>JAJIRX010000788.1:0-79766 GCA_023853785.1 Psilocybe azurescens | reverse complement strand
AAAGCCAATCTTCTCAGCTTCTCGGCATCCACGAGTAATCGTCCATCAAACACGAAGGCAGGCTTGTTCATTCCAGCGTAGACGGCTTCCCAGTCAATGTTGTTGAACTCTTTCCACTCGGTGGCAATGACGACAGCCTCAGCGTTCTTGCATGCCTCGAGGGCAGATCCACAGATGTGAACTTGCTTTTGGACTGGAAATAACACGGGATTCAGAGTCCGATAGGTGGTATCAATACATTACTTACTGTTTTCCAGAGATGAAAGTGGGCTTGCTTCCTGAAGATCGAGCCAGATCTGATCTGCGGATACCTGAGGGTCGTACACGTTGACGAGAGCCTTCTCCGACTGGAAGTCTTTGATCAAAGTGATAGCAGACTCGCGTGTCACCGGTATCGGCCTTGAATGCGAACCCAAAGGACAGCAATGCGCTTCATATCATGAATGTGTCAGTCGATAAATGTGGTGCAATGAGACAGCAAACACGCGAACCTTGCCAGTGATGGTGTTGAATAGGGTGTCCACAACCCTCTTCGAGAATCCGCCTCTTCTGGTACTCGTTCATCTCAACGACTTGGCGCCAGTAAGCAGCAACCTCGGGCAAGTGCAGACTCTCGCTCAAGTACACCAAGTTGAGGATGTCTTTCTGGAAGCAAGATCCTCCGAAACCAACACTGGCCTTGAGAAATTTGGGCCCAATGCGCGAATCGTAACCAATGGCATGGGAAACTTCGTCAATGTTGGCGCCAGTGGCTTCGCAAATAGCTGAAAGAGCGTTAATGGAGAGATTCGCTGGGCGAGCATGGCATTTGCGGCGAGTTTTGAAAGCTCGGATGACCAGAGGCCGACGGTGAGGATGCGTTCCTGACTAGAATAAATCGACTGTTATTCGCAACAAAGTCCATTATTATTCAATGCAGACATGAAACTCACGGAACCCAGTTGGAATACACCTGCTTCAGGCTTTCGCAAGCATCGATACCTTCCTGACTCTGGAGGGGAGCCGATCAAGACGCGATCAGGGCTGAAAAGATCTGAAATGGCCGTCC
Organism: Psilocybe azurescens; assembly: GCA_023853785.1. Classification (NCBI taxonomy): domain Eukaryota; kingdom Fungi; phylum Basidiomycota; class Agaricomycetes; order Agaricales; family Agrocybaceae; genus Psilocybe; species Psilocybe azurescens. The sequence continues at coordinate 78,718 of JAJIRX010000788.1, read as the reverse complement.
CCTCAGCAAGGAACTCGGGGTTGGAGAGGATGTCGAATCGGCAGTTGGGCTTCGAGTTGGCCTCGAGGATAGTGCGCATAGATTCGGCAGTACGACATGGCACTGTCGATTTCTCGACAACAATCTTGGAGGAAGTGGCAACAGTCGCGATGCGGCGCGTGGCAAGCTCAACGTAGCTTTATTTAGAAAGAAGAAAAGATAAATGAAAGATTTTTTTTTCAGATCAATCAGCCCCTGGAAAATAAAAATCGTTGCAAAGTTTACGTACTTGAGGTCAGCGGCGAAACCAGCACCCACACCGCTCTTCTTGGTCGGGGTGTTGACACTGACAAAGATTAAATCGGCCTCCTCAATGGCCTTGTCGACGTTGGTGGAGAAGAAGAGATTGCGGCCGCGGGCTTTGCGAACGACTTCCTCCAAGCCTGGCTCGTAGATGGGCAGAGCGAAATCGGGGCTGTTCCAGGCGTCAACGCGAGCTTGGTTAAGATCGACAATGGTGACGGTGATATGTGGGCATTTGAGGGCAATAACTGCACAAGTGGGACCACCTGTTCATTAGGGCAAGGGGTAAATGTGAGTGATACGAGTTTCATGAGATTTCGAGCCTGCTGAACAAATCGCCCAGTCCAAAGAGAGACAGCAGGCGTTAGAGTGGGAAAGGCTGCTCACCAACGTAGCCAGCACCGACTGAACAACGGATAACGGAGGGTAGTAAAAGTTGTAGTCAGCACATCGCGATTTGCGGTAATTCAGAGGATATAAACGCACTGCAGCAAATCTTGGTGACTTTGACGGGGGCCATTTCTAATATTCTAGAGGGTGTGGATGGGGAGAAGATGAGAGTAAGGAAGAGAAGACGCGTTGATAAATAAAAAGATTATGTATGCTCTAAAGAGTCGTTCCTCCTTATGTCACATTTTCGGAATCTAGGCCTTATTTAGTCCTGTTTCTCCGTCGGCTTGTCTAGCTTCGGATGAACTCCCTACCGCAATCCCTATTCCTTGAACGTCTCTGAGCACCGGTAATCGCTGACCGTGTCGTGCTCTCGCATTTGTAGGATCACCTTGATCAGAAATACACGACCTCGTCACCCTCTAACAAACCACCGCTCGCGACAGTCGCACGCGGCAGGACCGGTTTTGTCGGTGGCTCTTGGCAAGGGTTCCTTTGATGCTGGCCTAGAAGGGACGTGCTTATACGATGATTCCCTTGATGTTGTTGTTGATTGTCTCAGCATGTACGGCTATCGCCTTGTTGTTTAGGTGAAACCGCTTCCATCTCTGACTGATACGTCTTCTCATATGTTCCTCTAAATATCATATCATATGATTCAAGCTCTATGACGTCCGACTTATCAAGAAAAAGTGATTGATCGAAATTTACTACATGCGACCGTAAAGGTCGTTTTATGGTCCTACATAAACGTTTTCCTTGTACGTAAAATACTCACTTGTAAGTTGTAAACGTTCCTTTTTTGCCTGACAAATTGTCTTGCCAGTTGCACATATTTAATCGCGTAATTGGGATTGCCCATCCTTTTATCCGACATGTTATGTGAGTGGCGCACAAATTGCTTACAATTTTCCACATCGCAAAAGAACTACGTGTACAAGGCATGCTGGATAAGCCCTAGGCTTGAGCAACGAACATCACGGAGAACTGAGCTCTCCCTCGTTGTCGGACTCCTTTCTAAGCCTCGCAATCCTCCCGCTCGCATTTGGGCACTCATACTAGCTCGTAGTACTTCGCCGCTAAACTTTCGCCATTACAACGGCTACCATTTACCTCAACCGCCATCCCCCTTAGGAACTCGCAGTTCAGAAGCCACAGTGACATGAGTGCGACCACCTCAGTGCTGACAACATTGAACATCGTCAGCCAAATGACCAACATAGAAATCGTCATCTGGTATACCAATCACCTCCGTTCCAAAATATCCTCTCATTGAGTCAGGAAATCCTAGACTCCAAGGAGCTTTGAATTTGCACCAAATTCTACTATCATGCCTTCCCGTATCGCGTCTCCCAAGTACTCTGACGCCTCCCATCTATACGACTCTGGAAGTCTGACAGACACGATTTTCGTGCATTTGGGTATATACTCCGCGCCATTGCGCGTTGTGCATGACGCATCCGAGTGCAGATACGACCCGAACATCCAACGGAGTCTGAGCACCATAAGGATCGGCGCAATGGACGGCCCTTCCTTGTCCATCCGCAGTTCAAAGTGCTGCAACTTCGGTGCGAGGACTCGGTTCTCGAGCAGCGAAAATCGAGGAAGAGGAGCAGTACAGAGGCTCTGGCGGCCATACCGGGTCCAGCAGGTCTGCAATGGTTTTGATTCGCTCCGTGTCCAGCGTCTCATATCCACGGAAGGTCATGATAAGGCTGGTCACCGATCTTGAGCGTTGCAGAAGAACACCTAACCCGGCAATGATATTTGATGGCATGTTGAACCATTCCGACCCGAGTTCAAGTATCTGAAGAGAGCACGCTGCCGGGCCCACGCGCCTCTGATAATATTGAAAAGCTCTTGTGTCAGTGTCGTCGACGTAATCCTGAATTCCCGAAACGGCCGCAGAAATTTGATGCTCGAAAGTATGTCAGCGACAACTCTCCACGGGCAACAGCGTATGATAAATGTTTCCAAATGCATCATGTGGAAAGGCATGTTGGTGGGCACTGGATCCAAACCCACTGTCAATGTGTGATACCGGAAAGGAACTATCGTATGCAGGGAACACCAACGAAGGTTTGGAACATTTCTTAATAGGTCGCGTAGCCCATGAACGTTCGTCGACGAGGCGCTAAGGTGGGTGAGGGAAAGGTACGGAGATGATGGTGATGAGAACGACACGTTTTTCAGCGACAACTCCTGGAGCCACAGCGAACGGTGGATGAACTCGTGGATAAAAGCTCCCCGCTTGTGGTGTATGGACACCCTACGGATCATGGAGCGATATAGGCAAATACTATCTAGCAAATGAGAGTAATTGCCAGGAACGAATAGATCAATGGTATCCCACCGGTGAGACTCGCCCATTATCATGCGGTATAAAGGGAGGACCTGATCGAAAGAACGTTCTATATCCCGGTTATCACACTCCATGACGCGGAATACGATGGTGAGAGGAAACTGCATCGACCGTCCTATATAATCGTCGAGTAATTCTGCTTGGGATATGCATCGGCCAGGCAGAATCACAAGGTGAATATAGGTCCATAGCCGAGGCGATGACCATACGAGCTCTCTCCAAGTCCTGCATATTTTCCCGAGGAAAAATGGGCTCGGATTATGGATATTAGACCTGGATTCTGTCCATGTGAGCTCTCTTCCAGGCCGGATATCACTCGTGGCTGAATCTAAAGACCCCGAGGTGGCTCACAGACGCGACTGAAGATCTCGATGAGTAATTCGGGGGGAAATGTTGACATGGTTTGGGATGGAGGTGGGTTGCCTTTCGACGCGTACATCCTGTGTTCGTGCTTTAAATGGGAAATCAATAACAGAACTAATACATACGGTCAATGCAGGTGAGATGCGATAACAGATATTCACCTTCGGAGACAAGGTGCAGACTTTCAAGAAACTGCAGAAAGCAGATCAACCGTGAATCCAGAGGCAAGAAAGGGTGAGTAGAGTGCATGAACGGGAGTTTGAATCTTTAATGTATAGCATCCCTCTTAGGACCTGCCATTCGTGAGAGATAAAAGACATCGTCCCTAAGGGCCCTATGTATATGTACGTGAGTCGTCAAGGGCAGATTAATAACTATAGCTCATTATAGCTCGTAGGGGTGGCGTATATTCTGATAATCATCGCCGACTCTATGGCTACGAAACGTGTAGCATGTCAACCCCCAAGGCTATTAAACCTCATTCTCCGGGCATCTCATGAATAAATTCTACCTCCATTCCTTTTTTGGATCAGTTTATTATCGTGTAACAAGCAATCGAAGTGTTGAGACGCACGGGTGAATGGGTACATTTTTCTACGCTACTGCATCTACTAAGACTCGAATCGTCGAGGGCGGCGGATTTGTATATCTATGGGTCCAGTTAGAGGTATAGGAGAGAGGTAATGTAAGTGCTTGTTATGAGCTGTGGAGGTGATCTGGGCACCGATTAGTGGTGTACCTTCATTCCTTATGTATTGGTTCGCCTATCCGTCCGGCACGTTTCAGGAGTCAGGCGAATACGCGAATTTAAACGCAGCAACTTGTGAGCTTGCGTAGGCAAGGGACGACGAATCGGATTCCGCAGACGACTCAAACATCTGCCGATGCCTGAGCATCGTCAGGATCTCATAGATAGGCCGTCCATTTTCGTCCATCCGCAGTTCAAGGTATTGTAGGTGAGTACAGGAACTCATCCATTGGATCCAAAATCTCCTATCGCTTTTGTGAACTTCGGAGTCAACGTTAATAACATCGAAGTGAATGATAAGCCCGGTTAGCGTCGGCACTTGTTTGAAAGTTGCACGCAGGCCGAACTCAATGTATTCCAACGTCAAGGCTTCTGCTTCGAGCTCCAGAAGCTGAAGAGGACATGCAGAACGACTGATGAGACCCGCTATGAAACCCAGAGGTAGGCTTTCCTGTCCCATGTAACGGAGTTCGCGAAGGAGTGGAACGGTCGCGATGCGTGGGAATGCCACCTGCGCCATGTATGGGGATGCGAGTGGATAAATTGGAGCTGGCAAGAGTACTTGATCAATCGTCCAAATGACACTAACGAAGATTCGGAGCATGTTTAAGCAGGTCCCATACCCAAGGGGTCGTTGAAGACTAGGAGAGGAGTTCGAAATAGCAACAGCGATAGTTTTCTTGGAGATGTGAATGTTAAATAAATTCCGTACATTGTCCTGATATATGCAGCGCTATAAATGCCCGATGGAGCACGGGCAGATGTAAATAAGCAACGTTCAGATGGCGGAAACAACGGTGAGGAATGAACATGTCGATAGTATGTCATCGAAAACACTCGCGTGCCAGAGCTGCATACAATGGAAGGAAAGACATATCATTATGAGATCTATTATTTCCCATTTGCAGCGTGATGGTAAAAGGAGATTGTTTTGAACGACGCAGATATTCTTCGAGTAGTTGTGATCCCATAATTTCGGTGACGACAGAGTAATTTCCTTCCTGCGTGCTTTGCCGAGCAAGAGTGCGGTTGAATGATGAGGGTCCAACTCGGCTTCGTGCTGCACATTGTCTCCCCTTCGTAGATAAGAAATCCAGTTTGTGTCCAGAGATCTAACGGGCTTCTCAGGCATAATGGAAAATCTCGTGTAGCAATTCAGGGGGTAATCGGTGCATTAGATCGTGTTTGCTAGAAGCATGAGCGAGCATTGTGCGTGAGGGCCTTCACTGATTGTTCATTCAAAGACGAATTATGAGCGGCGATACAAGGTAGAGTCAGGAAACCTGGAATCGCCTGAACAGTGAGAAGAAGTTTCACATGACCAGTGCTCGTAGGTGGAGAAACTAATGGCTCAAAAATTGATCCAAATTTAAATCTCGATCGGGTCTTATTAATTATTCCTGGCTCAGCAGGTCAGGGTGATACGATCTCACTACTGAAATAACCGTTAGCCGTCCGTTGTATGCATTCCGTATGCTGAAGGGCTCATCCATTAACGTTGTGGACAAAAACAAGGTTTCGGGCATTGCCCACTAATACAGCAAAATTTAACAACTCTAGCAGCAACTCGTTTCGATCGAGTGACCTCGGGGTTATGGGCCCCGCGCGCTACCACTGCGCCATGCTGCTATGTTCATTCCTAGCAAATTTACATCATCATTGCAACTAAAAGGTGAAAAAGGTTCACAAATGACAATGTAATAAAATAACTACTTGCAAAAGTATTACCTTGCTTGTAAATACATAAAAGTGTCTCTAGGTGTCTCTGCACCCCATCATTCAGGGTCTTTGTAGCACCGGCAAACGCCGATAAATCGTGCACGTGAAATCAACATCAACAATCAACAAAGTTCTCAGAAAGTTCAAAGCATATATAGGCTCTTTGGTAACTCGGTATAGATTCATAGAAATTAGTAATCAAGCGAGCAAGATTTCTGTCGATACAGTTGACGCTTCCCTAGTCCCCTGATACTGCAAGTGATGAACAACGATGGATGATGGTGCACTTCTTATCAATTGTCTTCACTATCACCTAGGTGTCTAAATGATGTCCTCTGTTGTAAAGTCGGATTCGGCGCGCCAGTAGCTGATGAACTGGAGATATCCACCGGTTCAATAATAACCAGCTCGTTATCAGACTCTCTTTGGATAGGAGCGACAGATTCCATAGGTCTTGATGTTGAGGCCAAGTTTTCAGCCGATTCGTTCTGGGATTGAGGAGCTCTCGATGACAGTGCGGCTTCTCGTGCTGTGGCGTCGTGCATCAAGACAGCAGCGGTTCTCAGTGAAGCGTAGGAAGCGCGAATAACGGTCGTCGTCGTCTCCAATGCAGTATGGAATAAAGGCATGACGTATTGGGTCCATTGAATTAGATTCCTTAGAGATGCCTCTGCGACCTTCTGCCAATCCACTTCTTCCACAGATGACGGTGACCCTCCTCCGAAGTTCAATGAAGTAGGAATTCCTTTGATCTATTGGAGCCACTGGATTAAAGAGTTTCTTGATTGAGATAAAAAGCGGTCGTCTTACAATGACTTGGGCAATGGAATTTCCGCAAATAAGAAGTCCCGTTCCGACGGCAGCCAGAGGAATTGCCATTATTATGACAAGTGTCAATTTGAGAAGTACTGCGGCCATTGGTTAGTTATTTGAATGAATCAAAGATGCATGTTGGCTTACACGCTTTGAAACCTCCGATGACGACGAAGACTATGCCGAAAGCCATTGTAATCACAGTCCATATAACAAGCGTGAGGATTGAGAAAACGCTTCCAAAAAGAAATTAGTCAACATATCAAATGTTTTGCATGGACGAGTAGGTTGCTCACAGGAATGCGACTGTGAAGAGAAAGGCCAATAACGCAGGAGTGCCAACGACGGCCTTTTAAAAAATGCAAGTTAGACGAATATATTAAGCGCCGTGTTTTGTTACATCCAACTTACCGCGACCCTGGGATTGGTTTGAGAAGTTTCAATGAATGACTTGATGGAGGGTTTAACGACATCGTCGAACATCCTATAAGTGATCAAGATGAGATAAATACTTTAGATGAGAATGCAATCAATGCCGGCTCACTTCCTTGCAAAATTTATAGCAGTGGCGAGTCCACTCCGTATCACAACATTGGCACTATCACTGGAGAGCGTAGCCACGGGTGTTGAAGGCGTAGTGGCAGTGGAATCGACGGCAATAGGGGACTCCGCAGATGAAGACATTGATATTAAAAGACTGGAAATGAGATGTTTGTACATATCACATTTCGACCGCCCAAGGTTTTATACTCGAGTACAGTAATCGAACGTGGCGTGCCGAGTGTTGATCACGAACACGTCAACATTCAGTGCGCAGCCTTAAACAGTAGCGCAGCACTTATTTCTGAAAATCCGATTACGGAACTTTCAATTGATTCGAAATTGACCAGCTATAGCAGGTGAGCTACACACTTATGCGCAGCGGGATTCTCTTCACCAAAACCAAGAAACATCAGATATAGGGGCTGGCGCAGCTCACTACTCAGCATATCCATTCAAAGGTAGCAAAATAGTAAACTCTTTTTGATCCATACCTTTGGCGATGAGTGAGATGCACACAGGTAGGTCCGGAATAAATAGACCCGCATAACATGATAACGAGAAAGTATCATAACTTATAGGGGGACAAATTACGATACTGGAATTAAACATGATCATAAACCCTCGGCGGCCTCGGCCAGGGAGAGAGCTTGGACAGGATGTCTAACGTCTAATGACTATATTTTGAAGGACTAGATGATGGCAAAAGATTCCAGAATTTGGGTCGGATCTTTGTCGCACCATGACAGGCTAGGCGTACTCACACCCAGGTACTAAGGGTAGGCCCATAGACCATAAGGTTGAGAACATTGATGCATTCCATTGACAAGAGAGGCAAATGATGATCAAATAGTCGCATTTAAATTGTGCTGTTAGTCGAGGTTAGTCGACAACGCCATTATGGTCCCCGAGGTACAATATCAACCAAAGGTTTTATCCATGCTGGAGCTGCCCAAAGACAACAGCGCAACAGGAATTATGATGTATACGCCGTTCTATGCACTCTCTATCGGGTTTCAGATTAGATGGTAAGATGAATAGAGAAAGCAACTTACCTCTAATTCTCATCCTACTACTATCGTGAATCATGAGGCCTAGGTAAGCGGCTTACCACGGTTGGATTCTCAGTTTCGTTCCAATAAAAGAAACCATCAACGTTGTTTAAAGGTACTGCGGTCCACTGAAATCACAATGGTCATTGTGTGTGTGATTAACTTGAAAGTTTGTTGATGCGGTCCAAGATTAGGCAGTCGTGCATACGGGACATCAATTGACAGAAATGTTTACTAACTCTATAACATGACAGCTGTGAGTAAAACACAAGACAGTAGTATGACAAGAAGACACAAAACGCTACAAGGAAATCAATCGTGTAGTTGTCCGACCGACCGGCCCACCAATTCACTAAAATTCCACAAGGTTGAAGGGATGCTGGTAGAAAAAACGCACAACAATTCCTGCGTAAGTACTGCAAGGGTTCTTGTCTGGGCTTGGTGCCTCCGTTACCACTCACTAGTTGTTCATTGTTTTCCTTTTGTAAGTTATTCGAAACCTACTTTATTCCATGAATCGAGCCAACATTGTTGGTGATGGTCTGTTACTCTGAAAGCAAACACTTTCAACAAAAGGCCAGTCGATTGAATCCTCGTTAAAAGAAGCCCCATTGAACTGGGGAGTCTTGGAAGAGTACTCTCTCTGAGCACAGAACAAGAGCAAGGTGCTGACAAGTACGATCTCATACAAATCGATTGAGCTTCTCTTTGAATATGCCAGGCGTAGGATGTTTGCGGAAGAATACATAGCAATATGTGTTGTGAGATCATCAAAGAAGGACTCAGCGGCAGAATGGACACCTTCTGGCAGTTTGTTGATGTTTCTTCCTTATGTAATCGCTCTTTTGCTTGTCTCCGGTGCGAGTGTTCAAGTTGGCGCATCTTTCCACGTTGAAAATCCAACAGAAAACATCCCCGCAAAGAACAAGTTCTCCCCAGGCTTTCAATAGCTTTCAAACAGTTATGCGCGATGCTAACGATAAGTATAAGTCCCGAGCTATATCAGAACCGCTCTGAGATCTCACACGAAGTAGGCCCAAATCTGTGGCAAACTGTATCCAAGGGATCGGGGCTCGGCGTGTGTACTGGCAGCTGCCATATGCTGTGGGCTACCTTTAGATTCCTCACCTTTCCCCACCCTCCCACAGACGGCAAAATTTCATAGCTGTACATCAAAAAAAAGGTTCCAATGTTGGATCCTTTTCTGACATTCTCCGTTGGACTGACAACAATCGTGGATTGCCCCGCCGACAGCCAACATGCCAGAATATGTCTTGATATGGCTACCAGATGGCGTTTGAAGGGGGTTAAAGGAAAGTCCATAAATCTTGGCTGACAGAGGGACCCGTCCTTTATCTCTGAAAGCTGAGGAACCTGGATAGGTACGCTACCCTTGAAAGTCTAGGGGCCTATTGTCTGATTAATTGCCTCGTATCCAATAGTTCACGCTATTTGACCTCTATTACTAGGATGGCAAACTTTTCCGAAGAGAAACCACCCGTCGACTCGAAGCTGTACGCAGCTGAGTCGTTGTCGAGCGGCAAATCTGAACAGGAGAAAGCCCATTTAGAACCTGTAGATGGAGCCGCAGTGAGAAGGGCAGTTCTGAAAATGGACTTGACGCTCCTCCCTGTCATGACTTTGATCTATCTCTTATCTTTCCTGGTATGTTTAACTCTGCTCCTAAGTGTCTATACAGTGGACTTAGTTCTCTTACTTCAGGACCGTTCAAATATCGGTACGCAATGAGCTATAAGTAGGGAATGCTTTAGCGCTTACAGACTATAGGCAATGCTAGAGTCGCTGGTCTCCAAAAAGGTCTTCACATGACGGATCATCAATATCAAGTTGCCGTCACCATTACATACGTGTACGCGAAATCTCCCGGCATTGTGCAATGACCTGCTCACAATGTCTTCTATAGGCCTTACGTACTCAGCGAGATCCCTGCAAATCTCATACTCCGCAGAGTTGGTCCTAACGTCCTTATACCGACCCTTCTTACAGTCTGGGGCGTTGTTGTTATTGTACAAGGATTTGTGACGTCGTTCCACGGTCTTGCTGCTATTCGTTTTTTCCTTGGATTGTTGGAGGGACCGATACTTCCTGGCATCGTCCTGTACCTCTCTGGATTCTATACACGTCGAGAACTATCTCTACGGTACGCGTATCGACTTTTCCCACCTGTAAATTTTGCTGATCGTTTTGAATTCTACCCAGTGTTGCGTTGTTCTTTTCGGCGGCCTCAGTGAGTAATTGTGTTGTAATTCTATAACTGCAATTTCAAGGAACTCATATCATTAAACAGCTTTCGGGTGCCTTTTCTGGTCTTCTCGCGGCAGCAATTGTGAACATGGACGGAGTAGGAAACAAACCAGCCTGGGCTTGGATTTTTATCTTGGTAAGTTCGACGCCGAAGGTGAAATATATCTCTGATATACCACAAATAGGAGGGTATCTTCACTGTCTTGGTCGGCTTTGCCTCGTTTTTTCTCGTTCCTGCAACGCCCAAGGATGCAAACTTTCTTTCCGAGGAACAGAAGAGGTGCGCGATCATCATCGTTTCACCCTTCACCCTTTACTAAATTCTTGATAGACTAATAATACAGCGTCTTGAGAAAGATACCCCCTTTGTGAACCCGTTGGATACATTCAACATTAAACAGGTTCTCTCCGTCTTTATCACGCCTCATGTTTTCATTGCCACCGTCGTCAACTTCATGGGAGGCACAAATCTCTTTGGGCTTGCCTTTTTCCTACCTTCTATCGTTAGCCAGCTTGGTTTCAAATCGAACCACACGCAGCTTTTGAGCGTGGGGCCGTTCGCAGTAGGATTTGTCGGTTAGTGTGTTGTAGCTTTGACGATAACGTTTACTGATACGACATGCCAATGATTCTAGTAACTCTTGTCGTGTCGTATCTCTCTGACAAGTATAAGTCAAGAGCTGTAGCAATCGTACTCTCGCAACTGCTTTCGGTTGCTGGATATTCAATTGCATTAGGTATAACCTCTCCTCTCTCTATAGTTTGATTGAACCTAATCTTTTCACAGCATCATCGAACAAGCACGTCTTGTATGGAACGCTCTTCCTGACAGTTCCCGGAGTTTATGCAATCGTACCCGTTATCTCGACATGGTTTTCCAATAACACTGAACCGTATTACCGACGAGCGACCAGCATAGCACTTGGGCTAGGAGCAGCCAACTCCGTGGGTGGTTTTCCGTTATATCTCACCTTTGCGAGAATTACTGATCGAAATTATAGGGCGGTATTCTAAGTACTTGGCGATACCCGACAAAGGGAAGGGCCCTAGATTCCGGAAGACAAATATCATGAATTTAACATTGTGGGTGCACTTCGGATACGCTACATTGGTCATTGTCTGATTCGCATTTTCTCTCCTTCCGACTAGCACACTCATGATGATTGTTCTGACAATCGTCAACGCCCTGATGCTCACTCGGCTAAACAGACAGAAAAAGACCAGAAGAGCTCAAATTCTTGCGCCTTACGCTACAGAGGAGGAACCCGAAGGCGGTCTGCGCGCTTGGGTAGCGCTCGGTGACCGTCACCCTGACTTCAAATACGTCATTTGAGAAATAACGATAGATACCTGTGAGAAGTCACAACTCAGCCTTACGAGCAGCCAGCGCGAAAGAGCGCTGCTTCCGGCACGGGTAGTCCACAGGATCAGAGCATTCTAGGACTTATTGCTACTGTACGTAAGTACCTTTTGGGCGTTTAAGATGATATTGGAACCCTCGTCTGGATTTGCCAATTTGGCCAATTTAAGTATAATGCGGGCAAATGTGCGCCACTGTGCCAAGGTCCGCGGCTCCCAGTATGTCGAGTCGATTGATCTGGATCACTGCACAACCTTAAGTGAGGGGTGTAACGCCCATCAATCATAGTTATGAGCAAAAAACCTAAGCGGGGAATAATGGTTTTTCTATCTTTGTGCCTCAGCAAAGCTTTTAGAGCACATTTTGCATTTTGGCATAATCCGCATAGTCAAGCGCAGCTTTTTATTATTATTGAGAAACTCGTTTTTACGCCTTTTTAACAAGAATGGCGGATACAAAGAGAGCGTTAATAAAGTAATATCCCCAAGGCGGCTGTGAATTTGGATCAGCTGGATCAGCTATTTTCAGTTCTGACACTTGCATTGAAACTGTATTAATAAAAATGCCACCGGCAGGCAAATCTCACCGGGATATTTCAAACGTCACCAGTGGAAGGCAGATCTCTCCCAATTTATCGGAGCTTTATAATAGAAAACCAAACTCTCATCAGCACCTCACTAATCCCACGCAGAAGACATCAGCGCTCAGCGCCAACCTGTCTCTCGCAATATTCCTAGCTACCACATTCAATATCCAGTATGCCTATTGGTGCAAGGCTGCTCCAAAAGATTCTTCAGGTCGGTGATGACCCGAACGACTGGGAATCTGAATCTGATAACGATAGCGCCGACGAGGAGAAGATCTTCGTTCCTGACCTTTTGCCCGTACCAAACTTGTCGAACCCCAACGACACCCTTTGCGATACCTGTAAAACACTCGACCTTACACCTAGGCGATTTGTTGTCCTCCCCGAGGATGGTGAGCTCAAGAGACAGCCTGATAAGCCCAACATCCAACTAGGGCTCGTAAAGGACATCAAGAACAAATCAATTCATTGCCCATTTTGCCGTTTGATCCTCAAAGCCCAATTCAAAAGCGAGATTATAGAAGTTGAAAATGGGGAACCAATGGAGATTGTGATGAGTTGGAACACAAACGGTCCAAGCCCAGATCACAACCAGCCTTGGACTCACATTCCCCAAATTCGTGTTCTTAGACCATACGCACGGAAAGTAGGCGGCGGGTATATTGGTCTCAGGGACAAGATTAATTACTCTCCCGAAATTACGCTCCTCGCCAACGATGCTCCGACTCCTTCGAAATCATTCTTTGCTAGATTGATTAAGGATCAAATCGACTTTGGAATGGTGAAGAACTGGCTCGCGATGTGCCATGAGGGTCACGCCGACTATTGCGAACAGTCAAAAATGCTCGATCACCAAATCAAAGATCCAGCAATCGAGATCCCTTCTTTCGTTTAATCGACGTCCTTGATAATTGCATCATACCCGCTCCGCATAATTGTAAATATATCGCGTTGAGCTATGTATGGGGAGCAATCGATATTTCGACTATTCTCAGATTGCTCAAATCCAACAACTACGAGTTGCGTAAGCCGGGGGCGCTTCTACAAGAAGATTATTGGAAGAAAATCCCGTCCACCATTCGGGACGCAATGCAGGTTGTCAGTGAGCTTGGCTTGCGCTATCTGTGGACCGACAGTCTGTGCATCATCCAGGACGATATAGGCCCAGGCAGTACAAAAATAGACGCAATTGCGAAAATGGACTTAGTTTATGGTACGGCATATCTGACAATTATTGCCGCGTCCGGAACTGACGCCAATGCTGGTCTCCCTGGACTTCATGCTGGAACTCGAGGAGCAACACAACCCATCGAAGAAATTGCTCCTGGATTTAGACTCGCTTATAAGCCAAGTGCGGCGGATAGTATCGATACCTGTGTTCATTCCACTAGAGCTTGGACGTGAGTCACAATGTTATTCAATCCTTGAACTGAAGGATAAATGGCTCGGACAAAACATGCCCAGTTTCCAAGAGAAATTGTTCTCAAAACGCACACTTACATTCGTTGGAGGACAAGTCGTGTTTGCCTGCCAGAGAGCACCTGAGTGGCGCGAGGATCTGGTTTTTGAAGATCGGCATAGCAAGACTCGCGGAGTTGTACAAAAACGTGAAAATGATTCCGACGACGTAGGAGAGTTTGAGGGATTGATTCAGAATTATGCGGGACTTTCACTGACATTCCGTGGCGACATTTACAACGCATTTGCCGGAATGACGCGCTACTTCAGGACAGAACTACATGCTAGTTTATGCCACGGAATTCCTGATAAATATTTCGATTGGTTCCTTCTTTGGGGTGCCTTAGACGCTCAAACTCGTCAGCCTGATGCACCGAGCTGGTCGTGGTCGGGCTGGAGTGGTTCTCCGTTCCCACGCATTTGGGACTGGTATAATCGTAGCATAACGAGAATTCGAGCAGCACAACGGAAACGCACGTGGATTATCTGGTATCAAAGGAGGGCCCATGATTCTGAGGACTATATACGTATATGGACTCCAAAAGCAGATGTATCGTCGCCTTCCCGTGGCCCAAGGAACTTTTATGGCGGTCATGTCCAAGAACGCTTCCCATTTGATTGTACGCGGACGGTGCCTACTCCTCGACTATTGCCTGGTGCACCGGAGTATATCCACGACACTTATAATTCGAACCCTGGATCGGGATTTTTGCAATTTTGGACTGTTTCCGCCATGTTCAAACTCAACCAGGCAATCACCCCTGAACTCAAGTTAAAGCCCAAAAGTGGGTATACCCGTCTTGGTATCTTCGGCGATAGCAAGAGTCGAGAATTGGGCACTATCTTTGTTCATCCGGATTGGTGCAAGAAGAATGTCCCTAAATCACACGAGTTTATCCTAATATGCGAAGGACGAGATGAAAAGGCCAAGAATGGCAAAATTGACGACGAGCTGGGTTGGAGATATATGGTCATGCTGATTGAATGGCATGGAGAATGGGCCGAACGTGTAGCTGTTGGGTGGATCAAAAGAGGTATCTAGAGAAGGCACTGAGAAAGGGGCCAGTATGGAAAGAAATCATTTTGGGATAGTATGGACGGCACAAGCCCCACTCTCAGAAACACATTGCTCTCAGACTCTTTTTCTTCTCTTCGTTGGATACGACATATTTTCTGGATTACTTGTGTCAACTATGCAGGATCTGGGCTTTGAACTGTTGTGTAGAGGGTATATCCAGACCATTAAATTGCTCTTTTCGGAGCTTATGATTTGGCTCTGTGAAGCACATACAAAGGGACTGGTGCTTAGTATATCAAACGCAGGCGCCTTGTCTTTTAATCCTTTTGGTTACGTCTTTGCTGTTTGAAAAGGACTTAAAATTTCAAAGGTCAGATTTCACGATGATCTTGATACAGTCTCAGATGTGGACTATATTGTGATACGTCTCATTACAATCAGTCGCGGACCTTTAAATGAGTGTACACATCAAGTGTTGGTGTGATTTTGTTCGTGTCGTAGATTGATACAATTCCGAATGATTCCCTTGACTCATGGAGTACACGCACCTCCTGTTCCTTCGGACTAGTGCTGAGATGGCTGCAGAAACGAGTGAGTATTTCATCAGCTGCATTGCAAGCTGCAAGTCACCGCATAATACAAGCAATACGGATGAATACGCCGTAGAATACACGTCGAGGTGATCGTCGGCCGATAGTCGTCGAGAGAATCCCTAGACTCTGGAGAAAATAAGGAACTTAAGGCTAGAGTTTCACAACGGTATTTTGAGGACAGTCTATCTCTTTTACTCAAGACCACGAGTAATGACGCGATATCACCCAGTCTGACTTGTTATCTCAGTAATATCGATCTTCAGAAGCCACGGAAATTTTCAGGAGGGGAGCCCACTTTCCCTTGGCACTTCCTAACATAGTAATATGGACCCCCAAAAGGAGATACAATGACCTTTCAAATTTCAACGTTTCAACGTTGAACGTTGAAATTTGAAATTTAAAACGTTCAACATCTGTGCAGAACAAAATTAGTTTGGATTCGAGGTCTGCTTTCTTATTTATCTCATGCACGAGTTGTGGTCCGTGAGTAACCTTGGGACAGCCTCAACGAGAATAAACACAAGACTAGAGGTATAAAAGAGGTGCCTTAGGGCGTCTCTTCTCTCAGAGAACTCCCACCTTGTTTCTCTCCACTAATCCTGTCAGTTCTGGCTCACCCCTATGGGGAGATTAGACGGCAAAGCCTTTCGCGAGTCCTGATCTTGAGGAGAGGAGAACATGTAGCCCAAACTGCGAAAGCCTTACGTTACTGCTCGGCTCGTCGCCACATAAGAATATGTGAGAATACACTATTCAACTCATTCGTGAACTACTTACTCGTCTTCTAATGTATAGCTTCCCGTTATGCGGCTTGCTTCTCCATAAAGACATACATCAACAGTTTCTTATCCATTGCTGAACAACATCTAATCGGCCATTCCCAATCGTTTACTATTCTCTCATTTCCCACCCTCCGTCTTCTGCAATCATCGAGAAGACGGCGGATCGTGGCAGCTACCGCTCGCTGGTTGTACCTAACCAGGCTATGACCGGAAAACGCTACAGGTCCGTGGTCACCAATCGTAATCGCCGACGCTGTGGCCGCAAACCGTGCCAGATGGTGAGCCATGACAAAGTCCGCCAGACTGCCCAACACTGTCGGCGAGAAAATTAGTAGTGTCTTTCATTTTATTTTTGGCTGGTGAGGCGTCTTCAACAACAAAGGTGAGTGCGATAGACTTCTACGCTTGAACCAAGTGCTAACGTTTGAAATTTTCTCGCCGTTCAGGTTATTCTTTTATGACACCAAAACGTATGTGCTTTCTTATCTAGTTGTCTTAGTAAGAACTAACAAGTCTCGTTGACAGTCGCTTGCAACCATCATCTTATCACTGCTCCTTCCGCTTTCTACTATCATCGAGAAGGAGGTGGATCATGGCCCCTAACGCTCCCCAGTCGTGTCCAACCAGGTACGATTGATGAGTGGTAAAGGTCTGCCATTGGTAATCGCGATCGGCGGACGCTGTCGCTTTAGCATGCAAACGCATGCTGAGCAACAAAGCTCACTGTGCGGCCAAGTGCTGTCTGTGAGAAATTTGGTTCTGTTTTTCTCGGCCGGTGAGGTACCTTGTCAAACTGGTCTTCAACAAAACAGGTGAGCGTGAGCGTGATCATTATTGATGATTGAATCCAGTACAAACCTTGGAATGCATCGCTTTTAGGCTACTATTCTATGACATAAAATTTCTTGAAATCTATGTACGTGGCTAACAATTATCTTAATTCTCTTACAACGATTCTCTGACATCTTGGTAGTTACTAGGTCTTACTTATGTTCTAAACGCTCTCAAGCTTGTCGTCCGCCGTCTTCATCCATTGCTCCCGGGTTGTACTCAACAATAGTGCCACTGGTAAGTGAGTTGGGCGAGAATAATGATCGGCCAGAATCTGTTGCATTTGGCAACAAAGCCCACCAGACAGCTCAATGAGAATGATAGCTGTTGCCGCAAGGTTTCGGCCATGGCCCATTAGTCTATCGTTCTTCAATGAACGATAAAGACTTGTCAAACTGCCACTAAATGCCATCGACAAGTACATTTTCCTGAGGGAGGGGTACACCGCCACTACGCAAACGTACTCTTTTTCTCCCTTGTCGTGGGCCTTAAGCTGAGAGATTGCACCGTCTCGATGCCTTCGGGCGTACGGTGCATTGACTAAATGCACATTATCCAATTTCGGTCTCCGTTCTTCACTATATCAATGTTCCACTCAGCCGCAATTGAAAACACAGAGCACAGAGGTATTAAAGTAGCATATCAATTGCTCAAATTCGAAAGATAAGGAGAACGTCGCTTGACCGCAAAGGCTCGGTTGGAAACATCAATGATGTTAGGCCGAGACGAATAAAACAAAGACAAAAAATCTGGCAGGTAAATCTTAAAACAAGTCTCAAGGTGGACACAGTTTATCGAATCACAGCCAATTGTAGCTGTCCGAATGTGATCGATCGTGCATTGGCCAGGAATGAGTCGAATTAGCAAGATGGGTCTGCCGACGATATGTAGGAACATCAGCCATACTTTTTATATCTCCATCACCAACATGCTGTGCCTGTGATCCATATTTCAGCATAGAGATAGATATATAAAGACTTGCATTATTCAGTGGTCCGTTAAATCGCGGGAAGGAATACCTGAGAGCTTTGCCTAGAGTGCCAGTGCAAAAACGCTTTTGTGTGGATATACGCTCATTATCTGCATGTAGCCTTCGATCTGACTTCCGCACAGTTGCAAGCTTAAGTGAGGGCAGGAGAGTATCTATGGAGAGTTTCCGAGTGTCGCGGGTTGTTGGTAAAGTAGAACAAGTTTCAACAGGAGCTTCAATGTAATATGCACGTGCCAATGTCTTCTATTGCCAAGCTTGCGCCAAGCATTTAGCCATCCCCAGATTGCAGCAGATATCCCCCGAAAGTCTCAACGCCTGTTAAACGCCTACAGCAGCTACAGCTTGTGCCTGGGACAGAAGAATGAGGGACTATTCTCTCAAGCTATCATCTTCTCGCAACAGGAACGTTGTGTCGATCGAGATTAGAGTTTCACGGTCCCCTAAATTAGTGTGACTGGATTAACCTGCAGTGGGTGGACGGTCAACCGACGGTCAAGGACTGAAGACGACCTGATGAATTGACTTCAGTTCACCGCTGATAGGTGTCTTCCCACAAGCCTCCTGAAACTATAACCTACACTCCGTCCTGGGTCTGGCCAAAAGCTTTGAAGAGCCACGGTAAGCCCTCGCCTACTTATCCGATGAGCGAATCATTTCGCTAGATCATGATCTTGTCTCCGCATTGATATCGATCCTTCATATTCGCTGCTTACTTGCCAATGCTTACATTGAAACTGTAAAACCTATTTTTAGCTGCTGCTCTTCTGGTGCTGTTTGGGGGGTCTCGGAGTCCATATGAACTATTAACGAAATCTAGCTCGGTTTTCTGTGAGGGGTAACGGAAGGCAGCCAGACCTGATACTCCATGCTCAATTGATTCAAAAGTCCAATCATTTCTTACTTTCGGATTGGTTTTCTCCCCCTCTTCACTGTTCTTCCCCCTTGTCATCCCCCTTGGGTCTCCGATGACGACCGTCCTCAAAGACAATGGATCCCCTGATCAAGCTTCCAGCACAGCCGACTCCCTGTCGCTACACAAATCTGAGCCCGGAGAAAAGAACATCCTAGATCAAGTGGACCGGGCTACAGTGAAGAGGGCAGTCCTGAAGATGGATCTAACTCTACTTCCCATAATGACCATGTTCTATCTGCTGTCATTTCTGGTATGTCCGCCCTTTCATTCTCCAAGTACCTTGTTCAGATTCACCCTGTTAGGACCGTGCAAATATTGGTGAGTAATGAAGGCAGTGGCTGACGTGTAAACAAAGAGGCTCAACGCACATAGGTAATGCTAGGGTCGCAGGTCTTCAAAAAAGCCTTCATATGACAGATCGCCAGTACCAGATTGCTATAACCACTACATACGTGTGCGTGCCAATAATTCTGTCCTTCAACCTAGTCTCAGTGGGCACTCATCCTTTGCAGACCTTATATTCTTGCCGAACTCCCTGCGAATCTTCTGCTCCGCAAAATTGGACCCAACTATGTCATGCCCACTATTCTCACTATATGGGGCATCATTGTTATCGCGCAGGGATTTGTAACTTCCTTTCATGGTCTGGTCGTGGTTCGTGCTTTCTTGGGGTTAATGGAAGGCCCCATGTTTCCTGGTATCGTCCTCTACCTTTCAGAGTTTTACACCCGTGAAGAACTTTCCCTGCGGTATTGATCTATCTTGCCATTTCCACTCGTAGGACCAGTGCTGATGATACTTTATCCTTTCAGAATTGCCTGCTTTTTCTCGGCAGCATCGGTACGTCGACTCTTGGCACAGCGGTGTTAGTGATTCAATTCAATCATGACTGTCCCAGCTCTCTGGGGCATTCTCTGGTCTTCTGGCGGCAGCTATTGTGAATATGGATGGAGTGGGGAACAAGCCCGGGTGGTCGTGGATATTTATCCTGGTCAGTCAAACTTCCGTTCGACATAGAGGAAGGATACTGATTAGGAAGCTACTATAAGGAAGGGATTTTTAGTGTTTTTAGTTGGTATTGTTTCTTTCTACCTCGTACCTGCTACTCCAAAGGACTCCCGGTTTCTGTCAGAGGAACAAAAACAGTGAGCAACATTGGCTCTCTTACTCTGCTCCAAACCTAATGCGGGAGAACACAGGATAATCACGCAACGCCTTGAGCGAGATCGACCATTCGTCAATCCGCTGGATAAGTTCAGCCTCGGCCAGGTTCTTTCTTCCCTGAAGTCGCCTCAAGTTATCATTATTTTCCTGATCTATTTTATGGGTGGCACGAATCTCTATGGCCTTGCTCTGTTCTTGCCTTCAATTGTCAATCAACTGGGCTTCAGTCCAAATCGCACGCAACTTCTGAGCGTTGGGCCATTTGCTGTTGGATTCGTTGGTATGTTCGTCTCATGTCCTGCTGCGGTCTGAAACTCACCCACGGAATTCTTCAAGTGACTATTCTTATTGCATATGTATCTGATCGATATAAATCGAGAACAATCCCCTTGGCTGGGATATGTATACTGGCAGTTGCCGGTTACTCGATTTCTCTAGGTATGAATTTTCCGCCTCTCCCTCGAAGTTCCCTTTCTTACGCCTCTTCAAAGCATCAACTAACAAACACGTTTCTTATGGTGCACTTTATCTGATGGTCCCGGGTGTGTACGCCCCAACACCTGTCGTTGCAGCATGGCTGTCCAACAACTCTGAGCCTTACTATCGACGAGCCACGAGCATAGCTCTCGGCTTTGTGGCTACCAATTCTGTGAATAATTCCTATAAATACCTCTTCCGTAACATGTTCACTGACTGATACGTAGGGCGGTATACTGAGCACATGGCGGTACCCATCTAAAGAAGGCCCTAAATTCCGGAAAACGACCATCATGAATTTGACATTGTGAGTCGGCAACTCTGGGCGCGGTGCTCCTTCATTTTGACCCCTTTAATTTAGTGCTCTTCTAATAATGGCCCTTACGGTCCTCAACGCCCTGATACTCATTCGATCGAATAGACAGAAGAAGCTTAAGCGCGCTGAGATTCTCGCACCTTATGTCACCAAAGAGGAGCCAGATGGAGGTCTGCGTGCCTGGATAGAGCTCGGTGATGAACACCCTGATTTCCGTTATGTTCTTTAGGGGTCTGCTGATTAAAGCACGTAAGTGTTCTACGGACTGGCACTTTTCTGAATTGTAGCTATATTCAACCTAATGTCGTACAAACCGCGCATTTGCATCATCACGAGACTAAGGTCCAGCCTTGACCTTGACAGTTCATTGACGGCGATTAGATGAAATAGACTTGTCAAGACACCGTTGAAAGCAGCGACACAATCGCATAATGAGCGACTAGAGCGTTAGGAATGTAGTCGGAAGATATGACATTGCTGATGTGATTGATACTTTAAAGGACTCCATGTCCTCGGTATATTGCAGAGTTATAGTAATATTACAATCTCAAGGCACTTTACAACTTGGCGTCAGCCTTTTAACTACATATGCGACACCTCCACCCAGAACGACCTTTCCTGTGGTCAAGTTCTTGGTCTCAAAGGCGACCTCCGTCGTTCCTTTAGGGCCCTTACCCACTTCCCAGATGCTGGTCTCAAGCTTATCTCCTGGTTTAACAGGTGCGGTGAAGCGCACTCCAAAGAATTTCAACGAATTTGGATCATTTTCGCCAACGGTTTTGAGGACCGCACGACCAGCAAAACCGAATGTCGACAGCCCGTGAAGAATGACGCCTCCAAAGCCGGCACCTTTGCCAATCTTGGGGTCTGTTTATAAAGCCTACATTAATGGGTTTGGACTCGTGGATAAAAATGGAGACGTACCGATGTGCAAGGGTTATAGTCTCCGCTTAGACGGAAGATAATAGCTTGCTCTGGAGTCGTCTGCTCTTCCACAATCCAGTCAGCCTTGCGGTCTTTGGGGATGGGCTTTGCCTTGAGGAGGTCCAGCAATGAATTTGGAGTATTTCTCCCCTGTGGCTTTGGCACCAAGGTTGAAAGAGGATGACTATATGGAATTAGCCTTGACGAGGTGTTTCAGGAATCAACTGGACTGACGAAGAGTTTGGCGTAGACCTCGCCTGATGGACTGACCAGAGTGTTCTCAGCGGTTAGGATGATGCCACTCTCTATGCAATATTTGGCAAGGAGATCCGGTTTAGTAATGAATATTGACGTACTGTTTTCGACGACGCCTGTGTACCGGGTCTTCCAAGACCAACCTTCACCACTAACAAGAGGAAGAGGCTTCACAATTTCGATCGACTGTGTGGCATGTACCTGGGACAAAGTAAGAGTGGGGAACATAGCGATACCATAGCTTGACATACAATACGATTGGGGTTAAGAGTTGGCATGCCGGGTATGGGACGACCCTTGATACGGTCGCTGAAGAGGTTCACATCGCTGTCGGCGCCCTTGAGTTGAAGAACGACGGGGTAGGTCGGAAGAGCAGAGAAATTGGGGTCTAAATATACATAAGTTCGTTAGCAACATTCTATCCCACTTCTATCCGCAACGCATCCCAAATCCTGCGGTACGAGCCATGCGGAGAAGACCTTACCAAGTTCTGGATACCTGATATGTAAGATTGCTGTATAACAATATATTTATATAAACGCACCATATATAAACTGAAACTCGTCGTTCTTGGCTCCTACTCCGACTGCGTATGTCAAAAGGTCGCGCTTATTCCAAGCAACCTAGTAAACGGATGACAAGTGTGAACGCAGTCAATAGACGAATCCCCGAGACATGAATCTACACCAGTACGAACAGGTTTGTCTTGGGAGAGTAAATCCGACGACTTTTGAAAGATCAGCAGACATTCTGGGGTATGGAGTGATGAAATATGATGAAAGTTGGTGGAGGGAAGTTGAATGATGAAGAACACACAGCGCCGGCACCGGGTACTTATATAAATACATCTCCGGTAGTACCGGCAACCTTTGTTCCGACACGACCCTTGCTGAAGTTCGAATTTGAAGTCTGAACACACCTGTTGGCTGGCACTCCGATTCTCATCTTCAATTGACTCGCGAATAATAATAATACGTGTTATGATAGGTTTGTTGACATTCATAAACCATTGCACCCATAACATGTATTTCTTGTTAGGGTTTACACCGCACCTCGTCTCTTATGGTCTACATTCATTCGACCTTTACAATGTCAACAACCACTTCAGAACCTAGGTCTCGGTCAATGGTCGCTCAAGAAATTGCTGATTGAGAAAGGGACATACTGGCATTGGAAATGGACATGATTGAGTTGAAGCACAAATGAATGACCCTCAACACGAAATTTGACGCCGTTTCAGATCTTATGGCAATACTTCCTCTCGATTTAAATAATTACCGAAATATTCGCCATCGTGAGCGACACCCAAGACCTGATCGACTTTTGTTTTCTTGCTTCTACCTTTCTACTTGGGAGGATCCGTAAAGCGCGGAGAAATATTGTCGGGAATCAGTTGTTACTGTGGAGGAATATCAGAATCCAGGTCTCGCACGACAAGTATACAATAACAAGAGCATCTTCTTGAAGAATGGCTGGATCACTCTGGGACTTGCCAGCTATCTTATCACATTGCCAGTCGTAATCGCTGGCAGCCACCTAATTCCTTTGCGACTCTTGTTCGCAAGACTGCATCTCGGTGGACGACCTTTCATCGTACCTCACCACTATCTTCTCTTTCAGACTCGGTAGCATCCCTTAAATTCCCAATTCTTTCTACAATCGAGCATGACTTAGGCACATGGAGATATCAATGCTCCTCAACTACGAATCATTAAAATCTCAAGCGATAGGCCCGATGTTTACACTAATTGCCGACAACTTACGAAAGTGACACTCAAAATGACAATTGATTATGTTCTCAAATATGCCCAACATTCTAGACCAAGTTCAAACACTTTATCTCGATCCGATTTGACCTACAGAGGTAACCGACTTTCTACCAATCATGCCGAGGGAACTATTGACCTGTACAATCTTGAAGTTACTAGGCGCAGTAAACTGGTGAGTCGTATTCTCACAGCTGTTACGGTACCTTCATAGTCGAGCCTCGAATTATACTTCACAAAGATGCGAACGAACACACTTTACGGATGAATGGACTTGAAGATCTGTTGAGTAGGTCGTCCTTCAGTTTGACAACATTGACTCTTCAAAATATCAATCTCGTAGAACAATCAGGCCTGAATTTTTTAAAATACTTTGTTCACACTTCCTTCCCTTTCTCTCGAACATCAAAATTACGGCCTCTCCGATTTGACGATCAATCGACTCAACCCTGACACCGACGGCAGCACAGAGTATCTTCTTCCAGCTTTGACGCACTTCAGCTATTCAGGAAGAATCAATTTCAAGTCGAAAATGATGACGACCATGTTGGAACAACGACTCATCGTCTCTCAAGCCGACCCTCTCACAAAACCTCTTCGTGCGGTCGATATCACGTACTCAGAGGTACGATGGGCACACACAGGCGACCACACATATCGGATCTAGCCTCTTGTCTGTTTGCTTATGTGAAGTAGTCGGAATTTCCACCGTTCTGAACATGACAGAGCTTCGTTACACTTAAATTTAGTTTCTTGTTCTTAGACCATATGATTTATAAAAAACAACGATATTCATCCAAATTCGACTCTAGAATTTAAATACCTGCAAAGCAATATGTCAAATCGATAAAGTGATTTACAACAATGACATTCAACAAAATCCGCACCTGTTCTTGAGTGTAGCCCAAGTCTTTCAAAATTCCATCAAGTTCGCCTTGTTTCTGACCATCTTTCTTTCCCGCAAGGGAAGCGACTTGAGGAGGAGGACCTACTCTATTTTTAGTGCCTTTCAACGACGACCTGGATCCGAAGCCCTGCTCACCGCAAACGAAGATTTTGATTTTATCACCTAGATTGGCAGGGCCAACGTTATGCTTGATATGATCGGCAGTAATGAAGCCGACAGGACCAGTCCACTCTGCAGTGGGATTGTCCACAAGATATACAATTTCAAAGGTTTGCGAGAATTTCTGTTGGAGGGCGTCGAGTTCTGCGCGCAATAGGATATCTTTCTCTGAAACGTTAGAGTATATCAATTTGAATTTAGTCTTGTTGGCCTCATCCTTTAGAGCATGCGTTAGCACTTGATAGAAAGGCGCACTGTTATTATTTTGGTACATAATCAGTGAGCGTGTAGACATGAAAAAAGATATTCATACATCCCAGTGCCTCCTCCAATGAAGGCGACCTCATCAAATTGATTTGCTGTTCAAGAAAGGTTAGAGAGGTTAAATTCAGATATGCAATGCCAGGCGCATACCTTCGTACGCAAACTTCAGGTAAGGTCCTTTAAAAGCAAGTGTATCCCCTTCCTGCACAGGGATTTAAGTATTTATAAATACGGCAGAAGTGGTGTTGGAGTTATACCTTCAGGCTATGAACGTACTTCGAAACATTTCCCGCTTCGTAACGCTTCACTAAAAGTACGAGTTCTCCAACAGCATCGAGAGGCGATATGGGGGTGAAAGGTCGAAACAAGGGTTCGCCTTTGTCGTCTTTAAGATGGTCTGGATTCGAAGCTCTAACAACGACGCAAGATGCGACAGGAATTAAAGAAGCTTGTCCCTCAAGGAGCTCGAAGATAAGTCTAGAGTACAATAAATTTAATTCTGCACCCTGGAATCAAGGAAATACAGAACCAATCCAACTCACTTAGACGTATTATGATTGTATGGGATAATTTTCTTTAACTTGAGGTCAGTGTAGACCTGAGGGTCAAAGATGGTTTTTGTTTGAGCCGGAATTGACATATTGTAAGTTGATGGGAAAGGCTAGAAATCCAGTGGGTATGAGTGAAATCAGACTGCTCTTCAGTCCGTTTTATAGCATTTCATCGGTTTAAAAAATTTGCTGAGTTATCATTGAGGTTAGGCGTCATCGGGATTAGCATATCGTGGTGTGCTTGTAAGCGATAGTGATAGTTGAGGTAAATGGCGAAATCAAGTCATTCAGGGTGGGTGATTTATCCGACCAAAATATTTATAGGTAGCATTTTCTCGAAGATATTTTTGAGTCCATGACACTGTGATATTTAGTAATACAATTTACCCAAAAGGAGAATCTCAATTTGAACCGGTCCACGTGATTATTTAGAAGGCCAAGTTGAACGCGATTGCAAAGTCTTGAATTCAGAGTTCAACTTGCTTTACACCAACATCCTGATTATCATCGGTGATTCTCTTGAGCTTAAAGATACGACTAGATTATGCCGATGGAACATATGTAAGCTTATCGACATCAGATTGCACTTGTACTCATACATTTGCGTTCTCCAGCCGAAAGAGATTTGCTGAAGATGTAAATCTATATCCTGAGTTTGGGGGCTCCCGAAAGACTGCCCAAGCAACCGAAGCTATCGTAGGTACTCATAAAACATGTTTGAAGCGCAAGTTCGACCGATTAAGCAGTCTGTCGCGTCGACGAGCTCAACATCGTCTGTGCCACCCACAAAGGCCCTGAAGGCTGCAAAGCCACCTGCAAATCCTTTCGCAAAGAGAAGCACTGTCATAATCTCCTCAGACGAGGAAGATGATCCTGTAAATCTCACTAAAGATTCTGAGGACGAGGTTGAGGTTTTGGCCAGCACTTCAGGGTACGTTCGACCCTGTGTCAAACCAAACCCACGTAAAATAAACTTGGGCTCCGTCCCATTAAATCAGAGCATATAAAGCGCCAGCAAGACCAAACCAAGGGCCCCTTCTTCAACGTTTGGACAACATGTTTAACCCTTCCAACCCTCGACCGCAACCTCCGGGTTCAATTAGGCCTCAAGCCACTCCAATACACGTCCCTAGCAATCGAGACCTCCCTCAACCCAACTTTATAAAAAGGCCTATATTTCCAGGACCGCGTCCAAAAAGTACAGATGGGGAAGAAGTGAAACTCCCGGATTTCCGCGACGACAATCCTTTCATGACAGCTGGTGACGCTGAGAAGGCCCTCCGAGATCTCATGAGTGGCGGCATGAACCAGGAACTCGACGAGGATATCGAAATTGACTTGGAACAAGCTACAGTCCCGGGGTTTACAGAGGGTATTCAACTTCTACCACATCAGATTCTTGGTCGAGCTTGGATGCGTGATCGAGAAGATGTGAGTAAGAAACGCACCGGAGGTATTCTAGCAGACGATATGGGGTGAGTCTAATTTCTCTCTCTTTAGATTCAACGCTGATACTTATTATTACCTAGTCTGGGCAAGACGATTCAGACTCTGACACGAATTGTTGAGGGTCGGGCTAAGAAGTCTGATAAAGCAGAATGGAGTGCTGCCAACTTGTATGTCATTTGGTTTGCCTTGTCTCCTTCGCAGTCTTTTCTCATGATATCTAGGGTTGTCTGTCCTCTTGCCCTTGTTGCTCAATGGGCCGATGAAATTCAGAGGATGACTGGATTTAAAGTGCTCAAACATCAAGGAACCAGCCGTACAACAGGTATTTATTGAAGTTTCCAAAATGTCAATGCAATATTTATGTCGAACATAGATGCCAATGTTTTCAACAAATACCACGTCGTAGTGACTACCTACGACACTGTTAAGTCAGAGTACATGGCTTATAGCCCGCCTGCCAAAGACGAATCTAAAGCCACCTCCAAATCCACCTCCAAGAAATCCACACCAGATGATTCTGAAGTGGACTCTGACGACGATTCTTTTGGACGAACGATCAAGAAAAAAACCCACCAGTGGTAAAAAAGCCCCTGTTAAGAGATGTGCCCTTTTTGAACTCAAGTGGTGGAGGATTGTCCTCGGTATGTTTCTTCCTTCCTTTTGCTATATCTGCTAATCGACGAGGGGCCGCAGACGAAGCTCATAACATCAAGAATGTCAAGACTAAGGGTGCCATTGCCTGCTGCGAACTCAAAGGCAAATATCGATGGTGTTTGACTGGAACGCCTATGTGTGTGTCCTCTCCTCTTTATTTTGAAATCTGACTGATCCATCTTAAAGGCAGAACAATGTTACCGAGCTCTATTCATTAATCAAATTCCTTCGCATTAAACCCCTTATCGAATTGGGAAACGTTTAACGAACAAATTGCAAAGCCAGTTAATAGCGGTCGAGGAGCCTCACGCGCAATGAAACGTCTACAGGTAATGCTTGTCATTGTGTTGTGTCAAATTAGAAATTCGCATTTGTAAACTTATACCTTGCCTTAGGTCGTACTGAAACAGATCATGCTTCGTCGTCGCAAAGACCAGACTCTGAATGGCAGAGCACTTATTGAGCTCCCGAAGCGCAAAGTAGAGATCGTCACATGCCCATTCGACGAATCTGAGCGGGAGTTCTACGTTTCGCTTGAATCCAAGATGGAAAGCGTTATTGAAAAGCTGATGGCCAATAGCAAAGGAGGAAACAATTACATCTCTGTTCTGTTGCTTTTGCTCAGACTTCGCCAAGGTTTGTGACTCATACTTTTATGCTAGCTTTAGCATTGACCAAGCTTGTTGTGCTCTAGCTTGCAATCACCCTATTTTGGTATCCAAAGATTACAAGAACGACTCCCAGGCCCTTGAACCCAAGGCTGCAGAGAAAGGCAAAGACGACGCTGATGCCGACGCTGATGATGATCTTATCGCAGCTTTCGGTCAGTTGGGAGTGACAAAGAAATGTCACATGTGTACTTCCGAGTAAACTTTACTTTGCTGTTTTGAATGGGCGTAGGTATTGATTTGTTTCTCTCTAGATTGCGTGCTGGTAATGTGGGCGAGGGCGAATGGAACACACACTGTCGAGATTGTATGCCTCTAGCAATCAAAGCCAAGCAGTTGGAGAAGGATCGCCCATCATCTGCGAAGATCAGAATGATTCTCAAATTACTGAGAGAGGTGGATGAGCGTTCGAATTCTGAAGAAAAGACAATCATCTTTTCGCAATTTACAAGCATGCTAGACCTCATCCAACCTTTCCTGAGCGAGAAGGGGATTAAATATGTGCGATGTAAGTGGCAAGTGATTTATTGATCATCCATGATGTTTATTATCTAATAGATGATGGATCCATGATCCCAAAGGATCGTGAAGCTGCGCTTGAGAAGATCAAGACTAGCTCAACGACCAGAGTTATTTTAATCTCTTTCAAGGCTGGAAGCACTGGTACGAGTTAATACGGTTCTAGGTGACTTTGACTCAACTCTACGCTGCTTCTAGGTCTCAACTTGACTGCCTGCAACAATGTTATCCTCGTTGACCTATGGTGGAATCCTGCTCTTGAGGTATGCTTGCTTTCAACAGTGTTTCAAGGCAACGGACTGATGCGGGTGATTTTCTCCCTCTCACAGGACCAAGCCTTTGATCGTGCCCATCGTTTCGGACAAAAACGCGATGTGAATATATTTAAACTGAAGATTGACGACACAGTGGAGGATAGAATTCTGCTTGTGAGTGTTCTTGATAATAGAAAGATGGACAAACACCGATCTCATTTCCGTCACCCCTCAGTTGCAAGAAAGAAGCGTGCCCTCGCGGCGGCGGCGCTGAGCGGTGACAAGATCAAGGATATGCGTCTGGGCATGGACGACTTGCTTGCCCTTTTCCGTCCTGGGGGTAAAGATGATGATGAGGAGGATTTTGATTGATTTCATTTCTTGATATGTTTTTTTTTATATCAGAGTACAACATATCCATGACACTGGATCCAGCCACCATGTACTATATCTACCTACTATTGTTTATATACGGATCATTAGTCTTGAGACTTTACCTGACTTTACACACGGGTAATTATTCCCACGGATTTTATTTAGCATGGATGACTTGAACTAGTGACCGTGTGTGTTCGAGGTCTTTAATTCTTGACCATTACTGCTGTCTTCCATACACCCGTCTTATCTTCTTTGTGGGCCCGAGAAAGCTCTTATATCGAGGAAACGGCAGAGACAATGGACTGTATATGACAACAAAACCTCAAGATCATCAATGACTGAACAGCCTGCATCTGTCGCCCGGTATGTATTGTATTTTTTTTTTAATATTAGAGACCCATACTTAAGGTGGATCATGATTGTGCTGTGCTTTTGGCACTACTTCCCTCATATCATGTCTCTTTCTCTGTTGGTTAGTGAGGCGAAAAGCATACACCAATCGTTGAAAGAATTACTCAAAACCAAAGAGCCCTTCGATAAAGAGGTAGATTTCCAGCGGAAAAAGTGAGCTGTCTGTATAGCGTTATCGACTCCATCTTCTCTGATGCATGTTGCCTGTCAGCCTACGGAGGCGCTATCTCAATCTACTGCTCCTCCATCCCGATGCAATGGAATCGAAAGATGTCGAGAATCATCTATGGATGCAGACATCCTATGCCTTCATTTCATCCTACAAGCAACGCATCACAGTCCTCGACCGTAGTGCACAAAACAATCAACGCCAACAACAGCAACAACAGCAAGGACAACGGGCGCCGCAGCCGAGACAAAGTCACGACGTTGAACGTCGAAGACTAGTCCAGCGATTTCGGCAATTTCTCGCTGACGAGGAAAAGTTCTGGACTCAGCTGGTCCTTCGCCTTCGACGTCTGTTTGATCTGGGGAGGCTCAACCTGCTCTAGTGGCCCTTGGTCTCCTTGAAGCAGACGATGTTGTTTCCGCCAATGTTCCTGAGACCTCTGAGACCCGCGACGGAGTTATGCACGGCGCTAGTGGCCGTAATCATTTTCAGTTCCCACCGGAAGATCCCACTTTATCGTTTGCACCCACAACGTCCGAGGAGCGCGAGGGCCGCCTCGCGATCCTGAGCAAAGCATTAATTTGCTTAGGCGATATTGCTCGCTATAGGGAACTATACAATGAGAGCAATGGCAAGAGAGCCGGTCACGAAGATAGCGGGCCAGCACGGAGAGGGCGTAATCGGCGAGGCGGCGCACTTGACTTACCTCCTCGTCCTAGAAACTACGATAAGGCACGACAATGTTATGAGCAGGCCCGCCTGCTTGTACCGTACGAAGGCAATCCATCGCATCAACTTGCCATATTGTCCTCTTACCAAAAGGATTCCTTCGCTTCCCTTATACACTACTACCGCGCCTTATGTGTCAGCCAGCCTTACGATACGGCTGCGGAGAATTTGGGCACTGTTTTAACCAAGGCCTTGGAGATGTGGCGGCAACGAACTAGGAGGGAGCGCGATAAGAATGCAACGAACGACATGCAGCTTCCTCCAAGAGTTCGTGTTGAGCTATTTAAGGAAAGGGTCGTGGTTTTGCACGCTCTGTGGCGTGTAGGAATGGATAAAGGCCTTGAAAAGTGAGTCTACTTTCGCTTTGATGATCGCCCCTCATTTATTCTGTGATTATTGTCTAGAATGAAGTCTATCTCTCCTAAACATAACGAAAAAGTTTCCCATGACTTTTACGCCCTCGTCTCCGAACGACATTTACCCATCGATTTGATTTCTAACACCATTGTCCTTTCTCAGGGTGCACTCTGGAAGCACCGTATGATCCGAGACACCCCTTCCGCATCCCATCGGAGGGCAGAGTCTGCTCCAGTTCAAACTGGGACAGCCACACTGATTGAATGGGGCATGCTCGACCACCTCATGGAAATGTATCTTGTCCTACTTGAAGTAGGCAAGGATGAGCTCAAAGACCCCCTACGATGGACGGTGTTGATGATTTCGCTCAACGTATCAGTGCTACATTTAGGCGCACTCTTCCGGCCCTTAGGATCGCGAGCAAGTGGCTGCGCGCTAACTTCAAGTATGTCGTGCAAGATCAGGAGTTCATCGCGTACCAATCTAGAGAATTTGCCAAGGGGAAGGAAATAGTCAAGAAAGATCAAAATAAGATCAGCGGCTATTCCACCCAAACCCTGCGATTCTGGAAGACTTATGCTCAATTCATGCTTGCATTGTCGCAAGCGTTTCCGGCCAACAAATTGCA
The DNA here is from genome assembly GCA_023853785.1 of Psilocybe azurescens. Taxonomy (NCBI): domain Eukaryota; kingdom Fungi; phylum Basidiomycota; class Agaricomycetes; order Agaricales; family Agrocybaceae; genus Psilocybe; species Psilocybe azurescens. Next base: position 46,653 of record JAJIRX010000788.1, on the reverse strand, counting down.
CGCATTTGTGTCGCCTCTCGAGGAGGATGTTGAGATGAAGGGATTCTTGCCACTTAGGAAGTTGATGGGCGAAGAGAAGGGCAAGGAAAAGATGCCAGTCAATGGTGGCCAGAGGGAGCAGGTCCACCCTAACGTCGAGCAGTTGATGAGAATCTCTGATTTGCTAGAGGATGCAAAGGCACTGGTTAAAATGGAGGTCAGCCCATTCATATTATACCTAATCATTTGACTGCGAATAATGACACCCTCGTCTTATTTTGTAGAATTCCCCTCTTCTGTTAATCAACAATCATATTATGTTCGACCTTCTGATGGTGGAGGACGTCCGACCTCAGAAGCCCGAGGCTTCTCACATAGTCGACGATGATTCTACCACTTCGAGGCGTTACCAAGATCCACCGGCCAGGAATAATATTGAAATAAACCCGGAGATAGACATCGATGCTGAGGATATAGATCAGTTGAGTTCAACCGACGATGACCTGGTTGGCGAGGCATTTGAACATTTGAAGACCGCTGGGAATGTATTGGACGAAGACGACGACGATGAACAAGAGGAGGAGATCGTTTGGGATCCTAGGTGAGTTTGAGCATTCTACAATAATCTATACATATATCAAACTTATCTGGGTAATCTTAAAGGGCACCTATCTCACCCGCCCTTTCTCCGATTACACGCGTGGCTCCATTGACGCCAATTAAACCATTGCTCAGTCCTAAAGGACTCTCTCCTAGGTCGCCCACTCATTATCAACCTATCAAGCAGCCAAACTTTGCCGCATCTGTAACACATGCGCCTGCGCCTGCAACCACTGCACAAGACCTTTTAAACGACGTGATGGGTCTAGGTGCCGCCAGCAGGACATTGAGCCATGTTCCTACTGCAGAGTCTATATCGACTGCCCCACAGCCCAAATTCCTGTTTGGGTCCGAGCTGTCTCATCGTCCAAGCCAATCCATATGGTCGGCTTCTCAGGACGAGCAGCCCTTGATGTATGCTGGGAATAGCAATAATTCTACCACACATAGTGGTGGACATATTTATCAGACGTCTCCTCGTCAATTCGCCATTTCACCAGGATCGCAGGATCTTTCACAACAATCTATTTGGTCTTCATCTTACCCGAGCCAACAAACTCAGAATTCCCAGCAGAACCTAGTCGGTGGGCTTCCATCGGCGCCTTTTGCGCATACGCCTCAGACGATGCTTTCCACTGCGGGTATGGGCCAAAGACAGCACCAGCGGGTGCCCTCTGCGTCTGTGTCTGCGCAACTTTTCCCTAATCAAAGTCAAGGCCAACTTGATCCTTTCGCGTATTCTTCCCCGATCCAACCGCCTATCCATAGGCCGGAACATGTGCATTCTCCTTCATCTGGGTACCTAAATTCGCATCTCTCGCAACATGGGTTTGGGGGAGGACCTACAGAGTATTATGCAAGCTCTAATCCTGGATATCATTCGAGGCAGCTATCGATGCACGATCCTCGTGTAGGACAGCAAAATTATGTGACGCCCCCTATGTCACAAATCTGGAGTCATACGGGGTGATGATAGTGGATTAAACGAGCCATGCTTTCTTATCTCGGAGGGACTCGTTGATGATTCATTATTGCGGACGGTTTTAGAACAAAAAAGATCTAGCATTTTTTCTCGCCTCCGCCCCTCTTGCCCTGTGTTTGGATTCGCCTTATGGACGGACTTCCCAGGCGACGTGAGGATTGTTAGGATGTGCAAGAGGATTCATTCTCAGTTGAGCGGAAGATATCTTACAGCAGGGGCTAGGACCATACTTTGGATGTGGTTGAATTCCTCGCTGGTTTCTAGGTGGTCGTATAGAAGGCCATGTCAGGATAGATGGTATCTCTGCCGCTGACTAGGACTGCTCAAGGCTCATATTCTTTATGCCTTTTCCCCATTGCCTGCGCAATGCCGTTTAGTGTATACTGCCGTGCATTCTCTCTCTTTCTCTTTTGCTGTTCCTTTCCCCCTTTTTGTTGTACATCATGGGTTTTGTCGGCTGTCTTCGCCCCCATTTCTTCCTTTCTCTTCTTCCTTCTTCCTTCTTCCTTCTTTAAACTTGTGCTGGACGTTTGATTGGCTTCTTTCGGTTTGGGTGATATAACTTTCTTGGTACCTGCGAGTTGTAATGCAGGCAGATACAGATTGGAATCCTTTTCCTGTAGTTGAATTGAAACACGAGCATCTGCTTCCTGTTTCTGTCCTTGTTCTGTTCTATGTCCAGAAAAATAAGTTTGTTCTTTGTTGAGGTCGATTCGCTGCTACATATACATCAAGTGAAACTGTCATAGCTTTCCTCAAGGCATGCTGAGATTGTCTAGGAAGAACTTGTTGCTGTCTCCCAAGGTTTCTTTGGCATCGGTGCATTTGACTGGCTAGGTGGGGCATCCTACGGATTTTGAGTCAAAAAGGTATAGCATAGGGAGTATGCCGATGACTCGCATTCAGACCGTCCGGGATGATTTTGTTATTGGGAATCTTGTCAACATTGCCTGTTTCAATTAACTCCTTGAGCTCTGCGAAAGTCAAGACGCGGGTCTCCTCATCGGCAGCAGCTGATCCAATCGCAGGTTGTCCCGGAGAAAGTTCGTAATCACGGACTTCCTCCAAAGTGATTGAATTTCCAGTTATTCTGCAGAGTCGCATTATGTATTTGGACAGAGTGGTCGTAGCTCTGGCAGGCCGCTTACTTGTTGAAGTAAAACACGCGGGTGCGTCTGACCATCTCATCTCGCACCTCCTGAGACGATGAAGTGTCGTAAGTGGCCCCTGAAAGGATACTAGCTAGACCTTGCTTGGGAGAACGATTTACTTGAAAATGTGGCCAAAGGATGCTCGTTTGGATGATCACTGACCTGGTACATTTCGTCTGAGTCGAATGGGTAGGCTCCATAAGCTTTCAGAGCATCTGAATGAGCACTTTGAGACTGAGATTGTGCTGACATGGTGACACAGGTGATGGTACAGCGCTGAGCTAAATCTACGCTGCTCAATCTGCGTCCAAATCCGTCATAGTAGCCGGAGTCAAACACCGGAGTAGTTTACATAAGCAAATTGTATTTACATAAGAGTTCGGTGGCAAACAAGTGACTCTTTTGGGCACACCGGCCAGATTTCGTAGCTTGTGTGTTTAGCAGATGCAACTCTACCTCGAACTCCTCGTATACCCGACCAAGGATGATGAACTCTAACCCACAAAATAAACTTCAAAAGGATCGCAACCAAAAGCTTCTCTTGGAACTCGCAAGTTTACCTGGAAATAGTATGTACTTTCCCTGCTTAGGGGTAGAAATTAGAACGTCATATTCATGCCTCTCTTCTCTTCAACAGATATATGTGCCGATTGCAAAACGAGGCTTCCGAGATGGGCATCTCATAGCTTGGGTATCTTTATCTGGTGAGCTTTGTCTATTTAATTTTTTCTACTTCTACTGAGGTTTTGTCTTTTTCATTTAAAGCGTGAACTGTGCAAGCATTCACAGAAAGATCGGGACACATATCACGAAAGTGTATGCCTTCCAAATTTTAATCGCACAACGCTGTCCCCATTAACTCTTTGTTTCTTGTGCATAGAAAGAGTCTGACGATGGATGACTGGACAAAGGATCAGCTCGAGGTGAGTTTTGCATTTCTTTACCCTGAGCGAGATCGAATCTAATCGAGGTTTGCAGTTCATGAGATCAATGGGTAATGTACGGTCGAATGCTATCTACAATCCCAACGAGCTGCGCCATCCACCGCCACCTAACATTGAAAATAACGAACGGGATAGTGAGATCGAACAGTATATCCGAGGTGTGTTGGTTGTATTACATCTTTTCCGCCTACTTTTATACTCATGATCTGAAAGCCAAGTATGAGTACAGGAAATTCATAGATAAATCAGCTCTAGTAGCATCCAAGCTGGGCCCTTCACGATCTGCTTCGAATGTTGCGCCCCGATCTGTTTCGTCCCCTCTTACAAACACAACGCAGACACCGCCTTCCTCACAGCCAGCGCCAAGCGCGCCACCGCGACCGCTTGTGACTGCGACCGACGCGGCAGCATCATCTTTGACTCCACGACTCGCTTCGGGTTCTTCAAATCAATCCTCCGAATACCCTGGCCCTACATCTTACTATGCTCAAAACCAGAGATCTGTGTCGCATCCGATCCCTACAACCCAGCAGCAGCAAATGCGACAGCAACAAAAACAAAATACTCTCAATGGACTCAGCTCAATATGGGATGATATCAACTCTCTTAAAACCCCGGCACAAAACTCAACTTTACCCCTGCAATATCAACCGAGTGGCGCCATAGGCGCACAAGGCTATCCTGTGGGCGTAACGTCGGCAGGCATGGGCATGAATCCGTTCCAAACCCAGCAAATTGGGGCGAATCCATATTCCCAGCAACAGTCTCAATCACCGTTTGCTCCATCACAGATGACGTCGCCCTTTTCGCAGTCAACTACAGGCACGTCCCCGGGCGCTCAGTCATATGGTCAATTCCAAGTTTCGAGCACACCAATGATGAGCCAGTCGTCGTCAGCGACGTATATGCAACCTCAGCCTCAGGCTACGTTGCAGGTGCAGAGTCCTGCGGGTCAGGTGGGCCAGAGCTATATGTCCACGTCGCCTAGCCAAGGCTTCATGACTCCAGCAGGCATCAGCCAACCGCAATTCCTTTCGCATAGTCCCAGCCACCCATTCATGTCACCCAGTCCGAGCCAGCAATACCTTTCTCAGAGCCCACAGCCCCAGGTACAGCAGCAGTCTCAGAACCAAGGGCAGTTCGGGTATCAGAGCCCCATGTCGGCGTCGTCGGGCCAGTTTGGCGGGACGGGCGGGACGGATGGTTCTGGTCAGAGCCAGTTCTTAGGGATGACGACTATGCAGATGCAGCAGCAAATTTTACAACAACAACAGCAGCAGCAGCAGCAGCAGCAACAACAACAAATGCAGATGCAGCAACAGATGCAGCAGCAGCAGCAACTTGCTCAACAAGCATTGTTCTCGGCCAATCAGCCTCAATTAACGTATGGTCAGATGTTTCCCCAGAGCGGTGGCTACTCGACGGGAAACCAGCAACAATGGTGATCCATGTGAACCCCTATATGTATCCATTTCTTCCATCTAGTTATCCCTGTTTTACCGGCAGACTATTCCCATGATCTCTTCTCTGTATGATATCACTCATTCGCTTCTGTCTTTTGGAGTTCTTTCTCTTCTCCATATTTTTTCTTTTAATGACATCCCGTAGTTTTTCTTCTCATCTCAAGCTCTCTTCGCATTTGATCATTTTATGGATGGGATTTACCAGATATTTTGAGCTTATATTATTATTTGGAAGTCGGATCGCTGTTGGGCTGTATATGTCTTTTTCTTTTTTTCTCGTATGTCATACCTTTTAATGCGATATTCCTTGTTATTTCAGTTTCAACTTTCGATCTTGGATGAATTCTGATGTTACGCGACTAATGAATCTGGTAATCACTCACATAGGGGCTATAATTGATCAAAGTAGCAGGCGTGGGAGCTTTTCATTCACTCCGCCAAAATGTCTTGAGCCTTGTCTTCCTGGGTCCCTTATTTTATGTCACTGCAAGCAGCCCAGGTGATTTGTATCTTACTCGTGTCAACTATCTGGCTACATCTCTGCTTGACAAGCGTAGCAGCACAAACATGGTATGCGAAATATCAGGTTTTTAATTCTGCCGCCTGCGAGGCTTATCTTCAACCTATGTCAGGTGTGGCAAGAACTATAAGAAAGAACACCCTATTATCCCACCGAAGGGAGCTTTCCCTACTTATGAAGAACTTTCTGTGCCACAACTCGCCTTCCAATGCTTACCTAGGCTGCATATGTATCTTGAAAGCGATGGCTGCGACGCGTCGTCTATCCTAGTCGACACCTTGGTTACATTCACCCGTCTGCGATACTCACTGCCCTTACCGGACTCTCTCCATGTGTCGGCTTCAACAGAACTTGGATTGCACGTGGAAATTGGAAAAGAACGCTTCAGCTTCTCGGGTTTCCCTTTCAATGCGAAGAACCTCGAGTTTCCTATATCGCTGTGCGGTCTGCAACCACGTAATGAACCGTACACGCTGACTTGCGTCTTAGAGCTTGGTGAAGGGAAATTCTTATACATCCACGGCCTCTCTTTCGTATCTGCCACAACCCGATTCTGGGTCTGTCACCGCAATAGATCGTAAAACTGGGGCATTGATGACAAAATCTACTGGACGACCATATGAGCCAATATTCCCTATAGGATTCTATACAAATTTTGGAAGCTACTTGGCTTCTAATTTAAGCATACTAGACGAGATAAAATTGCAAGGGTAATAATACCCAGCGTGATCGTCCAGTATGAGTCTTTGCTGATCTTTCAGACTTATAGCTTCAACACGATTCATCCGGTGCCGCCGTTCGGTGAAGAAATTGTATTCAACGCGATGTTGGATTACATGGATGATATTGGACTGTATTTAATGTATGATATGCGCCAGTGAGTTTTCAACACTCATTACAATTGTCATCATCTAATTCTGCTATGACTGTTACAGTTCTTACCAGAACCTTGGAGCTGTTGCGCGGGAAGTTCAAGCCGTTAAGGATCGCAGGAGCTTACTTCTTTGGTACACGGCAGACGAGCCTGATGGCCCTGGAGACCCTTTAGATGCAACGCGCAAGGCATATAACCTTGTAAATCACCTCGACGGTTACCATCCCGTGTCTATCGCGCTCAATTGTGCAGACCATTTCTTCGAGGAATACGTGTCCGGAGCAGATATTGTTATGCCTGACGTCTATTCAATAGGAAACAACGTCACTTTCTCTTCGAAGTATGACACGCTTTGCACGATAGACTTCGGCTGTTGTGGATGTGATAACTGCGTGGGTCGTCTGGAGGACACTTCGACGAGACTCGACGACGCTAGAGATAGGCTAAAACTCCTCGGTTGGGAGAAGACTAAATTTATATGGTCTGTACTGCAGGCTTTTGGCGGTGAAGAGTGAATATATGCCCATTCGCCATCTCTATATGCCTTCATGTTGACTTGTTGACACAGATTCTGGGACCGTCCGCCGACTGGAAGAGAGTGGCTAGCTCAGGCTCTCCTAAGTATAAACCATGGGGCTCGAGGTATGACCATGATTGTCAAAACGCCTGCGCTCAATTCATTCTCTGAAACAGGCATTATACCGTGGATCGATCCTACCCCTCTTGATATTAAACGGTATGCATCCCGATTGGCATTAGCCCTTCCAGGAATAGTGCCATTCTTCTTCAACGAGAACGTCGTATTCAAGCATTCGAAGTCTGGACGTGTGGATGTCGGCTCGTGGGAAAGAGGGCCTAAAATTCTTATCGTGGCCACAAACCTGGATGATGCGGCGTTTTTGGAACTCCATGGCGAATACCATTCTATGACCTGGGTATTGAAGGAGGGTGTAACAAGCTCTTCTGATGGGTCCTTGTCATTCGAACCTCTGGGATCGGCCATCTTCACCAGGACTCGTTCAGAGGATAGTACCGTTCTAGGTGCCGAAGATGTGGGCAATAACTGGCTCATAGAGCATAACGAACTTTGAAGACTCTTCGTTCGCACACATAACTGGAACTTGATACACCGAATTATGTGGGATTATCGTGCGCAGTACATTGATCTTTACCTTGTGGATCGTCATGAGGACCTTCGCGAGATTGTTTAGCAAATAGGTATGCCCCGATGTCGGGAAATTTCGATGAATACTGTGTAAGCGCAATTCATACCGGCTTATACTGACCGTCTTCTGTCTTATTCGACTTTTTTTTAGAACTGATTCAGGCAAGGGCATATCCTTGGACGCCAGACAATCCCTGCACGCCTCTCGGCTGCTTACGAGTGTTCACAAACTATAACCTGCTCGGTTAGAATTTATCCTATTCAGTTATTCCTCGGTATCTTCGAAAGATTGGTAACATCTTTATGGACGTTGAATCCTAAATTCCGAACGCTCAAAAGGCTTGGTTATGAAGAGAGACGGGGGCTATGAAATCACCAGAAAGCATGATCAAGTCAACAGTAATTCTAGTCGCAGCTTCAGCATCTTCGCCGATCGTTGCTCAAAACGCTGAACCGTACAAGCAGGTACGCTTCCACTCTTAATCGCCCTATATTTTTACTGAAAGTTGTCATTGAGAAAGTGCGGTGGTGTCCAACATCACGGTCCAACTACCTGTGACAAGGGCTTCAACTGCATCTATGCCGATGAAAATCGTTCTTTATGTCTTCCCATTGCCCCTTTGGATCCGAGGCCAATCTACGTGAAGGCAACGAATGCAGGCGCTTCTCAGACGAGTAAACAGGACAAAGTCACAAATCAGCAGGCAAACTCTTCTTCCAAACCCCAAAAATGAGATGAACAAAATTTTCAGCAGAGCGTGGTCCCAACAACCTGAAACGCTAAAATATATTCTCTAAAAGTTAAACCAATCAAAATCATCAAAGAGGACTGAACGCTACGAGAGGGTGTCAATTACTACTATGTCCTAATGCGTTTTCTGATGGCAACCACAATAACTCAGTTTTTCAAATACATGTCAATCAGCTCGGGCGCGATTTTGATTTCCTTGCTATAATAAGGTCAAGATAGGGTAATAAAAAGATGTTAGCAGCAACTCGTTTCGATCGAGTGACCTCGGGGTTATGGGCCCCGCGCGCTACCACTGCGCCATGCTGCTGTGCTCAGATACAATTATTGGAATTACTTAACAATTTCGATCTTGTTCACCGTTATTAGCTGGGTCGCAACAGGTACGAAAATAACAGGTTCGAATGACACCGTGACCTCATGGGATGGGGATAAAAGGCTACGGGCCTGCTTCCTTCCTGAGTCTTTCGTTCTGTGCTCAAGGTTATAGGATAGATACTACCTCTTGTCTGTCTGACATCGAATACCGGTACGTCCAAATTCTCTAAACTAGCGTCGACTCTTGAGTTACGAAGTACTTGAAGCCCACTCAATGACGACTATTATAATCTTCAGATATGTATCGCGACAAACGGAATGAAATCGATTACCACCCTGTCCTACCTGTGGAGCTCATGAGACCTATCATCCAAAATCTCGTTGGTGACATATCAACCTTGTACGCGCTCACTTTGACATGCTGGACCACCCATAGCGACGCAGAGAAGCTTCTTTATCGTTGCATGAACCGTTATAACTGGAGAACGCAAATTGATTTCTTCAGAAAAATCACGGATAGGCCCCATTATGCGCTATTGGTCGAAGTCATTTACGTTCTGCCACGACCTTTTCAATGGGACCCGGATGAGCTCCAGAAAACTCTGACACTGGCACTGCGACATACAGTGAACCTAAAAGAATTCAGAGACGGATGTTTTGAAGATTCGCTACGCCCGCTGCTGGAGCCTGAACTTCCCATCTTCCGGCTCGAAAGTTTCTTCTTCCATCATGCGTCCGGCATCGGTCAGTTTAACGTCCTTTTCCAGTTTCTGTTATCGCAACCTGGGCTACTCAGACTTAGCATTGAATTGGAACCAAACATCATCATTTTCCGACAAATTATGGACAGTTTAAATCTTTGCAGCGCCCGTATTGCTCCCAAACTCCAGTTTCTACGTGGAAACTTAGCAATGATCGTGTTGTTTCTCCGAGGCAGAAATATTACGGCCTTAGATTGGGAGCCTACCAGCTTATTCGAAGATGGTAAATCATACTTGGACCCCATCTTCTCTTTCCATGTTGAACCACATCTCGGACATTTAAAGTACCTTTGCCTACGACGGTATGCCTATTCACGACAGCGGCTGCCGCTTAAGCACATCGTTCAGCATTTACACAATCTCGAGTATATTGACCTTCCAGATTTTCAGGTAAGATTTTGCACCCCTATGCCGTCACGCAGTCTAACTCGCAGCCATTATCCCAGCCAATTGAAACACGAGCCCTCGAGTTCATCCCAAGTTTACGAGGACTCGCAATAACGGGCATCTCAACCCCAAACACAACGCAACCTGATTTCAGCCACACGGCATTAGTAAATGTTGTGTTCTCAGAGTGCTCGCACATCGAGCTCGTTGTCATTGAGGTTCGCTCCAGTTATCAGATGTTGGGGGTAGAGAGTTTCAAATTTGGAGGCGCCATAATCTGTATGATTCAGATTACGAGCTACCTCCGATTATTCTGGTGTCTATTTTCGAGTTGGCTATGCATAATATTTTCGAGCTTTTGCCTATATAGACCTGGTAGGCTCAATTAAATTTTCCTTCGAACTATTTAACTTTTGCTATACATAGCTTCTTGAAAATATCATCTATACTCTCACTTCGTATTTTATACAATATTTTGATATGTACATAGGTCATATTATGATTTTATAACAGCATTATAACGGCACAACGAAAATTTGAAATTCGGCTTATTCGTTAATTCTAAAAATAGAAACTGAGAGTCATATGAGCGCCAATGGATTGTGTTCAACTGCCTGGACATGTCCTACATATTGGTTGTAGCTTACTGAAGAGCTCCCTTGTTACTGTCTCCAGGATTCTTTCCTCGAATCGAACACAAAATCCCCTCGACACCAGACTCATACAGACCCCTTCCCTAAAACAAACATTTCCTCCAGCCCGCCATATAAGAACCTATTTGTTGCCATACTTCCAAAACGCTTAGTCGGTTCAACACAGTTATTTCTGACTACAAGTCATTTCAGGTTGGGAATTAGATGATCTCCGTTATCTCTGATCATAAAATACTTGCAGCTTTTACCGGTGAAAAGAAGCGGCAGGGATGAGCCTGCCCAGTCACCCTCATTTTTTTCTTGTAGATTTATGTTTATTGGGGCTTGGCCCCATGCAGACCTAACTAACAATTACAAAGATAATTAGCAGCACACTGCGTGCGGCTCCTTCAGTCACCCTCATGTCCATCCAGTGTGAGATTTGTGACGTTTGGGCTGAGAAAAAGACTGGAAACCATTTGATCGTCAGTCATCCTTATCTTTGATAGATGAAGCCTTTTCATAATATCAAATTTTCCAAGCTTGAATTCCAATCTTATTCCTACCGGAGAGTAAACTCTTCCAAGGATGGAACGGAGATCTTACATAACAAAGCCATCACAGATCCAGACCTACTATGGTGGTAGTCCACTTCATCGAGCCGAATATCTAAAGTTCAGAATCTTCCGATAAGGACTGGAGGCTGTCTGCCGTCCGGAGTGGGGTGGGGTCCAGTGATGGCCCTCACCTAAAATTCGGATGTACCGGCTGCAGTGTCTCTGAGGATATTATAGGCTTGTGCTGCAGAGCACCTGGTGTCGTGAGGTCAGATACTTTTCAGGACCAGGAATAGGATTGGCGAGAAATAAGGTTGAGCATAACCTTCGCAGAATCAATGATATCAATGCGGTGGACATTTTGACATTGACTTCCACAAAGCAGCGCCGAAATAAAACAGTAAACCGATGGTGCCAGATCTTCTGCTCTTCCAAGATCCTCGAATCATAAGACTGGTTCAGCGATTAACTCGTGGATGAGGTGCATTTACCCATCTAGCTTTATGGATTAGTTTAATGAGCAAGGGGATGTCAAGCCTAGCTCCGTGCTACCGATCAAAAGACATTATAAAGGGAAAATGTCTTTACTTTTGATACGTATATCTATTGCAGTGTTTTAAAAATAGCTAAAATGCACCGTTCTGTGGGTGTCAGACGGGAGATATCGTCCTTAATACGATGGCCGAAAGTCTGCAGTGTAACAACAATATTATCTAAAAATAGATTTTGCAGATCTCGCTACAATCCAGACACGAGAACGGGCGCTAATCATAAAAGAGCCTCAGTTCTGCTTTTTACCACTAATAACTCACAAAGACTGACTGTAAATATGGCACCTCCCGGTATACTTGCAAAGTAGATAAGGTTACAGCTGGAAGCTTTGCTCTGTTGATTCGCTTACTACTTATAGTCCCCCTACGTTTCTAGATTCGCCCAGAGGAATCGCCATAAATCTTAGTATTACTGTCATACAACATACATGTGCTACGAAATTAAACGAAACCATATACTACCCTTACGAGAAAAGAAACGGAAGGACAGATATTCTACATTACAGTCTCCGGAAGAGTGTCCTGGAATCGAAGTCGGAGTCCTTTGGATGCAAGGTACTGTAACATTTTGCGGTCCTCCCCACAAAGTCCTGCGCCCCTGATACATCCCCCAAGATGACAATTTCTTCTAGATTATCATTCTTGAACCGGTCCTTAATCAGCTGACCAAAGCACCCACTCTGTTGTATGCAATTATCTCTCGCCACAAGCCTTTCCAGGTTGGGGATCAGGTACTCTCCGTTCGGATTAGACATATAGTAAGGACAACTCCGCTCTGTGAAGAGAAGTGGAGGAGGTGCACCTCGCCACACATCTTCCTGGCCATCCAAGACCAGATCTGTGATGTCTGGATTGAGACCGAGAGCGTTCATAAGCTGGACGTCGTTCAACCTCATTTTGTGGAGATGAAGTCTCTCGATACGCGGCTGAACTGCCACATAGAATTCTGCGAAGTTTGTGGAATTCCAGTCGCTTTCGTACCCAAGGGTAAGTTCCGCCAAGTCCGGTGCAGCAATTCTATCGAGTAATGCAAAAACGTGCCCGAATTTATCCTTGTCAAAGTCCAATTCGTCGAGCTGGATATTCAGAACGCGTAGGTTTGGACACGCCGCTACAAAAACTTCTGGTGCAGGATTGGGTCCAGTGATAGCTGTCGCGTAAAATTCGGTAATCCCGAGAGCACTCTGGAGTATCTCGTGGGCTTGAGCGGCAGAGCACCGAGTATCAAAAAATCGTATGCTAGTCAGCCAGGTGAAAGGGATCTTTGCAAGAGCTTTCGGAGGCGGCATGGTGTACCCGGAGTCGCAGATGTCGATACGGTGAACGTTTGTGTTGCGATTGCATAGCAACGATATTAACAAGCGGTTGAGGGATGGTGCCAGGTCGCCAGCCTTGCCTATATTTCGAATCGTAAGGCTAGTGAAGTAATACGCCTTGGGGTGGTCGGCGTCCACCCAATCGAATTTCTTGATTATATAATTCAGTATAGGGATGTCAAACCTAGCGGTGTTCCAACGATTAAAAACGCTATATAGGAGAGAGAAGTGGTGGTGCAGATTTGGGCTCCATTCAATAAGCGGCCAGTGCCAGAGCGAAATGTTGATTAAGGTATTTGGATTTTTCTGAATCTCCCGAGCTAATTTTCGATAATCTGGAAGAATTAAATCGTCATGCATAGTGAGTTCGACGTTCAAATTGCCGTTCTGGTCGTAGTAAAGGCAGCTGTCCGTCGTGGATGCTCCATAGGCACTTTGCCACTGCGTAGAGACAGGATATAGCACTGACATAGATACGCTGGATTCATACTCGTCAGTCCTCAGATTTTCAAGTGATACGATTTTAATACGTACATAATTTTTGGCAGCTTCGAGTTTCGATATAGTTTAAACATTTCTGACAACGTCCAGCATTTATACAGAAAACAAGAGCGAGCTCATACGTCAGTAATCCATAGCAACTCGTCGTTTTGTCTGTCTGAAAGGTAAAGATCCAGGTCATATTCTATTTTCAGCATACCTTTCGCCTCTCTGAAGCGTTCCGGAGTGATGTCATTGAACTCTATTTGCCTTAAAACCGTTGAAGTTCTGGATCACAGCATCAGAATTATCTACAAGGGCCTGTCGCAATGATCTAACAAGGTAGTCAAGGTCGCAGCAAACAAACGATACGTGGACGCACCTTTTTGTGAGGCGACTTGTGTGCAAGTTCATGGGTCAAATGACCTGCTGCTTTGAGATGCACAGTGTCCCAACTTGGCCGTTGCAATTTCATTTTAGGAATAAAACAGTAATATATGTAGGAGAGTCGTTGTTCTAAACTTCCGACTGTGGATCTTTAGTTGCCGTGGAACATACCGATGTGACATTTGTTCTGCGAAATAAAAGCAACTCCTTCCTGGTCGAATGTCAGCCAGATTCTGTTAGAAGCATGATAGGCGCGACCTAAATCAGGAAGAACAAAATGCCACACTGTCATGCAAAGAACAATGACCATGATGTTGTTGTATTTGCTGTGTAACCAAGCAGCGACAAGGCAGGTCGGAGCCGGAGGTCCAGAAAAACGTATTCTGTAATCAACGTGTTATCCAGGAGGCCTATCGTGACGATTAGTCGCGCACTGGCAGACCGACCCACGTAAACGCTATAGAATATCGAAAAAATCGTTCACAGAATTAGCAACAGGAATGTGTGAGATGTACTGGCAGTGGGCACATAAAGCAAATATTTCCAAAAGTGTGCAAGTAGCGACTTTCCTTTTCGGGAACAAGGCCGTCCAAAGTGTGTAAGTGCAACAAGATTTGAAGAAAATTGGCATGGTATATTGCAGCATCAGGACAATAGCTAGCCATCTATATAATATCAGTCGTCGTCGTCGTCATCATCATCAACCTATTAGACGCAAGCCATATCAGAAACGGTTCGAAGAAGGATGCACGGCAGTAAAATGAACTCACAACCATCTTGCCTCTGGCCTTGGTTGCAGCTGTCCTTGACGACCTTGCAGCAGGAGTAAACGTCAGCTGGCTTTGTTTTGGAGCGGGGATAACCTTCTTCTTTGCAGGTGCTTTCTTCGGGGCGGATTGGCTGGCCATACATAAGTATCGTTAGATGTTAGAGATGCAAGATACAAGAAAGCCAAAAAAAAATCGGCGTTGATACCATTCCAGACTAAAAAAAAAAAGGATCTCACCTAAGCATGGCCAGCCGATTAGTACGTTTGACAGGTTTAGGTGCCTCCTCCTCTTCATCATCGTCATCGTCCAGCTCAATCACTTCTTCGGAGTCACTCTACAGTTGCCACTCAATGTCAACAGATGCATAGCGAAACCAATTCAAAGAGCTTACTTGTACTTCTTTTTAGCCTTTCCCTTTGCAGGAGCCTTCTTTGCAGGAGCTTTGGCAGGAGCTTTGGCTTTGGCTTTGGTCGTCGCAGCGACCCTCTTCTTCGGAGGCGGAGGTGGTTCGTCGGAATCGGGTTCTTCAAAATCAGAAATGGGCACGTCGATATCCATAAGCATAGAGTCTTCGGATTCCTGATCGGATTCGTTTGCTTTCTTTTGCCCTAATTTAAAATTTTCAATTATCTATGTCATACATTCATGATGAGACCGGACGAACTGCAGATTTTGACGCTTTTGTAGCATGAGATTTTTCCAGATACTCCTTTTCTTGCTGTTGCTTGGCTTTTGTCCAGCTGGCGTGAGGAGGTCAGACATTATCTTGCTTGCAGAAAACTGAGCAGTGCAAACCATATCATCAACTTCCTCCTCGTCCAGCTCAACATCTTCTGTAGCGCGACAATTCTGGATCAGAGATTTCAACGACAGGCTCACATGCCTGCCCAAGACAATCAGATCATAAATGAATGTCAGCATCAGTCTAGTCAATCACTTACGACTGAATAGCATGCGCATCATCTTTCTCGACAAACATCTGGATAGCATCGGACATTCCGCCTTCACCCAAGCACTGTAATTCTTGCGCTACCAAATATTCCTTGACGAGGGTGCCCACCCGTATTTTGGCCAGCTTCTCGGAGTTGGTTAGACTAGGGTCGTCAATACTGAGTTCCGGTTCGTCGATGATAACTTTCCCTGAACGCGCAGCACTCTTTTTAGAGCGATGGAACACGAGCAAGTCTCTTGGGTTGGCGACTCGGCCTTGGAATTCCTGTCCAAAACGTATGGGGTTGGATGTTTCTGTGACTCCTGTGGTATCAACCTAACGATTCGACTAATTAACGTCAAAGGAGCCGCATACATTCAGATATCTTTACCTTTAGACGGATGAGAGGAAGCGTCTTGGGGAGTTCTGGTTCCCCCTCTGCCAGTGCTCGTTCGTTTCTTTCATCCCATATCTGGTCTGCTTGTTCGATTAGGCCATTGACCTGCATAATCATGGTGAGTGAAAATATAACAGCAGAGGCCATAGAGCTTACCTTGGCTTTCAGGAATTTGGTGATAGACATCTGATCGTTAAGATCAATGTTTTCTTCTTCGGCCACTTCATTCAGAACAAGCTGCTCAATCACAAATGGCCGTACTGTTCGAAGAGGAATCGGAGTCATCTGGAATTCTTTGCCCTGAATTTGCAGCAAGGCCACATGTCTGCAGTATTGTAAGCTTTCTTTCTTTGACGTGGAAGACAAAGACCGACTTTTCGATAGCTTCTCCGTCGGCGAGGGATGTAGCTACCGATGAACCGGGCTGCGTGATGTAATATTTTTGCCTGCTACTGGTTCTGGAATAATGCGGCAGTCGTGTTCGTGTCCCCAGACAACCAAGTCGACATTGTCGTCAAATAGGCCTTCCGGAACGAACTCTTGTGGGCCATGTTTGACTCTAGCAATAAATTAGTAACGGCAATAAGACAGACGATGTAATTAGCGCACCTGTTTTGATGCAACAGCAACATATTGAACCATTTGTCTTTGTCTGTTGGCATGAACATCCGTACTCGGTTGCTTCTAAGCTCAAAGTGCATCCTCTGGTCTTTGACGTTTCCAATGCCGTACATGCCAAGACGCGTGTTGCCCTTTCGGAGGAGTACTGGTCTTACTGCTATCCCTGTTGTGGGAGCGTCCGCGTTAGAGAGTGGGAGGTCGATCTTTCCCATATAATTGACAAGGCCTGATACTGACAAAATATCCAGAGCGCATAATGCACCTTCCTAAGTCGCATATTGAGTAAATGTGGTATGATAAACAAAGAACACGTGCAGCTCCAGCCCCTTGAGGGTCGTCATGATTTCCGTGTATTGAAAATACCGGTATTGCGACATTGAGATTCGGATCTTCGTAGTTTATGGCCGGGAACCTGCAGACATCAGAGCTGTGCTACGACAAGGTGCACAGGACATACGAAAAACCATCAGCCTTTCCTTCCAAAGGATCGCTCAGAAGCTCCAACTGTACAGGCTTGCTCCCCAGGGTGAACTCGCGCAGCAGGGCCGACACCTTGTAGAGACAGTCTCTTGAAGGCTTGTTCTCGTGGAACAGATCTCCGGCAAGTAGAACAAAGTCGACCTGGATTCAAACCTCAAAGCCAATTCTTAGAAGGCCAAATTTCGACCAGACTCACGTCGTGCTTGACGGCCAGCTCTAATATTTCTTTGAAGGTGTTGATAGAGTCCTGACCCCTTATTGGATCGCGTTCCATATAGCCAATGTGATTGTCTGTCGCGAGCATGATTCTGATTGTGTCATTGGGGTCTTACGAAGACATCTGGTTAGAAGACATTCTGAGCACTGAACTCTTCGCATAACTAACAGGCTGTCTGAATCCCATTTATTGGCGGTGGTGGCGTTGAGAAGCCCTCTGATTGAGACATGGTTTGGGTAGTGGTAGTTGGAAATCAAGTCATGATATTGGCGGACGCGACGTGACAGTAAAAGCTCCGGACTTTATTGAAATTCTCACGGTGTCCTTGACCGAACACTCGCTATATCCTTGACGCCGTGCCTTCTTTTCCTTCACCTCGAGCAACTCGCTGGCTTCATTTTTGTTCCTTAGTTCCATAATACCCGTTCTCTAGATATCCAAGTCTTACACTTTTTGTATACCACTCCTTACTCATGGCACCGCAAAATGTACCAGCGAAGCCAGCATCCAAGTCGCTCGTGGTATGTCAAAAGATTCATGATCATTGTGCCGCTGATTCAACGGGAATTTAGATGGGCGTTGTCGCCTTTTATCTCGTGGCAGCACTGGCGGTGAGCTTTACCTGGGGTTCTCCATATTTATATACTCATCAACGTGTCTGTCTTGCAGATGGTTATGGCGTATGTCTTTCTCTGTCTTCCCACTGTGTGAGGTGTTGAATGATAGTAATCTGCAGCAACAAATGGGTCCTTAATACCACTGCGACTCCTCTATTTTTTCTTATGGGCCCAGCTTGCCATTGCAGCTGGCCTGTTCATGGTTTCTGATGCCCTGCGTCTATTGCCAGACAGGCTCACCCTCGACCTCGAAACCTCCAAAGGTCTTATTCCAATGGTTGGCTTGAATGTATTTGGCCTTAGGTACTTCCGTTCATGATAACGATAAGGCGTTGTAATCCTCATCTTTCTTTTACAGCTTCAGCAATTATACCCTCAAATACGTCGATGCCTCTTTTTACCAGGTCGCGCGCGGTTTGGTCCTTCCATTCACTGTCTGCATGTCCTTCTTCGTCCTGCACTCCCGCCCATCTCTCAACATTCTCCTGTGCTGTGGAGTGGTCACTCTCGGGTTCTTCATTGGTGTCTTCCTCGATGGAACACCGCTCTCCTGGGTTGGCGTCAGCTTTGGAGTCGCCAGTTCCGCCATCACCGCTGTTCACTCCGTAGTCATCAAGCAAAGCTTGAATGTCGTTGGCGGAAGTGCACTCGCCCTTTCTTGGTACACCAACCTCCTCAGCGCTATTGTGTTGGCCCCTCTTCTCGTTCTGGCTGGTGAAGGAATGGATGTCATCAAGTTGCTCTTCGGCGTCAGCGAACTCGTCACCAAGCCCGGTTCGATGTCCCCCTCGCGACTTTCCTCTGGGGATCAGCTATCACCGTAAGCTAATTCATTCCAATCCGATTCAATCTTCTCATTAATCGCGCGAATAGGGCGTCCTTGGATTCATGATGAGCATCGCCAGTTTAATGTCCATTAAAGTCACATCCCCGATCACCCACATGGTGTCCTCGGCCGTCAGAGGTGTGGCAGCGTCTCTGTTGGGCATGTGGTTGTTCCACGACGTTATCACCACGTACGTAGCATTTCATGCCCCTCTTTCCTTATCTTGTATCTCTTATTATCTATTCTCGTGCTATCAAAGCGGCCGTGCTTCTTCAATCGCCATTATCCTTCTAGGCTCGGTGCTCTACACCTGGGTCAAGCACCAAGAGTCTGCGCCAGGTTCCTCGACTCCCTCCAAACGCTCCTCATATGAACGCGTAAGAATGGAAGATGTTGAGGCCGGTGAGAAGGACTTCAAAACGAAAGAGTGAAAAGATAATTCGGACATCAGATGGATCCTGTCCCGCTTGCTTGCTGTGTTCTGCATGTGCGAATACTTTGCACATGCATGATAACTTCAAGATATAATAGCCCACTAAGCACATAGAGGTAGGTAGAGCACGTTAAATAGCATATTCATATGTATAATTCGAACACTATGAAATGGACCTTGTACCATTTAGGCAATTCCGCATTGGTTAACAACTTTGTGGCAACTCGAAATACATCTAATTTATAATTGATAACTGTTCGCACTTTATCACTGTGCTTTGATCTGTGGTAGGCTTGCTCCACGGCCCGATCTTTCTAAATTGCCATCTTGAAGTTCATAGGCGGGGCGATAGCGGAGCGGTTTTGGCGTTGACTCGCCTGATAAGGATAATGATGGAGTTGGTGAATGAGAACCGTTAAGTAGGGTGTGAGTGGCTGCCGTGGGAGGTGAAAGTGAAAGATTATCTGCAGGAGAACGCGATTCTTCGCCTTTCTGCGGTGCCGTGGGTAAGGATTCCGACAGAGTGGTCGATGGAGTGAGGATTGAGGAGGCTGTTAGTGGTGCATCTATTGAGGGCGAAGGTTGCGATTGGGATACAAGAAGGGCAGGATTGGGGAATGTGTTGAATGTCGATCCCAGCGACGTATAACTGAATTCATATTTGAGCTATGTAGATACATAGCCTCAAAGGGGAAGCTTACCCTTCGTCGTATAGGGAGCAGTATGGGACATTGAAGCGCCGTAGAAACTCCCAAACGTTGTTGTACGACCAATTAATGATGGGGTTGACACGTTCGAAAACCGGCCACCCAGAATCGGTCATATTTCGATGCGACAATTTAGCTGAAATTGGACGTTGTAAAGTCTAAATAATAGAGATATGTAATGGATGACTCACCACCATGGGGATCCGTTCGACGGGTGCCTATGAGGATGGCAGTTATATGTGGAAACATCTCCTTATACATCTCGAGAGCTTCGCGCATTCCCGCGCCTCCTTTTGCTTTTCCAACTGATTTTGGTGCATCGACGTAATTCGAACCATCAGCCTGTGGTGCAGGGGTGACTACACTTTCGACTTCAATGGCTTCAGGTTTCGAGGAGAATAAATCGAGGTTGTATAGCCTGGCTGCTTCGTCGATGAAGTCTTCCAGTACTTGGAAAGGCGAAGGCACGGGGATGTAGATTGCATGAATTGGTTTCATGGTTTCTGAATCTTTGAGCCTCCGTGCAAGAGCACCTGCATATAAGTGGAGCAGAACGGTACCTAGATCATCGTAACAAGAGAAAACGAGTTGTTAATGTATGAAGCAAGACATGTCGTGCACAATGAAAGTAACTCACAATCCTTGCCGCCGTTGAAGCTTAAAGAGACTTTGTCTGGCCTTCGAGGAGCTTGGTTATATCATTTCCTCTTGAGAATTTTTGATTTTAGACCCACCCATGGGTGTCCAAGCAATGGTGGATGACCTCCAGCGCTTCTTTCACCAAGCACGACAGTGAATCCGATGCCTCTGCCTCTGCCTCTGCGAAAGCGTAGACGTCCTTGGCTATCTTTCTATAATCCATGATGGGATTTCAAACGAAAGATCAGCAATTGTAGAGGTCCTGGTGGGAGAATAAGTTAAAGATGGCATCGTATGGCCATATTCGACCCGAGAGACTACTCCGGGGAGGAGTAATCAGTGGTCTATCACGTGTAAGTATGTAAAGATAAGATGTTAATCTGATAATTAATAACTCCGAATCAGGATATAACGCTGCTTGATTGCGGTTGGCGTCGTTTGCTCGAGTCGTTTCTTTCCTTACGATCAACAAAGCGATATGTAAGTTATGTACCTGCTGCGTGAGTTCCAGAACTAACTTCATCATATAGTATGGTAAACGTTATCCTCGTCACTGGAGGAACCGGACTGGTTGGCAAGGCCATAGAACATGTCATAAACACTGAACCCGAAGGCTCAAGATTTGGCAAGAAGCCTGGAGAGACTTGGGTATTTGCGAGCTCTTCTGAAGGCGATTTAAGGTTCGTAAATTCCTTTCTTGTATATGAACAGTCGTTAATGGTCAGTATCCTTTCAGAGATCCTGACCAAACGCGTA
Source organism: Psilocybe azurescens (assembly GCA_023853785.1). Taxonomy (NCBI): domain Eukaryota; kingdom Fungi; phylum Basidiomycota; class Agaricomycetes; order Agaricales; family Agrocybaceae; genus Psilocybe; species Psilocybe azurescens. The sequence continues at coordinate 25,444 of JAJIRX010000788.1, read as the reverse complement.
AACTGTATGAGAAATACAAACCAACCCATGTTATCCATCTCGCCGCACTCGGTATGTTTGTTGCAGACCTCGCAATATACGTCTGACTAGCGACTGCGGTATATCTTGGATAGTTGGTGGTCTGTTCAAGAACATGAAGTACAAGGTTAGCCGCTTTGACTCCTAATGGCTTGATTCGTTTATTTAATTAAAGTTGTTACTGTCAGTTGACATTCCTCCGGGATAACATTCTCATTAACGACAACGTGCTACACGCCGCATATGAGCACAAGACCGAGAAGGTTATTTCGTGCCTTTCGACATGCGTATTCCCCGATAAGGTGGAATATCCCCTGGATGAAAATAAGATCCATAGCGGCCCTCCTCATTCCAGCAACTTTGGTTATGCCCATGCTAAGCGCATGGTAGATGTCCAGAACCAGTTCGTAATCTAACCTTTTCTTCTAAAAATTCGATCCGATCCTTCTTTTAGCGCATACAAGGAGGAATTCGGTTGTAACTTTACTTCTGCGATCCCCACCAATGTGTTCGGACCCCACGATAATTTGTCAGTCCCTTACTGTCATATCAGTGAACGTAACCGATCTTTTTTGGCAGTGATTTAGAAGACTCGCATGTCATTCCAGGTCTCATCCATAAGTGCTACTTGGCAAAACGTTGGCCGTTTTCTCTGAGTCTCGGGCATTACTGACCTATAATTTAGAAAACCAAACTCCTTTTGTCGTTTCCGGCACCGGAAAGCCGCTTCGTCAATTTATTTTCTCTTATGATCTTGCGAAGCTTTTTATCTGGATGCTGCGGGAATACGACGATGTTGAACCCGTCATCCTTTCAGGTAAAAGTGCGCATATATGCGGCTTTTATCTTATTCTGACATGATTTTAGTTGGCGAAGACGAGGAAGTGAGCATCAAGGAAGTCGCCAATGCCATTGTGAAGGCAGTGGGCTTCAAGGGTGACTATAAGGTAAAAATTATGCCTGCACCTATACTCTTTACGCGATACTCACCTGTATTTCTACAACTCCTTCACTAGTTCGATCCTTCTCGTGCAGACGGCCAATTTCGTAAACCCGCTTCTAACAAGAAGCTTTTGACCTTGATGGGAGGTTTCCAGTTCACCCCCTTCGAAGAAGGTACGTTTTGCAATTAATATACTGGCACCAGATCTACGTTCTGACTCGAGGATAGCTCTGGACCTCACTGTAAAATGGTTCTTGGACAATTATAATAACAACGCGCGTACTGGCATACAGAAATCTTGCGAGCTTGAAGCTTAGCTTGATACCTTATTAGAATACCCAATCATTGAACAATGGTAATTTTGATGAACAATGATCAGTGACATATATGCTACGATTTCGACGTGTTGCGACGTGTTTCTGTTCCATGAATCGGTTCTACGGTCGATGTCAGAAGCCTTGCCCCTCTATTGCCTTGGGAAGCGTCCTGACCCCTGCCTCTCCTCGAGGTCGGGATCAATAAGTATCACCGGCTAGATAAATTATCGCCGAATGGAGATGCATATATGATGTTATTAGAGAAATCGGATATCCATCGTTGATTAAAAGAGCTGGCATGGGCATTTTCTTATATCAACTACGTTGTCGCAATTCAAACGCGTTAGTGTCGACTTGGTAAGAGCGGGTTATCTAATCCAAATTCTGTTAGACAGCCTATAAATTTCAATCGCCTTGCCCCACTGCTTCTTGATCTCAAACCATCATGTCTGTTGTCGATCTCGTCCCCCCTTTGCCCAGCTCAATCTCCCTCCTGTTGAGGAGTACCAGAAGCGCAAAGTCGCGTTAATCTCTGGTGAGTGGCCATATATCGCGATGGTCGACACAACCTAACTCTGGTTTTTGCTAGGTATCACCGGACAGGACGGGTCTTACTTGTGAGTACAACATAAGGGCGTTCTCCGTCGCGTCCCAATGGGGACAGACAAGGGGCAATGTCTCACAATTCGGTACCATAGAACAGAGTTGTTATTGGAGAAGGGATACCAAGTGCATGGAATCATCCGCCGCTCATCGAGTTTCAACACTGGACGACTTCATCACCTCTACGAAGACCAGCATGAGCGTGCGTTGCTCTCTTCTGACCATGCGAGACATTTTCTGACGCGCATATATGCGTAGGTCCTAGCAGGTTCAAGCTGCATTATGGAGATTTGAGCGACAGCACCAACCTCGTCTATATCATCGCCCAGGTTCAGCCTACAGAAGTGTACAATCTTGGCGCGCAGTCTCATGTCAAGGTCTCTTTCGAGATGGCTGAGTATACTGGCGACGTTGATGGATTGGGCACTCTTCGCTTGCTCGATGCGATTCGAACATGTGGCTTAGAGAAACACATCAAGTTCTATCAAGCATCCACGTCCGAGCTCTATGGTAAAGTCGTCGAAACCCCGCAGAGCGAGACTACTCCTTTCTACCCCCGATCACCTTATGGCTGCGCTAAGCTATATGCATATTGGATCGTCGTCAATTACCGCGAAGCGTATGGAATGTATGCGTGTAATGGGATTCTCTTCAATCATGAAAGTCCGCGTCGAGGAAGGACGTTCGTGACCAGGAAGATTACAAGGGCGGCCGCGGAGATTTCGCTGGGCAAGCAGTCCTGTTTGTACCTTGGGAACATTGATGCTCGACGTGATTGGGGCCACGGTGAGTCTAAATCTGCTCCACAGTGAGCATACCGACAGGCCAAGTTTACATCGTGTGCTATGTAGCCCGTGATTACGTTGAAGGTATGTGGATGATGCTCCAACAACCTACTCCTGAGGACTTTGTACTCGCCACTGGGGAGACTCACCCCGTCCGCGAATTTGTGAACAAGTCTTTCAACGCTGTAGGAATCACGCTGAAGTTCGAATTTCTTCTTTAACTTGTGTCCCTGCCAGCCATTGATATTGATATTTAGATGGGAAGGTCATGGTGTGGATGAGCAAGGAATTGATGTCAAGACCGGCAAGGCTGTCGTCAAAGTGGACCCAAAGTACTTCAGACCCGCAGAAGTCGAGTGCGTCTCTCTTCGTTCACTCTGACTTTGACTTGCTCATCCTGTGTTGTGCTTATTGCAGACTTTTGTTGGGCAATCCTGCTAAAGCTGAACGCGTACTTGGATGGAAACGTCGGGTGGACTTCGATACTCTTGTCAAGGAAATGGTCGCTGCAGATCTTAAGGCTGCCGCTAGTCTTGTGGAGGATCAGAATTAATTGGAATTTGCATCGGCGGGACATTGCTTCATAATTCTTTTTCCTCTTTGCAAACACGGAGGGCTCACAAAAATTTCATGGAAGGAACTTTAGATTCAGTTATAATAGTTATCAACCGATAGTCGAATGTATGGTAGGCGTAGATGGCCGCTATTCAAGTTAAATTATTTGGCACGAGTTACACGTTGAATGCTCTTGTACTGTGCAAATCACGCGGAATATTATTCAGGAATGAAGTTGCTTGACCTGAGTGCCTACAAAGTGTCCCTGGTGGTGCTTGCGAGTGCGACTTCCAGGCACTTTTCACGATCTCTTAATCAGCGAATTGAATTACACAGCAATCTCTTTATCGCATACTTAGGAAAAAACAAACTGGGAAAAGTGAAAGTATTAGGAAATACTACCGTTTCAAGCCCTCGAGGGAAAATATTAATCTGATCCGATGCAAAGCCATTCAATCTGTCTCGAACGTTGCATAGAACTGGTGCGTACCAACCCGGATGTTGAACCTGAAAGGCGAGAAGCCGGTGTAAGAAAGTAAAAGGAAAGTGTGACTATATAGGAGTTAAGCATTACTCGGACTCAGGACTTGGGTTTTGTCAGAAAAGAAATCAGAAGAAGGGTGGCAGCAGTAAGTTCCAGGACCTATTACGGAGGTTTATTTAGCTATTAGTATCTTTACTCATAACCAAGTTTAACTTCCTATAGTTGACGCTTACACCAGTGAAAACGGACCCCGCCCACCAGCGATCGTTGCCCACCACTGCTGCGGCAATGGGGGTTCCAATAAGGCTGGCAATCCCCACAGGAACCGAAGCCAAACCGAGGCGTAATCCCGAGCGGGTTACGTCCCGGTCTAAAAGAAAAGCACTGCAGGAAAGTACAGCGATACCACTTTCATAAAGACCTTTTATTCAGTTGCCGAACGAACAGACATTGTACGATTCCCGTACCAGAACCAGAGAATATGCCATATCTTAAGGAGCATCGTCAATGATTCAATTAGACGAAAAATAAGTGAACGACTTACAAGACACAAAATGTCACGATAGACGCGACACTGGTGCACTTCGTCATTACAGATGCCACTATTCCTGATCTCCTTCTGTCAATTCAAAGTCCACCATAGCAAAGCAAGTTGACTCGCCTGTGGCTGCAATGCAAGGAATGTATATCTCGAATACTCCGTATCGGTCGGCTAGCCGGTTGAAAAACAGCCGTCCAAATATGCTACTCATATTGAGTATTGCCAGTAGGTATCCCCCGAGTGTCTGTGATACATGTGCGTTCCGGAGTGCGAAGAGCTCTACGGAAAACATTGGGTTGTATAGGGAAATCGAGATGACAAATGCAAACAAAATGAAGGCGATGGATGATGTGCTCCGCACAAGCTGATTCAGAGGTATGCCGATTGGTGGTGCATTCACCTCAGATTTTGGTGTCGGTGGTGGATAATTGGGGCTCATGAGGAAATTTGCCAGAGTCAGACAGACGAGGCAGATGAACGCGCAAATACGGACACCCCAGGCAAAGCCAATAGGGCCATTGAGAAAGTGCCCTAGGACAATTGAGAAAAACGCGCCTCCAAGAGCACCTCCGGTGGTGATGATTCCCTACTCATTATTTCCTTCTGAATGAGAAGTCAAAGAGATGTATGCCGTTTTGCGCACCATTGCAAACCCTCGTCTCTTTCAGAAGAGTTGCGATACTGCAGACGATGTTGGGGTGTACAGCAGCCCTATTGCGATACCCATACCCAGTCCCTGGGCAAAGAACACTTGGTAATATTTTTCTTCCTTAGCCAGCGAAAGCATGAACATTCTGGGGAAGTATTAAGACGAAACATCGCCGTATGTGAGGGACCAGCTTACGAAAACACAAAGAGAAATAACCTACATACACGCCTGCAGCGACTACCCCAAGCAGGAACTCAAAACATAGCTGGATCGATCCTTTGACAAGATCAATAACGTCAAGGGGGACCAATCGGTGATGGCTACGTACCAATCCAATTGATTGTCGAAGGTGTGAAGCTAGCTAGATACTCTTGAGCGTAGAAGCTTTCCATGACTCCAAACGATAGAGGAAGACCGAGTACACAGAACTGGACCAGCCATGAGCCCACAACTGCAGTAATCGTAGCCAAGTGTCAGAAGGACTCAAAATTTCCATTAATCGGAGATACGAGCCTGTACACCATGCACGAGCGCCTTCATCGTACTTTAGGTTCGTTAGTGATGAGGTCTCGATCTCGGATGCGCTGGGTTCTGAGCAGTTGCTTTAGATGACTTTTCTCTCAATTTCTTCTCGACGCGAGTTGGTAGATGAAGAGTTCGAGGACGACATGATACAGCGCTGGGTCTTCCTGGAAGCGCTTGAAGAAGGGAGAAAAGAACTGCCTCTATTCTAGGAGCAGATTCACAGACAGAATATCCAGAGACGGGACCCATGGGATCTAGATCGGATGACCTTTAATTGTAGCAGGAGCCGTACGGAAGACATGGAACTAATATAAATTGTTCTTCACATGATGCTTCGGTCTGTATGTAAGGACTCCAAATACATAGTCCGGGATACGAGATAGCTTCGCCCGACACAGACACGAAGTGTCGGTGATCAACAAGTAGAAGGTCGAAAGTGGTTGTGTGACGAAAGGCTCCGGTTCGGGTATATGTGGCTTTCCCACGCCTTTCTTCGATTAAGTGGACTTCGTCAAATCAGCCAAAAATTCAAAGAGTGTAGATGACAACCGACAAGGAATATACAGGAACGTTGATCAAATTTAAAATGAAATGATTTGAATTTAACAGCACTTCTACTAGCATAAGCTTCTCGAAAACTTCACAGCACACTCGAATTTCAAGTTAAATGTACCTCGGAAACGTATTCTGAGTTGTAACTTGTACAGTTTAACGCTTCTCAGAGAAATCTAGTCTAAATATTTCTTCGGGTCGGAGAAGTTTCCCAGACAGGAAAACGGATATTTGGCACCGTAAATATTATAGTAAAAGTATTCAGATATTGATGGCATGTCAATTCGAAAAGCTGGGGAGCACCAAAAATATCTTTGCAGAGTAACAAACTCCTGTAATGCCTGCTATCGTACGAAAATGCACAGAAGTACTCCTTGAGTGACACAGGAATAAATACTCAATATTAATGTCTTTTATCTTGACCGCTGCGGTGCCGTAGCTTTACGTACGTATGCTGCATTGTAATTACGACCATACAGTGTCCAGCACCCCGGGGCGTTCTGCCTTTCAGGAATTTGATGTGTAGTCTGATTATTCTCTGAGAAACCGGGGAAACTGGTACTCGCCGATCTCACCAATCAATCCATCTGCCTGTGACGATAATTCTCCATTAATGTACATAAGACGTACCAAATAATGGTAGCAGTAGGTTCTAAGTATATGCTGTAGCTACTATTGATTCCATTCGTACTTCCACACTTACATACCGAGCACATGTGCCGAATTCAGATCAGCTTCCATTGATAGAACCAAAGGTTTTTATGAACTCTTCGAGACCTTCATTTGCCCCCTGGACCTCCCTTCCGTACCCCCGCCGCTAGGTCCAAACCCAAAGGTCACTGCATTATCATACTAACGTAACTCCGAACCAGAGACTTTGCCTGATTTTTAGGATATAATCTAGGAGAACTCATCCTTGTAGTGCTACCCATGGATCTAGGAGCGTGGCTCGGAGTCAGCGACAGCCCCAGTACGTCGACTGTGTGCGCCTTGTATCTTCAACGTGTAGTTATACTGGATGTTTATTCCTAAAACTAATTGTAGAATGAAAATTCAAACCATACAGCAGAAAACGATTGTGAAGATTCGTGCGGGAAACGAGCCCCCTTATTCTTATCCATGGTATGCATCAGTCATTTTGGTAGTGTTATTAGAGCTAACAATCAGCCCCGTAGGTGGATACGGATCAGTGAATGCATTCTGGCCTCTTAAACACACATTCTCTACAACACTCTGGGCAATACAAGTCACTCCCGAAACACCTCTGCATTCGTTAGAGGCACAGGCAAGTTTCTATTTTAAAGAAATCAAGGTATAGAAGAGCTGCCTCCTCTTGCTGATACTCTTACTAACACCTGGTGCACTTATTTAGGAGGAGCAGGTCAAAGGGCCGTATCGTATTTGTTCGTTCTCTGCCAGTAGTCTCATTGCTGTGGCTATTGCTAAGCTTCTTGAAAGCAATGGAGACATGGTTGACCAGCTCTCGTTCATTGTTCACTTCCCACTACTTTCATTGCCCCTCTCCTTGGCGTCAATATTTCGCGAGTGTCATTGAGCGACCCTGGCGCACGACAAGAATTCTTCAATGCGAGCGTCAGCAATCTCGTTGGCATGACGCATCGTGATAACAAAGGAAGGACACAAAACGGCATCAGATGGCAGACGATCTACAAGCCGCATATCAAGGACTTCCTACCTCGCCATTTATGACACGTTCTAAAGGCATAATGAACAGCTTTCTGAACCGTATCTTCGACTTTATTGTCTCCCTATATCGAGATTCTCTTCGACATGGAGATGAGAACCAGAAAGGAATGGAATTTGTGCAGGGTTGGCTTAGAGAGGTTAAAGCACCAGTTACTGTTTATTTGGGAACATACGGCATGCTTGGCCTGTATGCCCCAGATCAATATCCCCCAGCCGAATGGAATGTTCACCAATCCTTTACGACTGTGAAGATAACTATACTGGAGGCAGGACACTACGATATATTAGAGAGCGATGGACTTATCAGAGGACTTCAGGAATGGTATATACCACAACGACCTGCGCGTTTGTAGAATAATCTCCTGTGCAAATCAATTCTCAAACTTAGATAATCATTGGCTACTTGAAATGCTAAATTTTCTCGTGAATTTTACCATAAAAACCTCTCGGTGATCAATACAGATTAAAATTAATCAATATTATTTCAGGGCTACTCATATATTAGCGTATCGTATTTACGGTAGATATTCCAGCTTGTACATCTCCCAAAACACTGGCAATTACTTCGTGCTAGAGAGTTCACTTTTTCCCTCTTTCCTGTCAATACCGTACGGTCCTTTTTCTTAGAACAGTATATAGAACATATAAATGACATATTCGACATGTTATATCGTGTTTCACTCGGGTCAATCGCAGTCGCACAACTCAAAGTCGTACTCCGCGGCGAATCCCGATACCCACGTTTGAGCGCCTGTTTTCTGCCAACTAGCGCTTTATCAGTCATCTCGGCCAAGACCCAAGGCACGTAAAACGCCACTATTACGTGAAGTACCCATTCTGGTTAAGTTCTGCCTCATAGTACATCTTCGTCATACACGGAGCTCTCACCCTTTCTCAACAAACGGTGAGATCAATGGAGCTAAGTGCTAATATCGATTCTCGAAAGAATCCCTGGGATGACATGAAAAGAGAGAATTAATCAATTATTTACCCAGCTGTCAATCTCTTGAGTGTCAGGGACGTGTAGATTTCTATTAAACTATCAGAGCTTTTGAACCACTATACTATATACAGAATGTCGTTTCCGTACGATTTTCGCTGTTTTACAATAGGGGGACTCGGGTATTTCGGTCGTCGACGCATTAACTAGTCAATTCCGGATTATTGATGAGGAGCCAACCTTCAGAGTCGAATAAGGGGATGTTAGCATGGGGTCGCTTAAGTTCAATCTTGAAGGTCGCTCGTTGCTCATTGAGGCCTGGTTCTTTGTTGGACCTGTTGTCATCTAAGTAGAGATGACCTTCAGAAGAATGCTGCAGCGTATGCCGTATACTGCTCTCCGTTTCAATCCAAGAGCTTGAGCCAAGATGGCCAAGCTCTACATCCACTTTCATTTTGGATCTCCGTTAGTCTCGGTTGGTGACACCTGCTGCGTATTGATGGGCATGGGCCGGAGAAGTTGATGAAGAGAGATGTCGAAAGGAGCGTCAGAGCTATGGGTTCTCTGCTCCAATATTCTGATAACATCATCAACGTTGCGCTTAAGAAACCTTTCCAAAGAAGATGAATGGTTGTCGAGATAGCGTTCTAGTTGGACGAGTGTTTCATGGATGATACATGACAAACGTCGAGTTTCCAGCAGTATGGGCTCCCAGAATTTGAACGTAAGGCTAACAGCAACCGAGGCGGTGAACATCATGATGGGATGGATAATAAACCCAACAGCTTTGAAACGCGGTAAATATTTTGGCCCAATTGAATAGTTAAATGCTAAGAGCTTACCCGCCACAACAGAGGAAAAGGCGAGTACCAAGGAAGGATAATAACATCGCCGACATATATCGTGCAGCTGTTTTAAAAGCTTTCTGTATTTAAAAAGAAATCAATAATATCCTGGAAAGATACAAGTGGGAAGAAGCACTTACGCTGACCAAACTGCAGAAAATAATGCTGAAGACGACAGTACGACGATAGAGATCTGCATACATATGTGCCCGGATTAATAACAAGTAAAACACGGCGAGGTGGAAGAATCTCACCGAGAAATATGATCCTGATTGTCGACACATCGATGCCACCTTTATCAATCTTTGTTCGTATTCATCGAGCAGGCTTTCAATGCTTCGTGAGCGATGTGTTGCGAGAGTAAATACACAATATGGAGATCTACCTATGCTCCGGTTGAGAAGCATCACATATATGGACGACCTCCGGCTTGGGCGGAACGGACACGCGACGTCGCTGAAGGGCCTTTATATTCACAGACGGCCTGGCGATGACGATTCTGTGAGGCATTGCACCAGCATAAGCTATTATTCGATTAGGGTGTTTCTGGAGCACAAGCAATCCTTTTATTGGGTGGTGAGCCAGTCCGCAGTGGTGAATTGGCATATGCACAAACACGTCGATAGGCGGCCTTGACCAACAGTGACACGACATCACATGCAGATACGACTGCGCCAACTGACTTTGCGGGCCTGTGCAGTACTTGTTATGACTCGTATAGACGAGTTCGTACATGTGCCGCAGTCCTCCATTGACAATTTATCTGTACTTTTAGAGAGTGTAGCCGCAATCTACATCTCGAGACGATATTAAGCAATTGTCTATTTGAAGTGACTCAGAAGATACCTAAATCTCCACACTTGATAAAGGGTTTTAGAAAAGGTAGCAAAGTTGGACTGAGGCATGTCGGCCAAATGTCGGCAAGGCGGAGCTTGAAACAGAGAGCCGACAGTTATGATTGGTGAGGCCTTTCGTGAAACTTGGCCCCAAGTTGTTCAGCAATGGACACTCCCCGAGTCCCACATTGTTTCTTCACAGAACACTCGATAATGATACATTCTCGTGATACAGATGGCGCAGTGCCTGCGCGTACCATTCAGAGCTAACTTTTTCAACCAATCAACTTTAATCCTTGAACTTGCTTGAACCGCCCACTCCGAAGCTTGTATTCAACGACTCAAAGGTTTCTTTTGTTTCCAAGCCAGTTACTAGTGTTGTAAAGGCTCTAGGATCTGACCTTGTGTGAGTTGTTTAGTGCCCAGTATATTTCAAGCTATGCTGATTCAAATGCGTCTAGATACTTTGCGAAAAGGAGGGAACCCGAATACCATGTTTTGCAACGTAGAGGCGTTCGTCGCGTCATATCTCCCTTTCGTACCCTCAGATCGCGACTTCAACCGATGCATAGCGAAAATTCTCGACCTTGATACCAATATCAGGCAAATTGACCTCAATTAACGCGTCCTGCACCGACGGCCGCTGAGACTTATCGATTAGTGCGTAAATTCATCAAGAGATACGATAAAACCAAAATATTCAACGGATTGGAAAAGGTTGCAAAGTCCATCAGTAAACACGCCACCATCAATGGGAGGCTATGCAACAAATATGACTATCGAACCCGTCAAGAGTATGCCATCGCCTACTTCGAGGGGGGAGACGCTTGATGAGGAGGGCCTTGACGCCGTCAGGATTGGCGCGTGCCTTATAGCTGACGGAGTCAATCCGACTACAGCAGAAATAGTAGTTCCTGTTAGGTGGAATACACACGAAAGACATACTGTGCGTTCGTAAGAACAATCTGCATATGTTTGCCTTTCTCAAGGAAATCTTAAATGATGATTCTCGCCGCACATATATGATTGGGGTGCGTAGTGTATAGCTTTCTACGCCTTATTTGCGTGTAGACTAATCGTATCACGTCTACAAATCAACATAGAGTCTGATTTGATAACTTTGTGGCACTATTCATGGATGCATTGTATACTCTAGCGTCTCAGCAATTTAGCTTTCATGAAGTTTGTGACTCTATTTCATGTTTTGTGACCTTCTGACTGACTTCTCATGAATTAGGAGCCCGAACCAAAGATGAACTAGGATTCGATCCTACCGTAACACGACATGAGGATGGTAACCACCCCTACAAAATACGGCGACGAATCCGAAGACTCTAACGACTGCGAGGATTACGAGGAGGAAGGTAATGACTATGGCGACCACCAAGACGAGGACTTTGTTGACAAATGCCCTTAGGTGAAACTTCGTAAATTTGCAATTTCTGCTTCTTGTCTCCTCCACATTTCCGCTTCCTGTCTCTTTCTCCACATTTCCGCTTTTTGTCCTTTCTCCGCATCCCTGTTTCTTGTCTCTTTCTCTACTTAACAGTATAAAAGTCCAACATCATTAAACTGATTCAGGCGCATCTGATGAGCACAGGATACTGAAACTTGGTCTCATGGATCCCCGAAGACTTCCCACCGTTGTCCCCACGTAATACAAAGACACGCTCCGATTGTGAAAATATGTGACATTCCGGAATGACAACTAATGGTATTGAATGATTATAGTGCTTGACTGAACCATCATCTCACTGGACCAAGTTATCTGGCACTGTCTATAAGGTTGCCTGAGCAACACCTCAGTACAGGTGCGCGGTTTGTCTCTGTACATAACCCCTTGTTCTGTGTATCTATAAATTGCAGACCAGTAGAATACAGATTCATCACTACTCTTATTCTTCATCGACTATGCGTCCTACCACTCACTCTCCGTTGCCAGCAATTCCAGGTCACCTTCGACGTTCTCCATTCACAGCAATACGTAGAGGTGTGTCATCTTCAGCCCTCTTCAGCAAAATAATATGGCTAATGCCAATGAATAATAATAGGATCCTCTGGAGTAATAGAACGTCGCCGCGTCGACGAAGGTGCAACTCCTGCTGGCGAGATCATGCCAGACGGTGCTATCTTGATCGACATCCAATGGAATAACTGGACTCACACATTATTTCCGAGTCCAGCACATGTCAAGGAATACTTCCAGCATCACCCTGGCAAGCTCATCCATATTAAATTTCTAAAGCAAACGGAAGCGGTTATTTCAGCTGATGATTTGCGATCTGAACTGAAGGATTATTTCGAGGTATTTCTCGAAGAGTTACCGCGATGGAGATCTGTCAAATTCTGGGCACCCTACGTCCCGCGGGAGTGTTTCGTTGGAAAGATATTTCTTGCGGCTCGTTCCCTCGAACATGTGGTCCTAGAGGGTCCAGCGTCTTTTGATATACCTGCGACGAGCCATTTGATGTCACAGTGCTGGTCCAACTGCTTATCGCTGAGGACCTTTGAGCTCATGTCGAAAACTAGGGACACAGTAGGCTCGATGATCATCAGTCCTCGCAACTACCTCCCTCTGGATAACATCACAGCACTCCAGCTACGTAACAAGCTCAGCATTTTGAATGCTCGGAAGTCCTCTACCGCGCCCAAAATCTTGTGGAATGCCTTTTCAGCAACATCACTGGTTCAGATAGTGTTCTGAGTCCTATTCGTTGTAGATCATTGGAAAAGATGGAGCTGGCGGTAAACCTTGACGACTTCGACTCATTGAATCCAGTACACTTCGGGTCCTTGTTCGAATCTGTCAGGGCACCGAAGCTTCATCACCTGAAGATGGGAAATAACCACCACTGGGACGATGATCACAACTCCTTCATGACATTTATAAAGCGCTCGAAATGTAACCTGGAAGCACTGGAATTGGATCAGATCAAAATCACAGGTCCACAGCTGCACGATATACTCTTCTCATCACGATCTCTGCGCATTCTCAAAGTGCACGGTAGTGCATCACAAAATCCACAACCTTTCACGCACAGCATCATGTGGGATCTCACCAAGTCGCCTGCAAATTCCTCCCTTCTATGCCCGCTGCTCGAAATGTTTTCAATAAACGACACCGCTTTTAAAGATTTGCCGGACGGCATGGTCTCAAAGATGCTTGTTGGTCGCATCGGGGACCTGAAGATGGTCTGGCTCAGATTTAATCATTTGGCCACTGTGCACCAATCCATCGACATCACAAAGCTGAGAACTATAGCCAGCAATCCGAGAGTTTTGAACGCAATAGTGGACGACTCGACCGCAAGTCTCAGAGAATGGGATCACATGGTGCGGGAGCTATCACGGAAGCCCAATGTGATATGACACATTGTGTTTGGAGAGGGTGCATTTTTTGATCTTCCGGTCGTCACTATGTAGAGTCATTGTAGACAATTATACCTCCTTGTGTCAATCGAGTTAATCTTGTAGAGCTAAGAGCCATCAGTAGACGACATGAATTATTGAGTGATTTCTCTGCTATATATCGTACAACCATAGACCGAGCAGTGCTGCACAACAAATAAAGAATAGCGCAGCAACAGTGTTCAAATGCTGCTACGGGTCGTATGGTCAAGTCAAGAGAGCGGCGAGGATAGCTCTGTAGCGTATAATAATATTGCGGGAGTGTGGTAGATGACGGCCGGTACAGCAACACCGGAAACGACCAGCGGTAGACAAAAAAACGGAGAAACAAGGAACATAAGGGCTAGAATTTCACATCATTTTGTCAAGAAAGGTCATCTAATTCCTCACCTGCACATCGCCAAACACCGGAAAAGAGACACGATCAAGTCACCGTGAGGTCAATCTATCCCCATTGTCTTCAAGATCCCAAGTAATGACATGCCATGACCTATTTCGACTTTTATTTTATTGATATCGATCTTTAGATGGCACGGAAATGGTCAGGAGGGTACCCTTGCTTTCCCAAGGGGCATCCTAAGATAGTAAGATAGCCACCATAAAAGGAAATAGAGTGAATTGTCAACATCTGTGCAGAATAAAACTAGCTTAGTTGCTGAGGCGAGGCGATCCGCCTTATTCATCTCATTGCATACAGGCTGAGCTTGTGGACGACTTCAACGAGAACAATAACAGCACTCGAAGTATAAAAGGTGCTTCGGGATGTTTCTGCTCTCAACGAACTCTCCCGCTTTCTTTTTTCCCCTCTCCAGTCGAAGGTTCTGCACGAAGTGAGCAAGCGCTATTCACCTCATTCATACTCACCATCCGGTATACAGACTCCCGTTATGCAACTGCATGCTTGCTCTACAAAAATGAAGTATGTTAACACTTTTTTATCTACTGCTGATCAACATCTAATTGGCCATTTCAGTCGTTGTTATTTTGTGGCGATCGCCACTCTGTCCGTCTTCTGCGATTGTCGAGAAGACGGCAAGCTATGGCAACTACCTTTCTTTTATTGTGTCTATCCAGACTGACCATCGCTACTTGCGATCGGCTAAGTTCTTGAATGACCCCTTTCGTGAATTGATGCCGTGCAGTGGGACAGTATCAGGCGGCATCTCGGACCTAAGCTAGAAGTCATGATTATGACACCTACATTGGCTGCCCTGGCGGTAGCTCTGACGTGTAAAGGATGTGAACGCTCTGTTATCTACTGCAAATCAAAATCTAATCCGGTATTTCCAACCCTCTGGCCGTCTTCTGTGATAATTGAAGAACATGGCGGATCATGACACCTACCTCTCCCCAGTCGTGTCCAACAGGCAATGACTGGCGAACGGTAAAGGTCTGCGATCACTAATAGCGATCGCCGGCGGTGTCGCCGTATGCTAGTAGGCCACGACAAAGCTCTCCCTGCGAGCTTGAGCCGTCGGATGAGACTGATAGAAGTCGCCGCAAGGCTTCCGCCATCAGGCTATTGTTCTCTAATGAACGATAGAGACTTCTCAGACCGTTAAAACGCGGTCGACGAGTGATTTATTTCCCGAGAGAGGTGCGCCGCTACGCGGATGTATTCCTCGTGCTCCCTTTCCGCAGGCCTCGAGCTTAGGCTACACTGGCTTGATGCCTTTGGGTTCATGTACGTATGGCTGACTAAATGCACGTTCACCAACTAGCTGGTCTTGGTTCTTCACTTTGTTATTACACAAGATACTCGGTAAGTTTACTTACCATCTTGAAATACTTCTTCTGATGAGCATTTAGATTGTTCAAGAGTAGAGATAGGCTGGCTTATAGTAATCACCCTTCAACCGTGTTACTTATAGCGACCTTAATTCTTAATACAAAGAACTTGTTGTTATCTTTCTACTGACATTGATTGTTTGTCAATTTGTAGTGAGTAATGTCAGAGCCGCGGAATTTTCGACGAAATTTGTCGACTGTGATTATAAGTATATACACGAGAATCCAAAAATTCCAACTCTACAAGAGTCAATAATATCCGTATCGGTTGCAATCGAATGATGTCCTGCCGGTCAAAGCCCTTCATCCTCAGGTGGATTCCGCATCGCATCATAAGCTTCGCAAGTCATTCTTTCGCCTCCAGTTCTAGCGCGGCAGCCGCCTTTTGTTCGAGAGCCTCGTTGTCCAGTTTCTTTGAGCTGCCGGCAAGCTGAAGCTCTGTGATCCACTGCTTTTGTCACTTGTAGGCATAGTAGGTTGAAGGCGAGGCTGCGGACAGGAGTACGCCAGTATTTTCTCACATCAGATAGAAATCGCTTGGCTCCGGCAAGATCAGACATACCTTCACTGCTTTGTATTCCATAGCAAAACCTCTCCTTAACGAAATTGTGACTTTACAATTTATATGTCCATGGTGACGAAAAGCAGTAACAAAGACACGGGATCAGGATGCCTTCCCACAACCACGTCCGTCAGGCACACCGCAGAACTCCTGGGCGTTGCTAACAACAGTGAGAGCCCTTGTATTTTGCCTCTATAAGGCTTCCCAAAAATGATGGAAGCAAATAGTACCCCATTCGTTCCCTTTTCCTAACATAATATGGCAAGACCTCATCTTCCAAACACCGTGAAGGCAGTAGGTCCGTCAGATTCGAATGACTTCGCGCAGTCTAACGCCTTGGCCCGTTACTCACATTGAACGATCAGAGAGACCCAAACGTGCGCCACTCGAGCCTGAGCCTGCTGGTTGGATCACACCAGACAACCTCATCTCAATTAGCATCCGAAGAAACAAACGAAACAACACTTATTTCCCCAGCCCCGACGCAATCAAGCAATTCTTCGAAGACTACAGCGAGAAACTGATCCAGATCAGTTTTACTGAGCTTTCGCTCGACGAGAAAGCACCTTTGTTTCCTGATAAAGCGAAGATGAAGGAATACTTCGACGTTTTCCTCGACGTGCTCCCGAGATGGAAGAGTGTCACTTTCTGGGCACCGTATGTATCGCGCGAAAGCCTCTTTGGAAGGTTGCAGTTACCGCCGGCGGTTAACCTCGAGCATGTCACGCTCCAAGGTCCCTCTTTTTGCGATATTCCAGCAGTCACCGAGGTGTTGCTGCAATGCTGGATAAGCACAAGTTCGATCCGGACCTTTGAAATGGTGCAGTTTAATGAAGACACAGCACACTCCCAGAGTATACTTGGCAACCCTTGTATCTACGTACCACTCGGCCAACTCACTTCTCTACGCCTCGATATCAAGATGTCCGTCGAGCACTGTTGTGAAGTGCTCCTTTTGAGCCCTTATCTGGAGAATTGCTCTATTACGAATGTTACAGGGCCGGATATGTTTCCTAGACCCATTCTCACTCCATTACTAGAGAGGTTAAACCTAGCTGTCAACTACGAGGACCACGCTTCATCAAAGCCAACATACCTCTGCAGATTGTTTGATAGCCTTCAAGCCCCAGTTCTTCATCACCTCAATATCGAATGCGACGATAACTGGCAAAATCAGTCCTTCCTAAACTTTCTTCGTGTATCACAATGCACACTGGAGGCATTGGAGATGTTTATGGTTAGGATGACGGATCGGGAGCTCTACGAAATTCTCCAACACACACCTGAACTGCGCATCCTCAAAATCCACGGAGACACTTCCCAGAATCCTCAGCCACTGACGTGCGATTTGATGAAGGAGCTCACCAAGTTCCCGCAGAATCAAAATTTGCTCTGTCCCAGTTTGGAGATGTTTTCAGTCAACGACGACGCGGTGGAAGATCTTCCGGATGGCATACTGTCAGACATGCTTTTGAGTCGTGTAAGTGACGTCTACGTCCAGAATGTGTGGTTCCGCTCTAGTCGAGAGAACCCCAAGCACCAGATAGATATTCAGAGATTGGAGAGCGTGAAGGGGCACCTAGAGATCTTACAAAACATTTCTATTGATCGGTCCAGAACAGCTTGGGAAGACTGGAACAAGTCTGTCAGACAGAAACTCGAAGAACTTGATCAAAGAGGAAAGCAGTCGGTCGCCCTATAGTATAGAGTTTGTTTGTAGAGAAAATAAACTTCGAAGGGTATTATTGCGTATAATGAATGTTACAGTCCTTTGTGACGAAAATGTAAGCAACTGGAACAAAATAGGCTAGGTTACGGAAAGAAGACGACGAACCAGCCTGTGTCTAAAAGTACAACCGCAGTTGACCTAGTGAGATTTGTGTTGCTCGAGATATTTAGCGTTCACGGCCACCATATGGTATCCAACCACCGTGATCATTGCAAAAACGCCGAGCGAATTGGCCAGTGTCAGAAGAGTCTCATTCGAAATCATGACCAGAGCGGGTCCTATGAAACCAATGATCAATATTAAGTTAACGCTGGATAAACGAACCCAAATTCACGATGTGGTGCTTTTGAAGGGAGTGTGTGAGTGAGTTTGGTGTGAGTTAAGAGTGTGATGAGGTGGAACCCCGCAGTGGTCGTGGCTTGTTTGTCCTTTGTTTGTCCTCGACGGACCAGAACGGATTGCGAGCTCAACACCGAACACAATTCTTCAACTCTTCACTTATTCTCCTATACACTAGCCCAGTATGAGGCCCACACTTCCGAGAAGCTCTGGTATGCCAGGAGGTGAGTATTTGGTCTTCAATGACATCGGTGAATGGCAGCTAATGCACTATTGTCACTCACAGGCAAGGCCTACGTGAGCACCTTCATCTTATTTTAGCGGACTTTCGAGCAGAAACTTATGTTGTTGTCTTCTTGGGTAACAGAGCTTGTGGTGGGGTGACCAGACTGGCATGAAACAAAAAGGCGTCGTAACATACGGTGCGTCGCGCCAGTTCGAGTGACATCTATATCTTCTAACGCTAGGAACCAAACTTGCAGCCATTTCCCCTTACCAGACCAAGGCTGCTCCCCACTTCCTACGATCCTACCTATTCAATGGATATCGTCGCCTCTCTGGCGAGATCCTCTTCTTCGGAATCCCCATCGCCCTAGGTCGGGTCTTTTGTCTCCAAATTATACTATACTCGCTTCTGACAGGTTTATACAATTGCAGGGTATGGCGTCTACACATGGGCCAAAGGCTACGACGAGTGGCAAAACAGCAAGGCCGGACATCTTGCTCTTGGTGGAGAACACCACGAATAGATTCGCTATCGTCAATAGATTCCTTGCCTTTTCAAACTACTGTTAACGACCGCTTCACCATAATCCATTACATGGTCCATGCCTGTCCCTGCCACTGCAACGTATAGTAGTATAAAGTTTCCAATGATTTTGGGACTCTTGCATCTTTGGTGTGCCTGAAACAACGTCGTCAATATACCAAATTGAAGTCGTAGTATCTCAGTCGCAAATCGAAGGCGGAGGGTTTGGGAGTAATGTTCCATAATTGCTGAACACAAGAGAAAGTTACTTCGAGGATTTTTCTTCTGATGTTAAGCATCCATTACGGGTGGAGAAGCTGTCAGAATCTCCATGCCATGATGATTACCACACCATTCTATTGGGCGAGTTCCATTCTAAAGACTTGCATGCTGAGTAGTGCAAGTTACATCCACGTTCCTAATAACCATTCCCCATCTTTGGAGTTTGAACCTTAAGTGCTGCCCAAAACACTGTCACTTTCATTTTCATAAACAGTGGATATATATAGGGGAAGAAAGAAGTGTCGTAGATTTATAGTCTCCAGGTATATGATAGTTGGCAAAATAAATACAGATAGGTGAAATCATGGGATGGTGGTGGCTGCGACGAAGATATGGTTTCGGGATTGGTATTTATATCCTCGAGCAGTCATGGTGTGACAAGCAAAGAGCAGGTGGGCGCCCTTGAGTCTGTAGATACGCCATGGCAAACATTTCAGTGATAAGCAAAGATAGAAGAGAGGATAGGCTTTGCCACTGACCCGGCGATGATAGCAACACGTCTGTCCAAACTGGCAGTCATCGTTGAATTCACAATGCGGGTACTCCCAGGCCATAGCGAAAGTGACGAATACGAGCGCCGAGAGGATGTACTTTGTAGGATTCATGGTTCTTCCTTCAAATGCGCTTGGTATGCTATGCCTGCCGGACCAAGTCAATCAGTGTAGGACTTCGAATTAGTGACGATTGCGATTCTTACAGTTAAGTTTGAAATGAACCCGAGATTGTAGGTGTATAAAGAGTAGAGTGATAGGAGACTACGTGGTTGAGACGAGCATAGCATTTCTCATTTCGAGATCATTGGCCGTGGTCGCCCCAATTAGGAGCCGGGACCGTGTGAATGAATAATTAGCAGCCGATGATGCCGCAATAAGTACAACAAATGGGTCCAGAAGGAGCGCTTATTTGGACGTTTGTGTATACATAGCCTCGTTGCGCTAGGTCTAGAAGGCAGTCAGAGGCTGGTGCAGCTAGTACCAATTCCATAGAAATGAGATGATTTTACGGCCGCAAGATCGGAATCGGGTCATAGTATTCGACAGAAATGCGTTCCTTTATATGATGGAGGTATCCCAGTAAATTCATTATGCATAACATGGCACTATGTAGTCTGTATTATTGTAGAAGCCTTTCAATTTAGAAGGTTAAGCTTGAAGATAGTTACTAAGATTAATTATGACTTCATTTTGTTGAATAGGTGGGTCCCGTCAAAGGGACCTCAGTCTTGGCAAGCTGTCGTTGCATGATGCTCGTAATTTCACCCCGGCTTCTTATGCATGTCTATGAGATAGCTCGTTGGATCACGGTGAGTGTAATCGGAAATTTCACAGGCAACATGCGTGGGTGAGCAGTCAGTATGGCCCCAGGGTAATGGCTTTTGGTCTGGCAACATTGGGACACTCGTCGAGTATCCAAGACCGAGATTCAGTAAATTTTACATACTCAGTAGACCAAAGAACTTTGAAAGTTCAAGAAGTAATAATCTATCATTTAGAGAGCAGAGATGAATGTAATGTTAACGTCAAGTACTCGCGGTATAAATTGTACTCTGTAGGCGTCTTCCGAAGGACCACACGTTAGTGAAGCGCGAATAAAGACCCGTCAATTAAGACATGATTCGGATCGCTTTTAAATATTGATTTTATGGATGAAATATCGAAGGCGAGCAGTTTTGAACGCACTATTTATACTATATAGATTGCGAAATGAATACCGTACGATCACCGTGACAAGAATGACCAAAGAGGAAGTGCGAGAAAATGCATAAATACGGATTGAATGTTAACATTGTATTCCCCGACACATTTTTCTCCATCAAAGAGAAAGCGGCGCCCAACTCGCCCTGTCTTTTTGTATCTCCCAATAGTGCTCCAATGTCGACGCCGACGGCCACGCCCACCATCGTTCTGACATCAATCGACGAACCACAGTACCATCTACACCTTCCGGTCACGAAGATCTAGAGAGAGTCGACCTTGTTACACCCACGACGGATGGGCCGAATTTTACAAATCAAGAACTCGCTTTGAACGGTTCGATACGCCCAAGGTCTCGCGCGACCATACCCCAAATAAACGACGCGGGTCTTTCTTCATTCGGACCAGGGACATATGGGAAGGAGGAGGCGCAGTTTCATGGGAGCGCGTCTTTCGAGGGAGGACCAACGACGACCAAAATTAGGCGAAAATATCACAGAGATGAACTATCGCCTACGCTATATCCGTTAGATGACCTCTCCATCTCGCTCCCGGAGTCAAGGACTCTGATCTGTACGACAAGGAGAGTCTACCCCGCATGTCTCCCCAATCCAACCCGTCCTCTAAGATCAGAGTTCACCTTTCGCGCCATGCATCCAAGCTCCAAGTCACTCGCCCCTTTCTTATCTTTCCCTCGCGCTTACGCGCCATTCCGGACTCTCCCCTTCTGGCTGCTTTTGTACTTCACTCTCAATCTTTCTCTAACGCTGTATAATAAGACTGTCCTCATTCACTTTCCTTTCCCATATACCCTCACTGCGCTCCACGCCTTCTGTGGGACCATTGGCACCCGCATTCTTCTACGAGTCAAACCTTCAGGGGTTCCCAGTCAACAGGCGCCCGCTTGACGAATGCACAACCTCCCCAGGCTCAACACCCCACAGTGCCAAATCTAAACGGCAAAGAATTAATCGTACTATTATTATTCAGCATTCTATACACCATCAATATCGTCGTGAGCAACGCGTCTCTACGCCTTGTGACGGTACCCGTAAGTTTCATTCAATGTTCGAGCCAAGTCTATTTTTAACACAAAGCCAATACTACCGATCCAGTTCCATCAGGTCGTGCGCGCTTCGACTCCTTTCTTCACCATCACGTTTGCGGCGGCTCTACTAGGAAAACGCTGTAGCAAAAAAAGCTGTTGTCACTTGTACCCGTGGTCATTGGGGTCGGATTTGCGTGTGTTTCTGTGAATTCTTATATATAGGGGCGTGATTTGCTAATTTGACCATCAACAGAACATACGGAGACTATTATTTCACCGCTTTCGGATTTTTCTTGACCCTCCTTGGAACCGTTCTCGCCTCGCTGAAAACAATTCTGACCAATGTCATACTTTTGAAGCCTTCCGCTACAGGTCTCCCCATCTCGTCGGAGAATAGCCACACGATTCTAGATGAAAAGCGGGCTCAATCGTCATTCTCACCATCATTTATATCGTCTGTCTCTTCTCATCTAGTGAAGCGCGTCTTCCCGCATTCATCATCTTCTCCCTCTGCCTATCCAATCAAGCCCCACTCACCCACATCTAGCCAATTCGCGTTCTCTTTGCCCAAACTATCTCTAAGTCCTATACACCTTCTTTACCTACTTTCTCCTCTCGCGTTCATTCAGACCACTCTGCTGGCTCATTTCACTGGAGAGCTGGATCGTGTACGATGGCATCTGTTCGATCCAGCCACGGCGACGGCTAAGTATGGTTCCACCGCTGTCAACGGACGGATGTGGCTGATTCTCAACGGCGTCCTCGCGTTCATGCTCAATGTGGTCAGCTTCAATGCTAACAGGCGGGTAGGCGCTTTGGGTATGAGTGTGGCTGGTGAGTTTAAGTCTTTTTCGTATTGCATCAGTTCGAGGACAAGGGATCGGTGCTGATCGATGTATTTTTATTCTTTCTTTCTGATAGCAAACGTCAAGCAGGTGCTCACCGTGCTGTCGGCGGTAGTTTTGTTTGATTTGACCATCACTCCCGCTAATGGGCTCGGTATTCTCACGCTCATTGGTGGCGCGCTCTACGCCACCGTCGAGCTGCAGGAGAAGAAGGAAATCAAAAGTCGCATCGGATGATATACATTCTTTATCTATGTATGCATTTATGGTCTCTTGCCAGCTGTCTCTGCATATATAATATTACACTCGTTATTCGATTTATATCGGGTGTTTACGCCAATTTTGAAAGAAGATGCATGCATATTTGGTTGTCTTATTCATACGGACGCGACTGTAGCATTTTTATTACACATACTTGCCTGTCTACGGTTTAACGGTCAATTACCCAATCCTTAGTACCACCGGTAGTGCTCTGCTTTTTATTTGTGCGATATTATTTTCGGTGGATTTAGCACAGACAGACGAGTGTTGAATGCTTCAAAGGCTATCAAAGGCTGTTGTGGGGCATTGGGGAATAACAAAAGTTCTTTGTCTTTGTCGAAGTCAAGAATCGAGAGAACGTCCAGGACTTTCAGGTTGGAACTTGCATTAAGTAGTAGTGGTCGTAACAGCAGGCTCGTTTCGGGAACATAGAGCAAGCAACAGGAGAATGATGATTCTAGAGACCATGGAAGCGGAGAATGAAAAGTCTTACTAAACATGGCAATATGTTTAAAATTGCTTGGCATTGCTGGCGCGGACGTGTTATATTATACCGTGAGAAATTATGAATTGCATAGCACTCGCCCAGGTCTTTCCATCTCTTGTACTAAACAATCATCTCAATATGCCTGTCTCGACGCGACAGGCGACTCCTGGACCCAGCAATCGCGATCCGACAACCTCACAACCCGTGAATACCAGAAAAAGAGCTGGCTCTGAAGGGCATGATGGTGTTAGGGATTCGAAGAAGATGAGGATTGACGGGGAGGCATTATCCCAAATATCGTCAGTGAGTGTGAAAGACAAGAAAAAGAAGAAGAGAAAGAAGAAAAAGAGGATTTCGGTTGTTAAAAGTGACTCTGAGGTCAAGAAACCGACGAGGGCAAAGTCGGGATCTGTGCCTCTCTCGCCGACTAAACGCAAAGCCACTGTTTCTAACGGCGAGTCTATTCCGAGCAACGAAGCAAAGGATCGCACCGATGACGAGGCAGAGGAAGAGCGAGCAATATCGAGTGTATGTCTTTCTTATTACTCAACCTTTTGGTGTAGGCTAATTTCTATTCAAAGTCTTCCGACAAGGGAAAGGAAAAGCAAAGTCGGCGCCAGGATCACCGTCCCAACGCGCCGCAGATCTCGAGAGTCAACCTGCTCAGCCTGTTGCCTCTGGATCGACTCCCCCTTTGTGGATTCGTTTGAATCAACTTCTCAGGCTTCAGAGATGGCCCTTTTGAAAAACTGGCCGCTCAGACCAAAGTACGTCTACACAAATAGACCTGCCACGGATGCAACCTGACCATTCCCACAGCTTCTTGAACGACATCAGATGCAACTTTGGCATCAGCAGCAGTCGCTGACCTGTCAGATATGCCTAGACCTCATGTATAAACCATACGCCCTTTCACCCTGCGGCCACATCACATGCTACGGGTGCTTGGTTCGCTGGTTTACTGCTCCTCAGAATCCAGAAGCACCGCAATGGCTTTAGGCAATGGAGACGCAGCCAACGCAGCTCCTCAGGAACCAGATACCATCGAGTCCATACTCAACAGTGGCACGGCCCGAAATGGCTCATATATGAGACGCCGCAAGAAATGCCCTGTATGTCGTGCAGTCGTTGTCGAGCGTCCTGTGGAAATGTGGGGCATTAAAGACATGGTTTCTGCTCTTATACGTAGTAATCTCGTCGATTTGCCTCCGGCTCCTACCCCAACACCACCCACCGCGGAGGAAGGTGCCAACACCGACCCCTGGCGCAATGTTTTCCGACGTGCGGGATCCCTGGCCGGCAGTGCATTTGCTGCTTTTTTCCCTTCGCGGCTCCTGCAGAACCACGTGAACAGGACGACAGGGATCGAGAACAAATGGGGTGGTTCGACGCCGAAGATGGAGGGATCCATCGTTGCATTGATTGTTACCATGAAATTTGGGATGGAATCTGTTCTGCGTGCCATCGACCTTATCCTGGACATGGAGGGCATAATGACGACGACGACGACGATGATGACGATGACGATGACGACGGTGATATGTATCTTCGCCATTTCAGACAAGAGCTGGACCTTGATACCGACGAAAGCGAAGACGGGGAAGACTACTTTCGTTTGTTTGAGAGAGAACATATACAAGCTATTGAAGAGGAATTACGAGCTCGGGGCGAACTGTCAGAAGATGATGATGATGAGGGTGACAACGATGTCGATGAAGATGTAGATGTTCACGATCTGCGCGATCTCAATTATATTTCTAATCCCTTCCAATTCCATCCTCCGGGTAATGATGTTTGGGGGCTGGTGCCGCTCAAATCGCGGAGGTTGATGATGAAGATGACGAAGAGGAGAGCGACTATGGAGGAAGCTTCATCAACGATGACGATGACGACGACGTTGAAGTCGTTGAGGGTCCTTCTCGCAGTCTAACCAGTATTGGGCGACGAAGATAT
>JAJIRX010000787.1:0-168629 GCA_023853785.1 Psilocybe azurescens | reverse complement strand
CGAATGTTACAGGGCCGGATATTTCCTAGACCCATCCTCACTCCATTACTAGAGAGGTTAAACCTAGCTGTCAACTACGAGGACCACGCTTCATCAAAGCCAACATACCTCTGCAGATTGTTTGATAGCCTTCAAGCCCCAGTTCTTCATCACCTCAATATCGAATGCGACGATAACTGGCAAAATCAGTCCTTCCTAAACTTTCTTCGTGTATCACAATGCACACTGGAGGCATTGGAGATGTTTATGGTTAGGATGACGGATCGGGAGCTCTACGAAATTCTCCAACACACACCTGAACTGCGCATCCTCAAAATCCACGGAGACACTTCCCAGAATCCTCAGCCACTGACGTGCGATTTGATGAAGGAGCTCACCAAGTTCCCGCAGAATCAAAATTTGCTCTGTCCCAGTTTGGAGATGTTTTCAGTCAACGACGACGCGGTGGAAGATCTTCCGGATGGCATACTGTCAGACATGCTTTTGAGTCGTGTAAGTGACGTCTACGTCCAGAATGTGTGGTTCCGCTCTAGTCGAGAGAACCCCAAGCACCAGATAGATATTCAGAGATTGGAGAGCGTGAAGGGGCACCTAGAGATCTTACAAAACATTTCTATTGATCGGTCCAGATCAGCTTGGGAAGACTGGAACAAGTCTGTCAGACAGAAACTCGAAGAACTTGATCAAAGAGTAGAGCAGTCGGTCGCCCTATAGTATAGAGTTTGTTTGTAGAGAAAATAAACTTCGAAGGGTATTATTGCGTATAATGAATGTTACAGTCCTTTGTGACGAAAATGTAAGCAACTGGAACAAAATAGGCTAGGTTACGGAAAGAAGACGACGAACCAGCCTGTGTCTAAAAGTACAACCGCAGTTGACCTAGTGAGATTTGTGTTGCTCGAGATATTTAGCGTTCACGGCCACCATATGGTATCCAACCACCGTGATCATTGCAAAAACGCCGAGCGAATTGGCCAGTGTCAGAAGAGTCTCATTCGAAATCATGACCAGAGCGGGTCCTATGAAACCAATGATCAATATTAAGTTAACGCTGGATAAACGAACCCAAATTCACGATGTGGTGCTTTTGAAGGGAGTGTGTGAGTGAGTTTGGTGTGAGTTAAGAGTGTGATGAGGTGGAACCCCGCAGTGGTCGTGGCTTGTTTGTCCTTTGTTTGTCCTCGACGGACCAGAACGGATTGCGAGCTCAACACCGAACACAATTCTTCAACTCTTCACTTATTCTCCTATACACTAGCCCAGTATGAGGCCCACACTTCCGAGAAGCTCTGGTATGCCAGGAGGTGAGTATTTGGTCTTCAATGACATCGGTGAATGGCAGCTAATGCACTATTGTCACCCACAGGCAAGGCCTACGTGAGCACCTTCATCTTATTTTAGCGGACTTTCGAGCAGAAACTTATGTTGTTGTCTTCTTGGGTAACAGAGCTTGTGGTGGGGTGACCAGACTGGCATGAAACAAAAAGGCGTCGTAACATACGGTGCGTCGCGTCAGTTCGAGTGACATCTATATCTTCTAACGCTAGGAACCAAACTTGCAGCCATTTCCCCTTACCAGACCAAGGCTGCTCCCCACTTCCTACGATCCTACCTATTCAATGGATATCGTCGCCTCTCTGGCGAGATCCTCTTCTTCGGAATCCCCATCGCCCTAGGTCGGGTCTTTTGTCTCCAAATTATACTATACTCGCTTCTGACAGGTTTATACAATTGCAGGGTATGGCGTCTACACATGGGCCAAAGGCTACGACGAGTGGCAAAACAGCAAGGCCGGACATCTTGCTCTTGGTGGAGAACACCACGAATAGATTCGCCATCGTCAATAGATTCCTTGCCTTTTCAAACTACTGTTAACGACCGCTTCACCATAATCCATTACATGGTCCATGCCCGTCCCCGCCACCGCAACGTATAGTAGTATAAAGTTTCCAATGATTTTGGGACTCTTGCATCTTTGGTGTGCCTGAAACAGCGTCGTCAATATACCAAATTGAAGTCGTAGTATCTCAGTCGCAAATCGAAGGCGGAGGGTTTGGGAGTAATATTCCATAATTGCTGAACACAAGAGAAAGTTACTTCGAGGATTTTTCTTCTGATGTTAAGCATCCATTACGGGTGGAGAAGCTGTCAGAATCTCCATGCCATGATGATTACCACACCATTCTATTGGGCGAGTTCCATTCTAAAGACTTGCATGCTGAGTAGTGCAAGTTACATCCACGTTCTAATAATCATTCCCCATCTTTGGAGTTTGAACCTTAAGTGCTGCCCAAAACACTGTCACTTTCATTTTCATAAACAGTGGATATATATAGGGGAAGAAAGAAGTGTCGTAGATTTATAGTCTCCAGGTATATGCTAGTTGGCAAAATAAATACAGATAGGTGAAATCATGGGATGGTGGTGGCTGCGACGAAGATATGGTTTCGGGATTGGTATTTACATCCTCGAGCAGTCATGGTGTGACAAGCAAAGAGCAGGTGGGCGCCCTTGAGTCTGTCGATACGCCATGGCAAACATTTCAGTGATAAGCAAAGATAGAAGAGAGGATAGGCTTTGCCACTGACCCGGCGATGATAGCAACACGTCTGTCCAAACTGGCAGTCATCGTTGAATTCACAATGCGGGTACTCCCAGGCCATAGCGAAAGTGACGAATACGAGCGCCGAGAGGATGTACTTTGTAGGATTCATGGTTCTTCCTTCAAATGCGCTTGGTATGCTATGCCTGCCGGACCAAGTCAATCAGTGTAGGACTTCGAATTAGTGACGATTGCGATTCTTACAGTTAAGTTTGAAATGAACCCGAGATTGTAGGTGTATAAAGAGTAGAGTGATAGGAGACTACGTGGTTGAGACGAGCATAGCATTTCTCATTTCGAGATCATTGGCCGTGGTCGCCCCAATTAGGAGCCGGGACCGTGTGAATGAATAATTAGCAGCCGATGATGCCGCAATAAGTACAACAAATGGGTCCAGAAGGAGCGCTTATTTGGACGTTTGTGTATACATAGCCTCGTTGCGCTAGGTCTAGAAGGCAGTCAGAGGCTGGTGCAGCTAGTACCAATTCCATAGAAATGAGATGATTTTACGGCCGCAAGATCGGAATCGGGTCATAGTATTCGACAGAAATGCGTTCCTTTATATGATGGAGGTATCCCAGTAAATTCATTATGCATAACATGGCACTATGTAGTCTGTATTATTGTAGAAGCCTTTCAATTTAGAAGGTTAAGCTTGAAGATAGTTACTAAGATTAATTATGACTTCATTTTGTTGAATAGGTGGGTCCCGTCAAAGGGACCTCAGTCTTGGCAAGCTGTCGTTGCATGATGCTCGTAATTTCACCCCGGCTTCTTATGCATGTCTATGAGATAGCTCGTTGGCTCACGGTGAGTGTAATCGGAAATTTCACAGGCAACATGGGTGGGTGAGTAGTCAGTATGGCCCCAGGGTAATGGCTTTGGTCTTGGCAACATTGGGACACTCGTCGAGTATCCAAGACCGAGATTCAGTAAATTTTACATACTCAGTAGACCAAAGAACTTTGAAAGTTCAAGAAGTAATAATCTATCATTTAGAGAGCAGAGATGAATGTAATGTTAACGTCAAGTACTCGCGGTATAAATTGTACTCTGTAGGCGTCTTCCGAAGGACCACACGTTAGTGAAGCGCGAATAAAGACCCGTCAATTAAGACATGATTCGGATCGCTTTTAAATATTGATTTTATGGATGAAATATCGAAGGCGAGCAGTTTTGAACGCACTATTTATACTATATAGATTGCGAAATGAATACCGTACGATCACCGTGACAAGAATGACCAAAGAGGAAGTGCGAGAAAATGCATAAATACGGATTGAATGTTAACATTGTATTCCCCGACACATTTTTCTCCATCAAAGAGAAAGCGGCGCCCAACTCGCCCTGTCTTTTTGTATCTCCCAATAGTGCTCCAATGTCGACGCCGACGGCCACGCCCACCATCGTTCTGACATCAATCACCGAACCTACAGTACCATCTACACCTTCCGGTCACGAATATCTAGAGAGAGTCGACCTTGTTACACCCACGACGGATGGGCCGAATTTTACAAATCAAGAACTCGCTTTGAACGGTTCGATACGCCCAAGGTCTCGCGCGACCATACCCCAAATAAACGACGCGGGTCTTTCTTCATTCGGACCAGGGACATATGGGAAGGAGGAGGCGCAGTTTCATGGGAGCGCGTCTTTCGAGGGAGGACCAACGACGACCAAAATTAGGCGAAAATATCACAGAGATGAACTATCGCCTACGCTATATCCGTTAGATGACCTCTCATCTCGCTCGGAGTCAGGATCTGATCTGTACGACAAGGAGAGTCTACCCCGCATGTCTCCCCAATCCAACCCGTCCTCTAAGATCAGAGTTCACCTTTCGCGCCATGCATCTCCAATACTCCAAGTCACTCGCCCCTTTCTTATCTTTCCCTCGCGCTTACGCGCCATTCCGGACTCTCCCCTTCTCTGGCTGCTTTTGTACTTCACTCTCAATCTTTCTCTAACGCTGTATAATAAGACTGTCCTCATTCACTTTCCTTTCCCATATACCCTCACTGCGCTCCACGCCTTCTGTGGGACCATTGGCACCCGCATTCTTCTACGAGTCAAGCCTTCAGGGGTTCCCAGTCAACAGGCGCCCGCTTGACGAATGCACAACCTCCCCAGGCTCAACACCCCACAGTGCCAAATCTAAACGGCAAAGAATTAATCGTACTATTATTATTCAGCATTCTATACACCATCAATATCGTCGTGAGCAACGCGTCTCTACGCCTTGTGACGGTACCCGTAAGTTTCATTCAATGTTCGAGCCAAGTCTATTTTTAACACAAAAGCCAATACTACCGATCAGTTCCATCAGGTCGTGCGCGCTTCGACTCCCTTTCTTCACCATCACGTTTGCGGCGGCTCTACTAGGAAAACGCTGTAGCAAAAAAAGCTGTTGTCACTTGTACCCGTGGTCATTGGGGTCGGATTTGCGTGTGTTTCTGTGAATTCTTATATGTAGGGGCGTGATTTGCTAATTTGACCATCAACAGAACATACGGAGACTATTATTTCACCGCTTTCGGATTTTTCTTGACCCTCCTTGGAACCGTTCTCGCCTCGCTGAAAACAATTCTGACCAATGTCATACTTTTGAAGCCTTCCGCTACAGGTCTCCCCATCTCGTCGGAGAATGGCCACACGATTCTAGATGAAAAGCGGGCTCAATCGTCATTCTCACCATCATTTATATCGTCTGTCTCTTCTCATCTAGTGAAGCGCGTCTTCCCGCATTCATCATCTTCTCCCTCTGCCTATCCAATCAAGCCCCACTCACCCACATCTAGCCAATTCGCGTTCTCTTTGCCCAAACTATCTCTAAGTCCTATACACCTTCTTTACCTACTTTCTCCTCTCGCGTTCTATTCAGACCACTCTGCTGGCTCATTTCACTGGAGAGCTGGATCGTGTACGATGGCATCTGTTCGATCCAGCCACGGCGACGGCTAAGTATGGTTCCACCGCTGTCAACGGACGGATGTGGCTGATTCTCAACGGCGTCCTCGCGTTCATGCTCA
The DNA here is from genome assembly GCA_023853785.1 of Psilocybe azurescens. Classification (NCBI taxonomy): domain Eukaryota; kingdom Fungi; phylum Basidiomycota; class Agaricomycetes; order Agaricales; family Agrocybaceae; genus Psilocybe; species Psilocybe azurescens. The sequence continues at coordinate 162,998 of JAJIRX010000787.1, read as the reverse complement.
ATGTGGTCAGCTTCAATGCTAACAGGCGGGTAGGCGCTTTGGGTATGAGTGTGGCTGGTGAGTTTAAGTCTTTTTCGTATTGCATCAGTTCGAGGACAAGGGATCGGTGCTGATCGATGTATTTTTATTCTTTCTTTCTGATAGCAAACGTCAAGCAGGTGCTCACCGTGCTGTCGGCGGTAGTTTTGTTTGATTTGACCATCACTCCCGCTAATGGGCTCGGTATTCTGCTCACGCTCATTGGTGGCGCGCTCTACGCCACCGTCGAGCTGCAGGAGAAGAAGGAAATCAAAAGTCGCATCGGATGATATACATTCTTTATCTATGTATGCGTTTATGGTCTCTTGCCAGCTGTCTCTGCATATATAATATTACACTCGTTATTCAATTTATATCGGGTGTTTACGCCAATTTTGAAAGAAGATGCATGCATATTTGGTTGTCTTATTCATACGGACGCGACTGTAGCATTTTTATTACACATACTTGCCTGTCTACGGTTTAACGGTCAATTACCCAATCCTTAGTACCACCGGTAGTGCTCTGCTTTTTATTTGTGCGATATTATTTTCGGTGGAGCCTCTAGCACCGACAGACGAGTGTTGAATGCTTCAAAGGCTATCAAAAGGCTGTCGTGGGGCATTGGGGAATAACAAAAGTTCTTTGTCTTTGTCGAAGTCAAGAATCGAGAGAACGATGTCCAGGACTTTCAGGTTGGGACTTGCATTAAGTAGTGGTCGTAACAGCAGGCTCGTTTCGGGAACATAGAGCAAGCAACAGGAGAATGATGATTCTAGAGACCATGGAAGCGGAGAATGAAAAGTCTTACTAAACATGGCAATATGTTTAAAATTACTTGGCATTGCTGGCGCGGACGTGTTATATTATACCGTGAGAAATTATGAATTGCATAGCACTCGCCCAGGTCTTTCCATCTCTTGTACTAAACAATCATCTCAATATGCCTGTCTCGACGCGACAGGCGACTCCTGGACCCAGCAATCGCGATCCGACAACCTCACAACCCGTGAATACCAGAAAAAGAGCTGGCTCTGAAGGGCATGATGGTGTTAGGGATTCGAAGAAGATGAGGATTGACGGGGAGGCATTATCCCAAATATCGTCAGTGAGTGTGAAAGACAAGAAAAAGAAGAAGAGAAAGAAGAAAAAGAGGATTTCGGTTGTTAAAAGTGACTCTGAGGTCAAGAAACCGACGAGGGCAAAGTCGGGATCTGTGCCTCTCTCGCCGACTAAACGCAAAGCCACTGTTTCTAACGGCGAGTCTATTCCGAGCAACGAAGCAAAGGATCGCACCGATGACGAGGCAGAGGAAGAGCGAGCAATATCGAGTGTATGTCTTTCTTATTACTCAACCTTTTGGTGTAGGCTAATTTCTATTCAAAGTCTTCCGACAAGGGGAAAGGAAAAGCAAAGTCGGCGCCAGGATCACCGTCCCAACGCGCCGCAGATCTTGAGAGTCAACCTGCTCAGCCTGTTGCCTCTGGATCGACTCCCCCTTGTGGATTCGTTTGAATCCACTTCTCAGGCTTCAGAGATGGCCCTTTTGAAAGAAAAACTGGCCGCTCAGACCAAAGTACGTCTACACAAATAGACCTGCCACGGATGCAACCTGACTATTCCCACAGCTTCTTGAACGACATCAGACGCAACTTTGGCATCAGCAGCAGTCGCTGACCTGTCAGATATGCCTAGACCTCATGTATAAACCATACGCCCTTTCACCCTGCGGCCACATCACATGCTACGGGTGCTTGGTTCGCTGGTTTACTGCTCCTCAGAATCCAGAAGCACCGCAATTGGCTTTAGGCAATGGAGACGCAGCCAACGCAGCTCCTCAGGAACCAGATACCATCGAGTCCATACTCAACAGTGCCACGGCCCGAAATGGCTCATATATGAGACGCCGCAAGAAATGCCCTGTATGTCGTGCAGTCGTTGTCGAGCGTCCTGTGGAAATGTGGGGCATTAAAGACATGGTTTCTGCTCTTATACGTAGTAATCTCGTCGATTTGCCTCCGGCTCCTACCCCAACACCACCCACCGCGGAGGAAGGTGCCAACACCGACCCCTGGCGCAATGTTTTCCGACGTGCGGGATCCCTGGCCGGCGGTGCATTTGCTGCTTTTTTCCCTTCGCGGCTCCTGCAGAACCACGTGAACAGGACGACAGGGATCGAGAACAAATGGGGTGGTTCGACGCCGAAGATGGAGGGATCCATCGTTGCATTGATTGTTACCATGAAATTTGGGATGGAATCTGTTCTGCGTGCCATCGACCTTATCCTGGACATGGAGGGCATAATGACGACGACGACGACGATGATGACGATGACGATGACGACGGTGATATGTATCTTCGCCATTTCAGACAAGAGCTGGACCTTGATACCGACGAAAGCGAAGACGGGGAAGACTACTTTCGTTTGTTTGAGAGAGAACATATACAAGCTATTGAAGAGGAATTGCGAGCTCGGGGCGAACTGTCAGAAGATGATGATGATGAGGGTGACAACGATGTCGATGAAGATGTAGATGTTCACGATCTGCGCGATCTCAATTATATTTCTAATCCCTTCCAATTCCACCCTCCGGGTAATGATGTTTGGGGGCTGGTGCCGCTCAAATCGCGGAGGTTGATGATGAAGACGACGAAGAGGAGAGCGACTATGGAGGAAGCTTCATCAACGATGACGATGACGACGACGTTGAAGTCGTTGAGGGTCCTTCTCGCAGTCTAGCCAGTATTGGGCGACGAAGATATGTTCAGGTAGAGTCGGAGGAGGAGGAGGAGGAAGGAGAAGAACCAGATGATGTCGTCGATCTAGACGATGACGAAGACGAGGATATAACTGCCTTTGATCGCGCACGAAGGAGACGAGTAGTTCCTCGGCGCATTATGGACGACTCTGACTCGGGAGGCGATACAGAAATCGATGTGGATGCTGACGATGACGTAAATGAAGATGAGGATCCTACTTTAGCGCTGGATACAGGTAATGCGGATGCAGTTTTTGGTGTTTATGTTAGTTCATGTGACGAGGAAGAGGACTCAGACGGGAGTGCAGGCTGGTGGTAAAACGCATAGTTATTATCCCCTGTATTTTTTTACTCTATCTTCCTACATTGTATGTATTACTACTAACTTAGAGTACTGTGTCTGCATCATGACTATCTTCAATATCCTGCATGATTGAACATGTACACAAATTGCATTGAACATGCTGTGGTCAAGCGTGTTCTGCTGAGGCTCTAAAGTCCTTGCTGAATAAGCGCGCTTTGGCGCTTATCCTGAGAGACTGACGAAACAACTCAGCACACTAACGACTTGACCAATTGTTAAGAGTCTAAGATTGACGCGTCAAAAAAAAAAAAACAGTAGTGTATAGAAAGCGACTCATTCAGCTATCCGAGGACGGGTCTTCACACTCATCGTGCCATCCTTTATAACTGCTACAACTCTTCATAGAATTGTCTTCTAGGCAGATGGTGAACTCGGGTGCTGAATAGTCAGCGGTATAACTCATTTTACTGTATTCAAGCAATTTTTCAGAGACGGACCCAACCGCCTTCGTAGTATCAGAGTGTCAACATAGAAATTCTCAAGTTTGGGGAATATCATCGGCAGTGCTTCAGAGCCGGAAGAGCAAGTGACGTCGACGGTGTTGGAATGACGTGTGGAGAAATGTCCAATGAGCAGAGAAGGGAGCATCGAAGTGGTAATTGCAGGAACTCTTTCAGGTTCCAACGATGCGACACACATTAAAGATGGGAAAGGATGTCTGATATAGAATCCGCTCGATAATAATCATTTCGTTGTTGGTGCCGAACATGATTTCTAGACACACAATTCGGTGCGTCTCCTTGAGTATAGCGGTCCATTTGGACGAGCTATATTTGTTGTGCGGATCCCCTGGCAAGTGATGAACGATCGAACGATCGAAGGGCCTGAACCCGAACGCCAAATATAGTTTCCTGCCCGGGATGTATTTCCAAGGTCGATGTCGACAATCGTGCCAACGACAGTTTCAAATAGATAAACTCTTAGAAAAGTGAAGGAACTAGGTAACGTCAAGGTTGAAATGAAGTCCGAGTGGCAGTGGTTCAAGTTGGGCAGTGCAGTGGCTAAGTGAGGAACGTGTCACATGACTCACCTCGTGTGGTAGATCGACGTCATTGCCGCATTGAACTCGAAGCTTTGAGTTTGAATTGATTTCTTGTTCATTCTCTTAACAAGCCATCGTTTCATTCTCGATGGTAAAAGCGAATACAGCTTGTCGACCATCTCGTATACTCACATCATCTAGAACATAGTTATATCCTGTATAAATTAGGCGTATCTGACACGCCGATTTTGACCAGGATCGGTGTGATGGCAATGCGTTCAAGTCTCCTCGATGCTGCCTCGCGACATTCGTCCACGCTTACGGCTTTATCGATCAGGGGAGGGAATCGCGGAAGACGCTCAGAAATACATAGCCAGATGGAAATCAAACACGACAAGTACGCCAGGGACACTACATATGTACGGTACGCGCATGCCTGTCTGCCATATCTTGCGATTCACACCTCGTTGCCCACCTTTCATTTATCCCAATACCCACTTATCGTCTCTGCGGCTTCTTTTGTTCTCTCATAACTCTGTGTGGGGATACCCTGACTCGCTAGCCTCTCGTCGACCTCAGCTTCTCATATTAACGCTACCCGGTTGCAAGGATTGATGAACTCCGGCAACAGAAAGCTTAGGAAACCACAACCCAGCTCCCAAAGCCATCGATCCAGAATTGAGCCTATACAGTGGCTCTTCAGGAGTAATATACCCAGACGACGAACATCTTATATCTCCGTTGACGTCCAGAAACGAAATTTCTTCGGAATGGGTGAGATCATTGGCGTCCTAACGAATGTATGTTGCATGATTTCTTACGAGCATGGACCTCAACAACTCACCTCTTTTTTTTTGTGTCAGCCGGCAGAGACCGTACGCTCGCTCACTGAATCCAAGAGATTGCTCGATGAAGCGCGCAGAGAAATCAATGAAAATAAGGAGCGCTCTCAGCTCAGGACCAAGCACACTTTCTCAAGATTGCCAGGATTCTTCCCTCGCAAGCTAGAGATGCAAGCCATTGAACGAGCACTGGAAGGTGAACCCTCCTTCACCGTGCTTTTTGGTGCCAGTTCGGTCGGAAAGGTAAGTTCCATCATAGATCGTCCATAGCCATTTACGCTAAATCATTGCCATTTATAGACCGCGCTCCTGCGTGAAGTGCTCACCCGCGAAGAGTATCACGTCCTTCACTTTGATCTGCGGATTGCGGGATTTGCAGATCTTTCGAGTCTTTACACAAGCCTGAGCCAGCAAATGGAACAATACTTCGAAGAAATCGCCACGAAAATGGAAGGCTATCAAGATTTCGAACGAGAAGCATGGAGCTTCAAGGTACGGGTTTCCTCACTTTAATATGCATTTTCTTTACAATTGTTGGGCAGCATGATCGTTTGAACGTCGAACGTAGGATTATTGAGAATAATGGCAATGTTCACAAATCAAACATCAAGACAAGCGATGTCGCTAGGCTCATGGAACTTTTCCAGGCAGGTCTTGGATTTTCATGTTAACACAAGATGTCTGACTCATTTGGACTATTCAGAGTTCGCTCCTGAAGTACTGGGAATTCCAGCCCGTGTTGGAAGACAAGGACGATAAATCGAATGACAGCCACCAACAGGCTCGCCGACAGGGCTCAAACGATACCGAAGGCTCAAACAAGACACGCGTCGAGCGTGGCAGTCCGGATTCTGGATCCAAATCGAGGTGGGGATTCAGGAGCTGGGGAAAAGACCAAAGCGAACAGGAATGCGCAACAGGCTAACCGCGAATCATCCGCAGAAAATGAAAAGGGCAAGGAGAAAGTGAAAGAGAAGCCCGCAAAGAAGATGCCGGTACGTAGGACAGATGGCCTAATGGTGTGCAGAAAGTGAAAAGTCGACTGATACTAACTTCCAATGGCAGGTCATTTTCTTCGATGAAGCCCATAAACTGTAAGTCGATTGCTCGTTCAGACGTATTGGTTTTATTCATCCTTTCTTGTAGACCCGCGCTCATTCAATCAACTGAGACTATGAAGTGCCTTCTGGACTCCATGCTGGTCTTGACAAAGCAGGATAGACTTTGTCACGTAATACACGCTACCAGCGACCCGTTCTACCAGACGTGGCTCAGGCAATTGAATGTCATGCAGCATTGTAAAGTCAGTCCGGAGCTTGGTGCTTCGTTTTCGTGCTTCTCAATACATAGAAACTGATCATGGTGATATTGTATCTTTCTCTGCAGATCATCACCATCGGTGACTGTTCTAAAGGCAGAGACAAGAAAGTTCTTCCATGAGCGAGTACTCCCTCGCGTACCGGAAAGCATTCGTGGAGGGTTGAACTTTGAGGCTTTGTACGACGCATTCGGAGGGAAGCTCGCGCACTGGCATGATTACGTCACGGATTATGGTAAGATTATTATCACCGTTGTGTTGGCATGCTCCTGATAAATGATTCTCAGTGAATTCGAACGGCACCCTCGATAGTAAGCGATCTTGTTGGTTATGAAAACGCGGATGAAAGCTGATCTCGTTTTCTTTCCATCGGCAGTCAAACAAAGTTCACACTTTCTTCAGGCGCATGCCTTGCTGAACCTCCACATCATTCATTCTTCACAAGCATCTAGAAACGGTGGCCCTCAAATGGAAGGCGAGGCATCGTCAAGTGCACCGGCCGCTGCGAACGCGAGCACCGTAGACACCCTGCATCCAGCACTCGGCCCAGCGGGGTTCAAAATTTACTCGCCCCTCACACACCCTCATGGCCCAGGCGGCTCGATGATGAGCAACGGCGAGAACAGCGAGACCTCACTCGGCCTGGGCGGCCCTCCGGAATTCTCTGCGATGGAGCTGCTCAAAGTAATGAGTCGCCTCGCGCGACCGGACACGCAGTACCTGCCGTACTTCCATCTTTGCAGGGAGCTGGGCGTCAGAGCGGTGGATGGGATGGTGAAAGGCCGCGTGCTGGATCTGCGCTGGACCGAGACCGTTACGAGGGAGGCGGCTGATGAGATGAGAGCACGGAGCCCTGCGGCGCAGGTCGTTAGGGATAGCGCTCTCGCTACACAGACGATGGGCGTTGGAACCTCGGCAGGTGGTGTTGTCGTTCCTGAAAGTGCGGGTGGGACCCCGGTCGACCTTCTTGGCCCCCGCCACCCCCAATTGATGATGAACACGAGATGGCGCCTGTTCATAGCGATGTGTTTGAAGAGGTGATGGAAGTGGTTGGTCCAAAATTGATGCCGACAACCCCCATCATGCGATTCGCTATGCGAGACGTGGTTCAAGAGTACGAAGACGACCAGTCCGTGTCGGAATATGCGTCGCTGTCAGATGCGGACTTTGAGGAATACTGATATTTTGCAGAACTTGCTTTTCTCTCGCATATGTGATACTCTAGGAGCAGCAGCACTTGATAAAACGATACCATACGATACCGTACCCCTAGGGTGTATTTTTTATTTAACGAATTTGTAATGTATTGACATTTCTTGTAACACAACTTGAAAGTCTGATGTATTTAGTCAGTACTGGTGCGAGATGACACGAAATACCGATGGAGGACCTACCAGAAAGAATCAGGTATATCATTGGATGAAAGATATTGGGGTTTTGAATTTATTCAAGCCCAGCGTATTTCACATCAGCATTGGCCTCTAGCCACGCAAGCCATTTCTTCAAGTAGCTCCCTCCGTGGATGACAGTCGACGAATCTCCAACTATGCACTGCGACATTGTTAGAATGTGGATCATCGAATGATTTTTAGGTATCTTACAAGGTGACGCTTTGCTCGCGTCATTGCAACTGTGATCAAATGAACGTCAGAGGCTGGATCACAGTTCAAATTTTATTCATATCAAACCCGCACCATTCAGTCGCCGTTTTTCTCTCAGAAAGCCCACTTCTCTCTGCATGCAATGTTAACAGGGAGGCAGGAGGGTATGTGTGTGAGCTTCGTACCGTGTCATTACTCCTAACGAGTGAAATGATGACAGCCTCCTTCTCTCGGCCTTGCATACCATCAACACTGCCTATTTCGAGTGTCGGTCCGTATTTGGGTCGCAAGAGGGAAGTCAGTAGTGTAACTTGTGCCTGGTATCTGCTTACTTATAAGAACATTTCTCTTTTACGAAGTAGCAACCACTTACGGAGTGATGACTGCGATTTGGCTGGGCAGTACCCCGACTTCCACCTTATAATCAAATATTCAGAACATGGAGCCATGAACAGTGACAGAACATACGAGATTTTGGATCCAATTTTGAACGATGGTGCCTTCGTTTTCGTTACACCGACTACCTTCATCTCCATCTCCATCGAGGCGTTCAAAATATTCGCAGCCAGCGGTGTCAAAGAATACAACTGGGCTCTCAAGAAACTCCTTTGCGTCTTCCTCCGTTTTGGCCTCAGTATTCGGCAGATCTTGTAAAAGATGAGATGCCACCGATTCGTGTGATTTGAGCTTTGCTCCGTATAGAGTTTTCGAGGGGAAATTACATATTTGTTCGTGCATTCTGCAAACGAATGGTTCTCAGCAGAAGAATACAGAAAGAAAAGTCTTCGAAAACTCCAATAGATTTGAAACTTACCGATATTGTACTTGTAGCATGCGTTTGATTCCAGAGCCGTACATTGCTTCCAATCGATCAAACAAAGTTGTCTCAAGTGTTTTAGGAGGTAGCAGCTTGAAGGAAGCCTTATTATTCAATGAGACTGAGGCAACTGCATCGACGATTGGTTCATCTGATTCACTATTTTCGGAGGAATTCGCGTCTGAAGCAATGCTATCTGCTGGAGAAGGCTCCTTTACCCCAGTCGAGTCCTTTGGCTTGACGACCTTTTGATGGACTTCGAGGTAGAAGCAGAGGTCGCTTTCTTCTTTCTCTTTTTCTCGTTGTCAAGAGATAGGACCGTAGGAGGCAATTGCATAGGATCACCGGCCAAGATCAATTTCTTAGCTTTGAAAATTGGAATCCAGCAAACCTAGAAGTTTCACGTTTAATGAGGTTGCTTAATGACTTCCACTGGACTTACGGCTTCGATTGCCTGCGTAGCCTCGTCGATGATGACCACATCAAATTCTTGATTGTTTAGCTGCCTTCCTCCAGCTGAATGGCACGTTGCCAACACCACCTAGAAGTTATATGATAAGTCTGTTGTCTCAGGGAAGCGCACGGAATAATTACTTGAGACTCTTTGAGGACAGATTTCACAACGCCTCCTTCCCGTTGGCGATATCTTTTCAAGAAGATGAAGGCAGAAAAAGAGCAACCATGATGTGACTCTTACTCTTTTCGAAGAGCTTTCACCTCTTCCCACAGTTTTCTACGTTCAGCGCCTCTAGGGCCCTTTCCTTTCACGCCTTTTCCTTTGCCAGAAAGAATGCCTAGCGCAACTTCTAGCTCATCTTTGATATCTCTTGCAAGAGCAGCCTGTTCAAATAGCTCAATAGGATAAGATTTATATAATGCACGCTCCAGACGCACTTGATCGGTCCGAGTAGCTTTCACTTCTAAGGTGGACTCTAAAATGCCTTCATGGGTCATTACGCGTGCTGGATGGCCTATCCTTGTTACCCTCAGCTTCTGAGATTTGTCTGTGATTGGCAATGCCAGCAACCGTTCCAAGATATTGTCGACCGAAAGATTCGAAGCACCGCATACAAGAACGCGTTTTGGTTTTAGATTGACAGGGGATTCAGTCGTTAGCTGTCGGATGATTTCAATGAGAGTGTGCGTCTTCCCGGTACCTGCAAGAAATTGTTAACATAAAGTTAATTTAAGATTGGTTTTGTTGGATCATGCCTGGTGGTCCGTGGATGCATGCAACTTCTGGTGATTCAAGGCAGAACTTAACTGCCGTTTTCTGGCTATCATTTAGACTATCATCGAAGAAAGGTACAATTCCCAAAGGCTCTCTTGTTGATGGTGCTTTCATTCCCAGGAGAACTTGCATCATGCTGGTTAGTTCCCCTGCAGCCTTGCCGTCTCCCTGGAGAAATTAAGCAAGTAGCTCCAGCTAATCTTCAGAATGCACTAACTGTAGGAAGTACAATCTTTTCCAGTTGGTTGATCGCCTTATCCATCCTAAACACGAATAATCAGCTTCACTGGTACATAAAACCTTGCTGGCTTGACTTACCTATCGTAAGTAACACTGTTGGCCAACTTCAGAACCCGACAACGTTCAGGCAAGTCAAGGTCTTCAGAGCTCGCCTCCGTCGAATCGACCGCGATAACGATACGGGTATCTGATACCTTTTGGGGGCCGATGTAGTAAGTATTCGTAGTGTCGGTGCAATGATGAACTCGGTGATACACACCTTGTATACAACTCCTTCAGCTTGAGCTCCTTTAGCCTCTGTTGACGAGGATGTCTTTGGTTTCTTAGCTGATGCATTTGACGTAACATTGGCTTCAATGCGCGCAAGATCACCCGGTCTGATCGTCACAGCTTGATTATTTATTGACTCGTCTCATGAGAAGAGTTCGTAGGCTGACCTCAGGGCTATGTGGGGAAATATAGGACTAATATGGTACGCCGTTGGTCGTTCAAGTTCCACCAGCCTGCCTTCGAAGAGTATCAACACCAAATCGACCATTAATATAAGAACTTGCCCACGTTTTGCCTCCAAGACCAATATTCATCCCGACTATTCCAAGTCCTCCGAGGGATAATCCTTTTGTTCCAAAAGTTTGGGCCCACAATTCGACAACAGTAAGGAGCTCCGTTCGATCTCTGCGTCGCGTTCTTTAGTGAGCAAGACGCGTTGTTGGTCAATGAAGGCCCTAAGATCCCCATCGCTAGTCATTATTTGTTGTCTTTGATTGTAATGGTTGGTTATCAAGTCATGATCGGGTTGACGTTTCCGCGTCTGACTATTTCTTGCCGCCACTATCTTTTATATCTTGGGTCTCTCACGGACACAAGTAACTGGGAACTTGAAATGGGTCATTGAACGTCATTGGTCAGACGACCGCGAACTGTGAAGATAAAAGTACGTTTTCAATTTCAATTCGCTTTCGATCATTGACCAACATCCGATAGCGCTTTGTCCTTGAAGAACTCTGCATTCAACATAATGTGTCATCTTCATTCCAGTGATGCTGCACCTCCGAAATCGAGTGATAAAGTATGGCGCCCCACTGATCAGGGCGAAAGCTGCTGCTACCAGGCCAAATTCGAGTGATATTTATCGTCCTGATATCTTGGAAACGATTGAGGCCAAGATCGCAGAGATGGACAAAGAACTGAGAGAACTAAGCCTAGATATTCATGGTATGCTAGTTCCGCCCTCACCGATTATTATGATACCTGATTAATCGAAACAAAATCCAGCCCACCCAGAACTTGGCTATGAAGAATAGTACGTCATGGTCCCGATCGATGTTCGTTCTTCATCGTTAATGATGATAATCACAGCCACGCACACGACGTATACACGGCTTTTATGGAGAAGCACGGATTTGAAGTCATTAAACAATTCCATCTTCCAACTGCGTGGAAAGCCACATTCTCCCATGGTACAGGAGGAAGGGTCATCGGAGTCAACTCTGAGGTCCGTCGACGCATGATGTTCCTGTCTATACATTAACAACATACAATAGATGGATGCTCTTAGAGGAATCGGACACGCTTGTGGACACAACTTGATTGGCATGTCAGGCAAGTTCATGCGTCGTATTTATTCTAATACGTTGTCCTGATTTCATTTGTATCTTGTTTCCAGGAGTGGCCGTCGCATGCTCGATCAAAGCTGCCCTTGAGCACCATAACATCTCTGGCACAGTTGTTCTCTTAGGCACACCCGGTACATCACCCTTGATCCGAAATTTTCTGCAAACTTTGTTGACTCTGTGCTTTAGCCGAAGAAGGTGGGTCAGGAAAGGTCGTCCTTCTCGATAAAGGTGCCTACGAAGGCATGGCTGCATGCTTAATGTGGGTGCAACTGTTTCATGGCCTGCCGGGGAAACCAAAAGACTTATTCATATCCAGGTGTCACCCTGCCCCAGGACCCATAGGCTCTGTCAGTTTGTCAAGCTGTTTGGCATTACAACGAATCACCGTGGAGTATAAAGGACACACGTATGCCATTTCTCATTTTGTCAAGACATTTTGAGGCGAATATGCCTAGGGCCCACGCAGCTCTGTCCCCTTGGGAAGGCAAGAACGCACTGGACGCCGCTGTTTTGGGCTATAACAATATCTCGGCCCTCCGTCAGCAGCTCAGACCAACACATCGCGTTCACGGTATATTCGAGGGCAAAGACTGGGCACCAAACAGCAAGTTTTCTCGTGATACCATTCGATCTTAGGCTTACTCCTTTATGGTGTATCTCTAGTTATCCCCGACTACGCCAAATTTATGTGCGTGGCTGCTACCTTGCAGCTATGTCTTTGATCCTAAGCGATTTACAGCTGTTACGTACGCGCACCTACTCGTTCTGAAATGCAAGAGACGGTCAAACGAGTCACTCCTTGTTTCCAGTGCGTCGGTTTGCAATGTCACTGAGATAAGCTAACCTATGCGAAGTGCCGCGGCTCTTGCGACTGGGTGTGAAGTGACTGTCACACTGGAGAAAGGATCTACGTTTGACCTCCGTCAAAACACTGCCTTAGGTGGGCCATCTCTGTCCTTAAGTCTATTCGATTCTTTTTGATAAAATGTATCCAGGTGGAGAGGTCGCTAACATTGTCTTGAACAAATATGGTGCCATCGACTACGAATGGGGTATCAAAAGCGCTTCAACAGACTTTGTGAGCACGGGTTCATTTTGATCTAGGAAATAACTTCACAATCACATTCGGATGCTTAGGGAAACGTGACTTATGGTTCGTAATCGCCATGACCAAGATTCAACAGAGAACTTGACCCGAAAATGATATCTTTTTAATAGCTCTTCCTGCCCTGCACCCCGGTTTTGGTGAGTCATATTGCGCATGGTTGAACAACAACTAATCTGAGTATTTATTTAGCCATTCCTACTATCGTGGATGGAGGCAACCATACTCCTGGGTTCGAGCAATCTGCAGCGACGATCGAGTCCCATTATGCATGCCTCGATGTTTCTAAGGCTCTCGCAGCGACAGGTATTCGCGTTCTAATCGACGACGCCTTCTTTTCCAAGGTACACATATCTAGTTTTTCTCATTCAACTCCTGCTGAAACTGTATCTCAATTCTCCCATATCTAGGTGCAAGCGAGCTTCAGGGAAGATGAGAAAGAGCGTGGGCCATTGTAAGCAAAATGAAAGTATGATTACAAGGTTGTGTATTATTATACCAATTCGGACAGTGGCATAAGCCGACCTATCCATGCATTTTTGAAACAAAGCCGACCTAAGGATAATGGAAGGTAGGTTCGTCCGCAGAAAGCTGATATTTCAACGCTTCCCTTGATAATGTTTGGCCAACAGCCTGCAGTGGGCGATAGCTATGGACTTGTTTTTGCCACACATGAGGTCGGAATGTTAGACTATGTATGAGTTTGATTCTTCTTCAGTCCCACATCTCTGCTATCTTGACGGTGCAAAAGTTTCGAAGATGTCCAAGGTATTTCTGGCCCTCTCCTTTATTTGGCTCTCGAGATCTCCAGGATCTAATACTGTAGTTCGGATCAGCGAGCTTCCATTGCTTACTCCCAATAATCGGTCAAACAACAGACTAAACTCATGGGCTTCGTAATTCGGATATGAAAAGAAGACGCGCTAGAACAGAGTTTGTTAGTTGGAACGTCACCACCTCGCTGGTGTCCCACAGCCGAGGTATGGCATACATATAAAACACCCATAGATTTTGTCTAAACGCCCATTATCAAAGCTCATTCATATCGACCAACCAAGATGATTTCTCACAGACTCGCCCCCATTGTCGCTCTACTTGGAGCTTATTTACTCTCTTCGGTGTTGGCCTCAAATACTCCCAGGGCCACTCGTGAAGAAGAGTCCGGTTGCTTCAAATGCCGGGAGAAGATTCTCAATCCCAAAGGCCCTGCCGTCTATAACTTGGCCGTAAACGTTACTGACGGTGATGTGCTACAATGCTTGTAAGCAAATCCAACCACACTCAAAACACATGGCTTGCTAACCATCACGTTCTGGATTCTGGTCAGTTACACACAAAGAACCATACAGAAAATCAAACATTCTGTGTTTACGGGGCCACGGTGAGTAACCAGGTATCGTTTGCTCAGGTATGATTTGACGAGTACATTTAGAATGGAACTATCACAGCAGATGGTGACGGATTCTGCCCTAAGGCGGCTAAGCCGGATATCCAAAACTTGGGTGATAAATGCCATTTTACCAAGGAACTCCCGATTCTTAGAAAGTCGGTAAGCTTTACATGTTGATTGACATGCAGTCTGAACGTGAAGCTGTAGGACGATCCGCAGTTGGTGATACTGGTACTAGAGTGTAGCAGATGAATTAGAGACATACTTGGTGGAAAGCGATAGAAGGATGAGAGTTGGTGCATTTTTGACCGAATATATGCTATGGCCAGAGTAGGCGAACCTCGCCTTACACCGGCTGGAAAAGTGATCGAGCTGGATATGTGGTTCACCTCTTTCCCAGAGCTGACGCCTCAAACGTGTGACTGTCTTATACACTTTTGAAGGTTGTCGTACATGAAATAGACAGGAGACTACTCGAGAGAAGGTTTGGTTCTGAAAGACAGACTGAGTAGGGACTCACAGCCAGCTCATCACAAAGTTGCCATCAATGAGAGGAAGAGGAAAATCTGAGTCCAAGCATGGGGGAGGAACCAAAGAGACATTGCAGAACCAGCCACGAAGTCATGATGAAAGACCGGGACGATTCGACGAAATCAATAACTAAATGCTTGGCAAAGGCGAGGAAACTCCGTTTACTGTACGTAATGATTATCTTTGTTGATTCCGGCGTTTCCACTGACTCGGACTCTTTTCTTTCGCTCGACCATCATCATTTGTTGATCATTTGGCAAGTCAAAGATATCTCCACAATGCAGAAATGGTGGAAGCCACTCTGTCAACAGTCTCTGCTCTTGGTAATTTCTGGCGACAAATCAGCACTTGTAGAATGAAAATCTTGATACGGCCCACTTCCCAAGTTTCTCGCATGTTGTTGCTGTTTCGAACAATGTGCTTAACAAACGACTCGTATATGGCCACTCTGTCTGCCTTCTGTGCCTGGTGACCGGCAGCTGCCATCGGAAATAACATGTTGTGGAGTTCGGAATTGCTGGTGCAGCGTCGAGTTAATACACGAGGACAAATGGCGACTTTCATTATGGAAAATGCTGTGTGACTAACTGATAGGACTGAGTGAAGGATTCTCCAAAATTTCGTGCACCTTTATGTCACTCGGGTAGGCAAAGGGCCCTGGTTTCTGAAGGCTAATGAACCTGAGTAGCCACGCTCTTGATTTGTTAAAAGAACGGTCGCAAATTCACAGCTCATTTGACTCCCAGCCAGAACAAGACTTATTTCCCTCTGACCGAACACTCAAATGGGGGACATTATCGATCCCGCATTGGACGCAGCGGATTCTTTGTCGAATAAGTTCAACCAAGAGAAAGTGGACGCAGACCCTGTCGATGATAGGGTGGTGAGAAGGGCAGTCCTGAAAATGGACTTGACGATCCTTCCAATCATGACAGTGCTTTACCTTCTGTCTTTCCTGGTATGTGAGTCTGTACAAATTTACTGAAATTTTATCCTCAATTCTTTCTCGTATCCAGGACCGCTCAAATATTGGTCTGTAGTTGAATACGAGGTTACGAATGATGCGTGCTTACACTACATAGGTAATGCTCGAGTGGCAGGCCTCCAAAAGGTCTTCACATGACAGACCACCAATACCAAATTGCTGTCACCATTACATATGTGTGCGTGTCTTTTACTCTGTAGCGACAGTCAACCAACAAATTTCTAATATAGGCCATATGTATTGAGTGAGATCCCTGCGAATCTCATATTGCGTAGAGTTGGGCCTAATCTGCTGATGCCGACGCTTCTCACTATCTGGGGGATCATCGTTATGGCTCAAGGGTTTGTGACTTCGTTCCGTGGTCTTATCGTTACGCGTGCATTTCTGGGTCTGGCTGAGGGACCAATGCTTCCCGGTATCGTTCTATATCTTTCTGGATTCTACACGCGTGAAGAGCTTTCTCTACGGTATTGACTCGTTTTCAATGTTTTGCTTATCCGTACGGGGTTGATAAATTGAATCACTGTTAGCATTGCATTATTTTTTTCGGCGGCATCGGTAAGTCTCTCACAGACAATTTAATTCATGTCGTTGGCCTAATCTTCTCTGATGTTCAGCTTTCCGGCGCTTTCTCTGGTCTTCTTGCAGCGGCTATTGTGAATATGCACGGAGTGGCAAACAAACCTGCTTGGGCGTGGATTTTTATTTTGGTGAGTTTCTTCTTATTCTTCCAGTAAGCATCTGAAAAAAGCCCATGGAATAGGAAGGAATTTTTACTGTCGTAGTTGGTCTTGTCATATTCTTCCTTATTCCTGCGACCCCCGAGGATTCCAAATTTCTGTCAGATGAACAGAAAAGGTGGGCCGACCAAAGAAAATTCCGATTCTATCTCGTCTGACTGCTTTAATGAACTGACCCAAGGTTGATAATTCAGCGTCTCGATCGCGATCGGCCATTCGTAAAGCCATTGGATACGTTCAGCATTAAACAAGTCCTTTCCGTAATGATATCACCACATGTTGTTATGGTTGCTATTATCAACTTCATGGGGGTGTAAACCTCTTCGGTCTTGCACTCTTTTTACCGTCCATCGTCAATCAACTTGGATTTAGCCCAAACCACACGCAGCTTCTCAGCGTTGGACCATTTGCTGTAGGATTCGCTGGTGAGCATGCCCACATTTATATCGCCATTCTCTGATCACTGAACTTCGAATACAGTGACACTTATTACAGCATATCTTTCAGATAGATACAAAGCAAGGGCAGCAACCATAGTAGCCATATTGCTATTTTCGGTTGCTGGATATTCACTTTCTCTAGGTGGGCAACATTGATTTAGCATTCGGGTTTAAATTGGTCTCATCTCCGTAAAAAGCATCTCCTGGAAAGCACACGTCGTATGCTGCTCTATACCTGATGGTTCCGGGTGCATATGCAACCGTGCCGATTATCTCTGCATGGTTCTCTAATAACACAGAGCCACATTACCGACGAGCGACTAGCATAGCACTGGGAATAAGTGCAGGTAACTGCGTGAGTATACCTTGTAACTGACGCCCTAGGAATACAGTTTCTAATTGGCAGAGTATAGGGAGGTATTTTAAGTACTTGGCGGTATCCCTCAAATGAAGGCCCTAAATACCGAAAGACAACAATTATGAACCTGACATTGTGAGTGGACCATAGAAAAAGCTGTCCTATAAATACTCTGATTTATACTTCATTCTCTTGTAGCTCACTCGTAATGATGGCATTGACGATTGTCAATGCTTTGCGGCTTATTTGGTTAAACAAACGCAAAAGGGTGAGGAGATCAGAAATTCTTGCACCTTATGCCTCAGAAGTGGAACACGATGGCGGAATGCGCGCTTGGATAGCACTAGGTGACCGTCACCCGGATTTCCACTATGTTATATGATGAAAATAGGCGTGTACGCATGCCAGAGCCAAATCATTAATTCTGAATGAGATTACTAGGGCTACATATAGGACTAATACTGATATCGTATCGCACGATGTATTGATAGCTGAGAGATGAATATGCATTGTTTTCTTCCAATCGTCGTTGATAAGCGCTCTTTTGTACCGCATAGCTTCTCTTCCTAGCTCTCTTTCACCAGCTTAACAGCTATGTTGCAGCTATGCCATTTGAATTTTGATGACTCCCACCACAGTGGGGTACGATGGATCGTGTAAAGATGATTTAGTAGCATCTCCATGGGCATCACAGTAGCTCTATTCGGCTACATATTGCCTTATTTTGTCTATGCGTTCCCAACGTCTCCATTAAAGGACCTGTGATCTATTAGTCACGTGATAGTAAACGCGCTCGACGGGACGCGCTTGCGTCTTGCTTACACCGTACGACCCCCAACTCTCATCATCACAGACTCGATATGCCCTATAAGGGTCCACCTGGAGACCCGTTGCAGTATCCTTCAATTCCAAACTCAGAAGGATAGAGCACCTGTCATTGACCCATCTGCGGTTCTGCGAATCCATTGAAATGTCACTCCAGACCCTCTCGTAAGTTTAACGATATCCATCAATCAAAGTATGCCCTTACTCTCAGTCCGTAATGGCGGTTTTGACAGAAAAAGCTCGTGATAATTGATAACCTTTGAGCATCTTAGGTACTTGAAACTAATTCAAATGTATTCCTTTATGTAACCAGTACGGACATCGTTAAAAGGGCGGTCTCAAAGTCCGCAATTCACTGGTTTTCCATCTTCTCTCTGAATGGATACTCTGACAACAACGAAGCTTTCTATCAACAATAGTCCAGCTGGCTCCGCCTTGGATGCAGCAGACTCATTGTCGAGTATCCAAGTCAGAAAAGGTGGACGTCGAGCTCGACCATGCCGATTCAGCAGCAGTGAAGAGAGCAGTCCTCAAAATGGACTTGACACTCCTTCCGATACTGACTATGTTTTACCTTCTGTCTTTCTTGGTATGTCAATCCATTTTCTTACTTTGAAATCCAGGCTTACCATATTTTGAACATCAGGACCGCGCCAACATCGGTAAGTAGGGCGGGACGAGTCAAGGAAGTGTGCTGCGCTTATCTATTACAATAACGTAGGCAATGCAAGAGTTGCCGGTCTCCAAAAAGACCTCCAGCCTGACAGACCGACAGTACCAAATTGCTATTACCATTACATACGTGTGCGTAACGTCTCTCCTTTTGTCGGGTAACCAACTCATATGTATTCAAATGCAGCCCTTATGTACTTAGCGAGATTCCTGCGAACCTGTTACTCCGCAGAGTTGGTCCTAATATTCTCATGCCGGTCATTCTCACTATCTGGGGTATCATCGTCCTCTCGCAAGGGTTCGTAACCTCATTCCAAGGTCTTGCTGCTGCCCGTGCGTTCCTGGGCATGTGCGAGGGACCAATGCTTCCCGGTATTATATTGTATCTTTCTGGATTTTATACTCGCAAAGAGCTTTCTCTAAGGTAATGCCTTATTGTTGCACTTCCTTTTTGGCAAATATGAAACTTCATATTTCTCAATAGAATATCCTTATTCTTCTCGGCGGCATCGGTGAGTCCATCCCCAGCGACAAGTTGTCAATCTAATGAAATAATCATCTTCAGCTCTCCGGAGCCTTTTCTGGTCTTCTTGCAGCAGCCATTGTAAACCTGCACGGAGTCGGAAACAAACCTGCCTGGGCCTGGATTTTTATCTTGGTACGTTTACTTTGGGCGATGATGAAAAAAAATATCTGAGATTCGACCGTGAAATAGGAAGGAATTTTTAGCACCTTAGTTGGTCTTGTTTCATTCTATCTGGTTCCTGCGACTCCGAAGGACTCGAGATTTCTGTCAGACGAACAGAAAAGGTAAGCGATGACAATTACAGCGGTTTTTACCTCTCGTGCGACGTGCGATTCTCATAAATCCAAAAATTTCAGATTGATCATGCAGCGGCTCGAGCGCAACCGACCGTTTGTAATTTCAATGGATACATTCAGCATTAGACAAGTTTTTTCAGTCATGATAACACCACACGTCCTTTTGCCCTCTGTCATCAACTTCCTTGGCGGTACAAACCTCTTTGGTCTTGCACTTTTTCTGCCGTCCATCGTTAGTCAGCTTGGATACAGCTCAAATCACACACAGCTTCTCAGTGTTGGACCGTTTGCTGTAGGATTTGTGGGTGAGCAAGATCTTCAACCCTTAAACGGCGCTCCTACAAAGTATTAACAGGCCTCTAGTGACAGTTATTCTAGCGTATTTCTCTGACCGATATATGTCAAGGGCGGTACCCATTGTGGCCGTACTTTTGCTCTCAGTTGCTGGATACTCCCTTTCGCTAGGTGCAACACCAAAATTTTATTATCTTGATGTCGATCTGACCTCATCTTTGAAAGCGTCCACCAGCAAGCACACGTCGTATGCTTCTCTCTATCTGATGGTTCCAGGTGTATATGCAACAATACCTGTAATATCGGCATGGTTCTCGAATAACACCGAGCCCTATTACCGGCGAGCAACTAGCATCGCATTAGGCCTCGTATTTGCCAATTGCGTGAGTCTGTTCTCTCTGGCACGTTGCGGATTGGCCTAAAGGTATTTTGATCAAAATCAAGGGTGGTATTTTGAGCACCTGGCGGTACCCTTCACACGAGGGTCCAAAATATCGAAAGACAACAATCATGAACCTGACATTGTGCGTGAAAACTGGAAATGATATATAGATAATGTGTTGATTTTCTTTTTCTTTTAGTTCACTCGTAATGATGGCCTTGACAGTCACTAATGCTCTAATCCTCATTTGGCCGAACAGACAAAAGAAGCTAAGAAGATCAGAGATGCTTGCGCCTTATGTTACCGAAGAGGAGCCCAATGGTGGCTCGCGCGCTTGGGCAGCGCTCGGTGATCGTCATCCTGATTTTGTCTACGTCATCTAAAGTACGAATACGAATTTCCTGCGTAAATGGCCATATTATTAGGATCTGTGAAGAAGAGCGTACTCTGTAGATTTGTAAGTCTATGCATAACACCAGATGTCTTTTTGGAGCAGTCTCTTGAGGGCACGACATAAACATCACACATAGACTATTGATAAAGCGTGCAAGATATCTCATCGCTACATAAGATTAAATCTCTTGGCAGGTTCTTAACAGGCTCACCTGCAGATGTTCAAGATGATTATAATGATCACCCTTTCTGGGTTCTCTGGACGCGTTCACCCCTATCGTCAAAGTTAAATAGTCACGTGTAAGTCGCGCGTCGCTCACGATCATGATTATAACTTTAAGCTCCAGACAATGACATTGACATTTGACAACTCCCTTCCTTTTGGCTTGTTTTTAGCAGTCCCTAGCATTTTCTTAGCGTATAGCTCGCTCCCATTATCTGATAGCAGTTGCTCAAATACGGAGGTATGCCAGCTCCTATAAAAGATGTCCTTCTCGTTGGGTTTGGAGCGGTGGGTGCGATATGTAAGTTACGACAATGTTAAGTATTACTCGGACCAGTAGTGATATATACAAGGGCACTCAGGGCTAATCTAAAGAATGTAGACTCACTTATCCTCAAGCAAAGTGGTTTAGCTAGAGTGACCGCTGTTGCTCGCAGTAACTTCGACATTGTGAATAGTAAGTTCATGTACTATATCTGGCCCAATCGATTCAGCCAACTCGATCTGATTTCTCCAGAGGAGGGCATCCACTTTCAAAGTCGCAAATACGGAGATATCAAAGGATGGAGACCCGACCGCCGTGCGTGATATCTCCTCTAGTGACTGCTGTATGAGTGCTGGTGCTCATATTTCCCAATGTGCATTAGTGTGTAAGTCAGTTGCAGAAGCTGCTGATAGACCTTACTCTTATGTTTTGGTCACCACAAAGGCGATCCCGGAGCTGGTCAGAACATCACAGATCTTGGCTCCTTTGTACTCAAAAGAATACATGAGCACAATTCGCTCAACCCACTTATGTTCTTGTACAGAATGGCTTAAATGTTGAGATGGATCTGTACAAGGCGCTCAAAATCCACTCCCAGACGGATGATCCTAAGATAATAAGCACCGCTCTGTGGATTGGAACCAATTTGTTGATGCCGAATGTGGTGGAACATAGTGACTTCGTAAGTCCGACGCAGATTTTTCTTGCAGTACGCGAATTTTCTGTGGTTCTGATATATTGACAGGATAGGCTGTCTCTCGGAGTCTACAGACATGAAGACCGTACGACAACTATTAACACTGCGGAGGAAGCTGCTTTGTTAGATGGTATAGGACATATCCTTAAAGCTGGAGGATCTACCATATCTATCCTACCTGAAATCCAACGCGTGAAATTTAGGAAGAACTTTTGGAACGTTGCGTTTTCTTCATTTGCAACACTTACGCGGCATGTTTCTTCTTTTACCTCAGGACGACTGAAACTGAACTTTGAAATAGGTATACTCTCCCGGCCATGTTCCGCTCGCCGCCTGAGGATCCTTCCGTATCTTATGAACCATATGTGTCCCCTATTACAGCAGATCTCATTTCCTCTTATACCATACCCGCGATCAAAGCGACACTTAACGAGCT
Source organism: Psilocybe azurescens (assembly GCA_023853785.1). Taxonomy (NCBI): domain Eukaryota; kingdom Fungi; phylum Basidiomycota; class Agaricomycetes; order Agaricales; family Agrocybaceae; genus Psilocybe; species Psilocybe azurescens. The sequence goes on along the minus strand of JAJIRX010000787.1, from coordinate 140,652 downwards.
CGTTGTGCTGGGTACGTACCCCGTCCTCTTTTTCCAAGCACCTAACTAACGGTAAATATTACATTTGTAGGTCGTGCACTTGGCTACCCAGACACAGAAGACGGTCTTCCATCCTCCGTGGTAGATTCAGTCTTCGAAGGGACCTGGAAAATCCATACCAGGGCAGACAGTACCCACGTGCCTAGCATGCTTCTCGATACTGAGAAAGGATTTCCCAATCGAGGTGGAAGTGATTGTTGGCGAGGTTGTGCGAATGGCGAAGGAGCGGAATCTCCAACTTCCTGTAGGTCATTTTATCACTTAAGTTTCTCATTGTGGCTAAGGCGGTAAACTTAGCGGATCGAGACCTTATATGCCCTTCTACTTGTAGTGCAGAATCAAATACTGCGGAAAATGGAAGAAGCAAAAGGGAGATCTGCTTGACCAAATCCTTCTAACACATCTGAAAGTGCCAGAGAGTCGATACATTTATCATTAATCTTCGACTCAGAACTTATAAATTCCCAAATTTAAACGGCGACATAGAGAGTATACATATTGCAAGCATTTAGTCTACTTTCCGAAGTATAGAGACAATCGAATAGACATGAAGAAACCATGTTTATACTGAATCATTCGTGGTTAAACGCGAGGAAGAGACGAGATTTTGCATCAGATTCAAAAGGGTGTCCATTTTGGCTCCAATATTTTCGACTTTGACCTCAAGCGTGTCCATACGTTGTTTAAGTTTGGATTGGACTTTAGCTTGACCGTTTGCAGCAGCATTTTCCCCTTGGAGTTGGAGGCGGGAAACGTGTTGTATCCAACTGGACTGTCCTCTGCATCGGTAAGGCCGGACGCATCGCCATCCTGCATATCGTCGCCAATTTCGCTAGGACTCGTGCTAACAGATTTATGCAACAGATCCCCTTCATTCTCATCCTCTTCCGAGAGCGTGGAAAATGAGTCATAGTACGCTATAACCCCAACTTTTTGGCCACATCCTCAACGACCCCTTTCACTTTTTCGCCTTCCTCCAACTGTTTGTTCATCTTTTCCTCGAGCAAGGAGATGTTTGAGTTAATGTCTTCAAGTTGACGACTCATGTCATTATCCTTGCCTGACCGGATTGGCTTAACTTCGACACTGTCATAGATCCGAAGGATTTGATGTTCGAGGCGGGAATGACCTTGACTTGCCTGGGTCATTGGGAGCACTTGTGCGCTCGCAGCGGGAACAGAAAAAGGTCAAGGGTGCTATGTCGTAAAAGTCTGTTGAATATTGGGGGTTTTAGGAGGAAAGAGGAACTCACAGCATACAATACACACCCAACAAGGTAGCAATATGTTTTCACCGCAGCAGGCGCAAAGAATGGGGTGGCGGGCCATCAGGGACCTGTGGTTGCGAAGCATGGTTGTCCGAATTGCTTTTCTTCAATGCTTTCTTCCCCTTTACACCTCTACGAACGGCAAGTCTGCTTTTAGATTTATGCCGTTCTTCCTCCAGCAAACGGAACATCGTTTTGATTCGTTCGGATATCAATCTTGCCTGCGGTATAATAGTATTGAATTCATATTTGTGAATTCTGCGCGGAGAACGGAGAAGCGAGTGGGATTGCTTGTGTAGAAGAGTAAAGATTGAGTTCTCGTTGAAAGGAAGGGGTTTATCGATGCAGTTATAGCATATGTCAATGTGGTCCATCCGACTCAGATCGTCGTCTTTGCAAGTAATACATTGGTGACGAGTGAAAGCAGTGCTATAACGACACACGTCGCATATAGCTCTCCCGCTAGTGGAAGTCAGGATAGTGAGCAATTGTGGTTAACGCATAGAAAACATAGAATGACATACACAGGAGCGATGTAAATCTCTCTTTTGGCCATGTAGTGCGCCAAGTCATCGTATATGCGCGCATATAGTGGAGAAACGGATGATAGTAGTGTATCATAAACATCCCATTCTTTGTCTGTTATGGGTGAATGCCCATGCCAGCTGGGAACAATGTCATCGTCTGTCATATCATAACGAATGGAATGATAGAGCCATTTTCGACGTTCGGCCAGGGATTCATCGAATGCCTTCCGGGATCTCATGCGAACCCGCGTATCGGCGAGTATTGCTTCGATGGCGAACGCCCAACGTTTGCGAGCAGCAGGCCAGACGTGCCAACATGGTGGAGTGCAGGGACCGTCAAGAAGATATCGGAATCGGAAGAGGTGTACGGGGGTCCGCGTGAGGTAGAATCGACCATCGCCTTTGCGCTCTGGAGCCTCAACAATATTGCCGTCTTCTTGGTTAGCCATGCCATCAGACTTCAGTTCAGATTCTGCTGAAGTGACAACAATGCTGTCTTGTGCTTTTGTTGTCGATTTCCAGTGAAGTATCAGGTTCTGCGGAGGGCAAGTTACTTTCTAAGATAGCCACATCATCATGAGCGTCCTGATCGCCTTCGTTCTTTGATGCAATGTTGGGGACAGGGCTTTGCTTGAATGGGCTGGTCATTCGAGTTGCTAGATTTTGGGTCTGCTTCAAGGGCTACGGCAGATGAGCCTGGGCTTGAGTGAATTTGGTTCGTTGTTGGCCCTGGAGTATTCTGGGAAGCAGCAACCGCGTCAGAAACCGTCTGGGCGTCTTCAATGGGTGTATGCTCTTCAACAGCGATCCATGAGAATGTTCCTTCGATAACGTCTTTCTCTGGGTTATAAAAACCGAGACAGGACTGCTTCCTGTAATTGGCATCTTTGGGCAGAAAATCAAAGCGAACATCGAGTTTGGGGTAAGGTGTCTCCAAAGGTTGGGCTTCGACTGTGCCGACAATGTCAACGTCCCCAATAAACGCCTCAGCATTGGCCGTGAAGTGGTTATCGAGGATGGGAGGGATAGCACAGTGAAATGGGCGTATATAATTCGCATCGCCTTGCCAAGAAAAGAACCAGCCGAGCCATAGGCCTTCCATGGGATGTGGGGTGTGGCCAGGAGGTGTTGGAGGCAGGAATACCACCTTTTCAAATTCAAATGCCTTTCCGACGGGTTTTGATAAAATAGTTGTATCGGGAACTGGAGTTTTTTGACCAATCCCACCTGGATTGACGTATTCATCCATTTGCAGTGACATCAGGATATTTTCAGACGCATTAAACACGGTTCCCTTGAAGGCGGCGTAGAACTACCGGAATGCAAGTTATTGGACAGTTATATTTCAATCAGAAGGCGCGAGCTTACCATTCCATAAGAATAACTACGGAATTGGGCATCAATATCCCTGTGTAGCTGACGGAATCTTGCTATAATAAATATGAGGAGATGCGACTACTCTCAAAAAAGAATAAGACAAACCTTCGAGATTATTCATGCGTTCGTCGAAGACCGAGAATATGATTTGTAGTGACGACGTATGCACGTAGAGCTCCATAGGATCAAGAACAATTGTCTTTGCCAAATGCATGACATCTAAATGATGTTGCAAAAGAAGAAAAATCAGAGGAAGAATCCACTAGTATGAACCAAATGAGCCCTGTTGGTATACGAAAGAAGAGGGAAAAAAACTAACAGTCTCAACCCTTGTACCTCCAGCAATAGTTGTGGCGTCCAGTTGGGATTCAATAACATGGCTCATGTCACTGAGATTGGTCCTTAAGCGTGCCATTTGACGAGAAGACACTGTGTTCGCGACTTCCTGTAACTTAGGCTCCTTTGTTTCCGAGAGGGGTTTGATCGAACGCAAAAGTGCCTCTACTCGTGTTATGTTCGGATCGTCAAGATAGTCGTCTACATAGACACGGTTTGCGATATGTATCTGTGGAAGGATATCATTCATTTGCAACAATATTGAATATATTGCTTTCTGGTATTGGATGAGATTGATGTGCCAACCTAAATTCCGTTCAGATGGATTTCAAATCATAGCCGAGAAGTAACATACCAGCAGCCCAGTAGGCGATCCAATGCAAAAGGCTATGACAAATGTTGAGCAATTACAGCATTTGCAGGAAGTGCTGCTCACCTCATTCCTTTGGGCCGAGCGAGTGCGAACTTGTTCGCTTCTTGTACGCTAATGAAGCCTGAGCCATCCTCGTCCATTGCTTCAACGATCGGTTGGACATAGGCAACATCAATGTATTCCAGCACCCACTCATCCGATTCTTTGTCGAAATTCATAGCGACGTTCAACATATTTGGATTTGGACCGGCAGCAGCTTCAACATGAAGAGTACTTGAATCCACTTCTGGGTCGGGCAATGAGATCGCTGTTGGCATAGGAGTAACAGCTGTCGAGTTATCGACATGGATGTGATCGCGAAAGGTCAAAACAAAAACTTTGGCTTTGACAACGCTGCTGGTAAGATTCTGATTATATGTTGAAAATTAGGCCGGCTACAGAGAGATGAGGAATTTATACCATTCGAGTCCACACATTTTGGATTTCCTATGAAACAGGCCATAATTCAGACTTGAAACAAATAATCAAAAATACATAAAAACACACTGGATCCTTAAGTTTGACCGCCTTCGTCTTGAACTTGCCCTCTTCAAGCACCATGATTGTGGTGACTGTATCGAGAATCTTCCCAAGCTTCAGCGTGTGCGTTTGCATCAGAACCCCCTGGTCCTCAAGATGCGCCGACATCCGCTTCAAGTTGTTATTTTGCACTTGAAGGACCTTTTCGAACCTAGCGAAGTGATTTTCCAACACCTTGTCCAAGTCTTCACTCAATGCCTTGCTGAGTTCCGTCCGCAACTCCTCGAGTTCGGCTTGATTTGAGATGGCCATCTTTCCGGTCTTTGGTGACTCCCCCGCTTTTGCTATAAGCTTAGGAAGAAGATCCAAATCGTTTACGCATTTCTCGGGGCCTCCATTTAGTTGAAGAAATTTGAAGACCTCTTTTCACGCGGAGTGTCCACATTTCGAAAGAGGACCGACATGATTTTGTCGAGTTTGTCGTCCGCAACATTAACCTTTTTCGCTATCCCGTCGAGTGCTATGTTCGCTGTGCTGATACCAATCGCCATATACTCGGAAATGACGGTTTGAAGTTCAGCTCGCCGTTGCGCGAAGGTTTCAATATGTGACGCAAATTTTTTCTCGTAGCCTTTGGCCAGAACTAGCTTATCTGAAACATACATAAGTTAGATTATGGCCGTTATGCTCTGATCGATTCTGTACTGACAAACGAATTTTCGGTTCATAAAATGGGTGATGTCACTTCTGCACAACTTGATATCTCGTGTTATGACATCGACTATCTCTTTCAGTCTTTGCTCGTGGAACTGTCTCTCAGCGGCAGGCATGTGCTCGTGATTGAGGTTGCGAAGTCTTTGTAGATCTAAGTCACCAACGCCCTGCCTACAGAGATAAAGATATTGGTGAACGTACTGGAACATCGGCCCTAACATATTTTGCATCTGTAGCACCACAACGAGAACTTTCTTATTGTTATCTCTTCGAGCAATATCGAGCTTGACAATTTCGTGGAAGGCAAAAATAGCAACTAAATGAGGTCATCGTTGTGAATTAGGCACACTTCGATGTGTGAGGCTACTCACTCGCAAGAATCGGGTGTGAATTCCCAAGAATTGATAACTCTTCAAGGACTTTGTTTGCCCCATTCATAAAGGTGTCCAAGAGATCGTCCAGCATCTCCGCCGTCTTCGGTCCTTTTCGCTGTCTCGTTTGCCGGAAGATCCATCTAGCACAGCAGCATTTCCCTTCAGAGTTTCATTTGAGTTGTACAGATTTGATAAACCATTCCAGAGCTGTTCTTGTGTAATTTCTATGGGCGAAGGTGAGTTGGAATCGTCCCATATGGGACTGAGTAATTCGGCTTCAGGAAAGGTAATTGAGGGTATTTGAAGATGGTCGATAAGACCTTCGTTAAAGAGCTCGGTTGCGTGTACGGGTTCCTCCATTGAAGGATATCAGAGCTAATGGCAGTGTCAGCGATGCAATCTGCGGTAAATCTCATGAAATGGATCTTCTTCAAGTACTTACTGGTGAATATTATGCTCCAGTTGTTAAGACGTTATATCGCCGTCGTCTCCTTGTCACAATTTAGTAGTCGAGCAGCATTCACGCCCGACCTGTTATTGTTAGTTCAAGGACAGACCTGAACACTTTGAATGCGGGGACTCACCGTATATATGTAGCTTGTTAAGCTTATGGCGCCAATCTATCAAACCAGCCAAGCCATGTCCGAAGCCGGTCTGCGCTTGTCATATGATGTTCTATGTAATTTTCGGGTTCCGGCCACTCGATTTGTGCGGCGTGTCAAGCACTGTTACATTGTTACTACTAGGGGACCTGTGTCCTTTCGAAGCCGAATGGGAGCGCAACGCTGTAAATTTTTGGTAGAGCTCTTCGACCAGAGAGAAGACCGAGCATAATAAGAGATGCTCAGGCGCAAAAGACGCGTCTCCCTGATTTCTGACGACTGACGAAGTTCAAGACGTTGTTAGTAGGAAGAGGTCAAGAACCGTGAGAGTGATCCTGTGCACCACCCGGCAGCATCTTCGGCATGTTATGAAGCATCAGCGCCACGCCTATCTCTGACCTCGATCAGGTACTATCGGTCCCTATTTGTCCAGAACTGTGAGTTACTTATCGACGAGATTTACTCTCTTTTCATTCAGTTTCGTGCTATGTCCAACTTGGAAGTTTCAGATGTACTAGTAGTCGGTTTTGGTGCAGTTGGGGCGATATGTGAGTTTTAACCCTTCCTTCCCTGCAATACCAAAAGTTATTCGCGCACTGATAACAGATAGATTCTCTCATTCTCAAACGTAGTGGCTTAGCTCGTGTAACTGTTGTAGCACGTAGTAATTTTGATGCTGTGAATGGTGAGTGCCCATTAAAATACCACTCCTCAACTTGGATCTGAATTTGACTCTCCTTATGCAATCGACCTCTTGTGACCTTGCTGATGACCTGTGTCAATGAAATAGAGAAGGGTGTCCGCTTTGAGAGTAACCAATATGGTACAATCGACGGATGGAGACCTGATCGGTGTACGTGACGCATTCTCTTTTAATTTGCCCTTACTTGTCACCAAACACGCCAACAGTGTGTAAATCTGTGGTTGAAGCTGCAGATGGACCATATTCATACGTATTGATCACCACTAAGGCAATCCCGGAGTTGACCAAAACTTCTCATGTTCTGGCTCCCTTTCTTTCTAAAGACTACAATGATCGTTTTCCGCAGCCTACTTATGTTCTTATGCAAAACGGCCTCAACGTTGAGAATGAACTGTACAGCTCATTAAGGGCGTTGGATAGAGGAGATCCTCGCATAATATCGACTGGTGTTTGGATTAATACCAATCTGGTGGCACCCAACGTTGTCGAACATAACGGCGCTTTTGTGAGCTTTAGATTCAATGCTTCAATTTTGGAAATGCAGTAACCGAACGCTTCTAGAATCGCCTTGCTCTCGGGATATATCGACCTAACGACCGCACTACGGCAACCAACTCGACCGAAGAGACCGCGCTGCTAACAGGATTGCGGACAATGATCGAGGCTGGTGGAGGAACGGCGACAATCCACCCTGAAATTCAACGAGTCAAATTTACCAAGAACTTCTGGAACGTTGCCTTTTCGTCGCTTGCGACCCTCACACAGTATGGCCAGCTTTTTTTGCATGCGTTCGCTGATTTCTGAAGGGCTGGTGGTCACAGATACACTCTACCTGCTATCTTTCGTCCACCTCCTAACGATCCTTCAATCTCCTACCAGCCATTTGTATCACCTAAAACTGCAGATCTTATTACTACCTATACCATTCCCGCAATTCAAGCGACCCTAGAAGAGCTTGTTGTTTTAGGTATACATCTCAATGTTCTCGTTCTAATGGTATTCTCAATGGATGAATCTATTTATAGCACGCGCACTTGGTTATCCAGATTCAGAGGACGGTATACCATCGTCACTGCCAAAATATGTGATTGAGGTAACTGGACCTGCTCATGCTCGGCCAGATATTTCGCATGTTCCAAGCATGCTTTTGGATGCTCAGAAAGGTCTCCCTATCGAGGTTGAGGCCATTTTCGGCGAAGTTGTACGGATGGCAAAGGAAAGAAATGTAGAGATTCCTGTAAGTAATTTGGTTCTCCAATAGGTTGTTATCGACACATGCTAACATTTTGAGATCTTAGCGAATTGAGACTCTATACGCCCTTTTGCTGGTCATTCAAAATCAAATTCTTCGCAAAATTGAAGCTAGAAATGCGTAATAAATGTATGTAGAAACAATGCTCGATGATCTAGATAGATATATTGGACATTGGGATTTATACTGCTGGATGGCCTTTTCTCCATCAGATTCGAGCATCAAGCTGGCTCCCGCTTGCTAGAAGATATATATAGCGTTGACGGATCTCCGAGTCCGACTTTCCCGTCGACGATCATCTGCTTACAAAGTGTTATTAAAAGAGAGGTCTAGCTTCTATCTCATTCGTACAGCTGCGACGTGGTATCTTTGAGGCATCGTGCCACGGGTTGTCCATAGCTTTAATGCCTGATTCTACGAAAGACGTGCTGATAGTTGGGTTCGGAGCAGTTGGTGCAATTTGTGAGTCAAATTTATCTTCGAACACGTCCTAGTTTTGTGTAAAACTAGATTAGAGTATATGGATGATGGATCGCTGATGCAGCCAATGACTGTAGACTCCCTTATTCTTAAACGGAGTGGATTGGCTCGTGTAACTTGTGTAGCACGTAGTAACTTCGATGTCATAAACGGTCAGCTTTTATTCGTGGAAGATTCCAGGCTTCTGACACCCTCGCATATGTTGCCATAGATAATGGCGTACAGTTCCGGAGTCGCAAATACGGGTCTATTGACGGATGGATGCCTCATCGACGTTTGTACACTCCCCGTCTCTATTAGCGTCTCCTATCTTGATTTATGGCTTTAATAGTATGCAAATCAGTACAAGATGCCGCTGACAGACAGTATTCATATGTTGTACTCACAACAAAAGCGGTTCCTGACTTGGTCAAAACATCTCAGATCCTTGCTCCCCTGTTTTCAAAAGAATACAACGATAGTTTTATACAACCCACATATGTGCTCCTACAGAACGGGGTTAACGTGGAAACTGATCTGTACAACGCATTGAAGGAGGAAATCCCGGAGGGTAGCCCTCAAATAATATCCTGCGCCCTTTGGATCTACACAAATCTACTGAGTCCCAACGTCGTTGAGCACAGTGACTTTGTGAGGGATATGAATTCCCATTCTGTATAGTACTGAAGACTTCTATTCCAAAAGGATCGCGTTGCTATTGGCGTCTACCGACATCAGAATAACACGACAGTGGTAAACTCTGCAGACGAATCTGCTTTATTGAAGGACTTTGGAAATATTTTGGAGACCGGAGGGAGCACTATAATCACCGTCCCCGAAATTCAGAGGATGAAGTTCACCAAGAATTTCTGGAATATTTCCTTCTCCTCTATTGCAACACTCACAAAGTATGTTACTTAATCTATTCCGTTTAATTTCTTTACTGGTAGCTGACACTAAACAATAGTTACACTCTTCCAGCCATTTACCGTCCTCCACCCAGCGAGGGTTCTGCATTTTATGAGCCTTATGTTTCGTCCAGCACAGCACATCTTATTTCATCTTATACAATCCCCGTCATTAGGGGGGATGCTCGATGAGCTTGTAATTTTAGGTATACGACATCCCAGTCCTCCTGAACATATGATAATATGGCACATTATTTAAATTTAGGTAGGGCGCTTGGCTACCCTGACACCGAGGATGGCCTGCCTTCCTCTCTGGTCCATAAAGTCTTGGACGGCGTTCGGGAGATACACGCCAAAGCTGACTGCACCCACGTTCCAAGCATGTTGCTTGATGCCCAGAAAGGACAGCCAATAGAAGTTGAAGTTATAGTTGGGGAGGTCATCCGGATGGCAAAAGCAAACAGAGTTGATACTCCGGTAAGCTCACGCCCGTAATCTCATCATAAGAGCTTCCAATGCTGACGACAGAGCTGTGTCACAGCGTTTAGAAACGCTGTACGCGCTTTTGCTTGTCGTACAGAATCAGATTCTACGGAAACTGGAGAGTGAGAAACATTAACTTAGGCGCCCGAAAAAGGAGAAAGGGGAAGAAATGGGTGGCAAGTACACATTTAGAATATTTTGAGTTGATAAAAACATGGAGTCTGTATTGTTTTCGATCAAATACTACAGCAGAATTTGAAAAAAAAAACAAGTGGGCATGCTATCTGCCAGTTGCTATTCTTGACAATTTGTATATACTCGTACCGAGGGCCTTTTTTATCGTTAGCGCCCGAGAGCTGCGATCACTACAGCGGCTATTCTGCTACTAGGCATATGACACTCTTTCCAGCTTGCTCTGGACATACTATGGATGTGGTGACTCTTAAACAGAGAAGTGGACTGTTTGTGGTACTATGCGAGCACCCGTGGGTTTAGCCAGAGACAATGAACCAGATTACAAGTACACCGGTCCGCGCCCTGTCGATGGACCTACATCTTCACCTTGCTCTACCGATGCTACCCTCTCTTGCCCACGAAGCTTAAGAGAGACCTGGAAAGTAATTTCTCCGCCTGGGAGGCTCCATGTAGACCTCCTCCAGAACCTGGTTTTGAGAATGGCGATGACTCGGATAACCGCCAGGGCAATATAGACAACACTAACACGAGGCAAATCAGCATTTTTATGGAAAATCGAACTCACAAAAGAGTCATAGAAATCAGACACATACCCCACAATGCCTCCAAGAGAACCGGCGATCACCATAAGCCATCTTACTGTTAATTTCAGTTCCTCGCATTTAGGATGAGGAGGTATCGGCTCAGGTGGACTTGGTGGGTAGCCTGGTGGATAATTATAGCGTTTACACCAATCTTCAGTCGGCAAACTGGTAACGAGATCGATTGCCCATGCGAGTACACCCGAAGCTAGCACAACATCAACAATGAAGTTGATCAGGATAGGAAGGAAAACAGCGATATTGATGACGGAGAAGATGACGGAGACGAATATCTGTTACACGTTAGAACCTGATGTACACTAGAAGTGGGCGGCGACACATACATATATCGCAAGCTGTGTAGTTGCGTTACTAGCGCCCCAGGTGTAGTATCCAAATGGCGCGTTTCTGATTACAATGTTATTTGCGATGAGTAAAGCGAGCGTAACGACGGAGAGAATAAGGGTGGTGAATTTGAGAATCCTCAAAATAGCAGATGAACGAGCGGTTTCACTACTGGTAAAATCATTGGCGTTCTCGCTGTGTGATTGATCCAGAAGGGGTGCTGATTCGGCCATTTTCCACTGGCAATGACAGGAGAAATCTGGGGAAACGAGAAACACACAGCAAAGGGTCGCTGTATAAGTATTGATCTGACGTGGAACTGCGGACTATCACCACTATGACGACTAGGGATCTTCGAGGACTGCGCTTTGATATTGACCCTGGGGCCGCTGAACTTGGTCTGGGCTATGCAGTTATTATGCATGGGTCTGGGCGCATCATACGCATGGCTTGCTGCACGGGATTGCTTTCCCACACCAGTCTCTTTCGCAATAAGCGCCCTTGATCGCCGAACAAATGTATGGAAAAGGCTGTATGCTTCAACAACGTGGCCCGGTTGGCTGACAAATCCTCGAACACACAATGTACAGAACGTTGAGGCTGACACGTATGTTGCTGCAGGCTAGGATTGAACCGGAGCCGAGTCTGGAGGAGTCATTCTTCTCAGTTATTAATATTATTTTTCCACCTAATTGCCACTGCCAATCAGCATCCGTGGGAAGCGGGGCCACGTATTATTTACTATTATTTGGCTCTGGTTCATACATGATATAAATATTGGGAACACGCGGGAGTCACCTCAGTTCTCGGTTTGACTTGTTCCCTCGGTGCACATCGTTCATTTTTTTGAACCTGTTCCCCCAGGTAACATTATCATTCGATCTCGTGAGCGCACATAGTTGTCGTCCTCTTTCGTAAATTCTTTATCTTCTGCATTCAGATTTGACGTGAATTGAACGTCTTATTGCAACCTTATTCAACTCTAAAGACATGGCTCATCGAGGTGACAGAGGCCGTGGTCGTGGCCCCGGTGGTCCTCCTGGTGGTCGTGGCAGCCCTGATGTAAGAGGCCGCGGTGGTTCTCCTGGTGGTCGTGGCAGCCCTGATGTAAGGGGCCGTGGTGGTCCACCCAGAGGAGGCTTTGGCGGCGGCGGTGGTCGAGGCGGCGGTCCTCGAGAACAGGGCGGGTAAATCATGAAACGTGTATTCCTGGAATGTGGCTCATTTTACTCGCTGCAGCGTCTTTCAGGCTGGACCTGCCAATATAGATGCTCGCTTAACTGACAACTCTCAGGAGGCTCTCGTAGCCTCTTTCAAATCTCTGTCCCTGAGACCTAAGGAACTTCCTCTGCGACCTGGGTTTGGCACTGTAGGGAAACCTATTAAGCTACGTGCTAATTTCTTCCCCGTCAAAGTTCCCAAAGGTCCTCTTTACGAATACGATGTGGCCATTTCTCCCGTGGCGGGCACGGCCATTAAAAGAGTTAAGAGGCGCATTTTCCAGTTGGCGGAACAAACACCCGACTGGGCAGCAAAAGGCCTACGAGGATCGGTTGCCCACGATCACTCTTCAAAGTTAATTTCCTCCAAGCAACTTCCTCAGCCCCTTACCATAACGGTGCCATTCTACGATGAAGATGAACCAGGACCCAAGGCCGGAGGAAAGGAGTATACTCTCACCATCGGGTTCATCCAGAATATTGATACCTCTAGCCTTGTCAAGTAAGCATCTTCATAGACAGACTACCAGTTCAAACATTGAGCAATGTCTAGGTATCTGCAAGGCCAAGCTCAATATCGCGACTATGATATCATGCCAGTCATATCAGCGTTAAATGTAATACTCGCAGCCTTTCCAAATCGTTCTGGCGGAAAAGGTGTTATGGTGGGCCGAAACCGGTTCTTTTTCCCGACTGCCGCCCAGCCCTTCAGCTTGGGTGGAGGTCTTGAAGCATGGAAGGGCTTCTACTCCTCTGTGCGCCCTGCTCATAACCAACTCATGGTTAATGTAAATGGTTAGTCATGCCACCCGCATTACTGCATTATGCATCTAACATGTGTTTAGTTTGTACCACCGCCTTCTATACCCCTGGAAATTTGGCGGATGCTATGATGTCATTCCGTAACTCTAGCTTCGGAGCAAGGCCAGCCGCATTCGTTAAAGGCGTCCGGGTCAGAACCAAACATCTTGGATACAAAAAGACAGTCAAGAAACTTTCCAATATGACGGCGCAACAATATAAATTTCGTGCGGAGGAATATGGACGTGAAGTCACAGTGGCGGAATACTTCAAACTGAGTGAGTTTTCTCCTTCAGGCATGTCGATGTCGATGCAATTTAGTAACTTGCGTTTCTAGAGTACAAAATCGATTTAAAGCACCCCGATCTCCCACTTGTTGACGTCGGTGGACAGAGAGCAAATTTCCTGCCAGCCGAAATATGCGAGATCCTCCCGAACCAACCCTTCAGGGGCAAACTAACAGACGAACATACAGCGGCTATGATCACCACCGCTGCTAAGCCTCCTAATGTCAATGCAGGAGCCATTGTTGGCCCTGGTCTCTCTGAACTTGGATTTAGGCCGAATGCTTCTCCTGAGTTGAATGCGTTCGGCATCAGCATCGGCAATGAGATGACCGTCGTTCCGGGTCGCATCCTCCCGCCTCCTGGCATCAAATATGGTCAAGGGACACCCTCTGTCGACGACCGCGCTAGCTGGAATCTGAGAAACGTCAAATTTGCCAAGGGCGCAAGACTGGAGCAGTGGGCTGTCTTGATCATACAGGACGGAAACCCTCGCGACGAATTCGGCTCTGCTAATGATCCGGAACTTCTCAGTACGATTAAAGGGTTCATGACCATGTGCAAGACTAGTGGCATGAGCGTTGATCAGAAGATGCCCCCATCGTTATTGCACAAGTACCGCGGAAGAACGTCACAGATCCTACTCGAGCGGCCGCTATCAACGTCATCGGACAGGCATTAAAGTCTCTTCCTGGAAAGCCTTTCATGGTGATGGTTTTGCTTTCAAACGCTGATAAACACATTTATTCCGGCATCAAACACCTGTGTGATTGCACTTTGGACGTCCGTGAGTCGGCTTATATGTTGCATCTGAAATCAAGTCCTTCGATCTCTGATGATTACTTTCTACAGCGACGGTTTGCGTGCACTCGGCCAAGATCCGTAAAGAGAGAGGTTAGCTTTTCTCGTTCTATTGACGTGTTGCAATGACATTGAGTGCGATGCAGGGCAACTTCAGTATTTTGCAAATGTTGCCTTGAAGTTCAACATGAAGTTGGGCGGCGTCAAGTAAGGCGACATTATTATTTATGTTTGCATTGGTACTAAATCCATCTTCTTAGCCATGCCCTGGACCCAGGCAGCATGGCCTGGCTCAAGAAGGCGCCAACTATGCTCGTTGGCATCGACGTCACTCATCCCGGTCCTGGGAGCATCAAAGGAACTCCTTCTATTGCTGCTGTTGTTGCCAGTTGCGAGCCAGAGTTTGCCCAGTATCCCGCTAGCATGGAAATCCAAGAATCGAAGAAAGAGGTAAGCTGTTCATAAGATAGACCCTTGCCATCTTCTAATGTACATCTGCTTAGATGGTTACGAACTTGGGCAAAATGATGTGGGAGCGACTCACATTGTTCAGGACTAAAAACAAGATACTACCCACGCGCATTCTTGTGTATCGGGACGGTGTCTCGGAGGTGAGCTATTTGCTCAAGCAATACATGTCGGTTTGATAATGACATATTCCTTGCCATCAGGGACAGTTCAATACTGTGGTCGAAGAGGAACTTCCTGCCATCAGGTTGGCTTGCACAAAGTTCAACACGGCGCAGGCCCCGTATCGTCCGGCGATAACTGTGGTCATTTGCGTAAGAAATTTCAATGTTTTTGATTTGTCAGTTCTGATATCCCTTGTGATTAGGGAAAACGCCACCACACTCGCTTCTACCCCACCGAAGATGCCAACGCGGACCATAATGGCAATCCGAAGGCCGGGACTGTCGTAGACCGTGGTGTAACCTCTGTCTACAATTTCGATTTCTTCTTGCAAGGTAACGATGATTCATACATATCCTGATGAATATTATATCTCATGCACGTTAGCAGCTCATGGTGGCTTGCAAGGAACGACTCGACCAACCCACTACTATGTCGTCCATGACGACATCGGGTTCCAGGCCGACCAACTCCAAGTTCTGACCAACTCTGTCAGCTACTTGTTCGCCCGTGCCACTAAGGCTGTCAGTCTGGTCTCGCCTGCTTATTACGCTGATCTCGCCTGCGAACGTGGCAGGTGCTACTTGCACAAGCTCCTCCAGGGCATCACCAGCAGCGCGGGATCCACAACCAGCGGCGACAACGAGGAAGCCGTCATGCGAGAAGCCCAGCAATCCTGGACAGGGGGCGTCTCTGGGAACAGGTTGAAGGATACCATGTTCTATCTTTGAACAATTTTTATCCCCCATGTTTTTCCCCTATGTACACGAATTGTAGTCTCTCGGCTTGTAATTTCTTCTTCTTGTACTTGTACTGTATCTCCGTAGTATGTTTCTCGCCCGGTCTATATCTTTTGTGGCTGCCGGGACAGTTGGCATACTGTGTTTGTAGTGCCACAATTTTGGATTTAGCTCATCTATAGACGCGTATTTTATTTTTTGTACTTCTATTTACTTTTGACTTGAATAAATGACAAATCAAGCTCATCCTTATCTTCTTGAGGTTCAAATAAAGTACAGTATACATATTAATATTGCTATCCATCGACTGCAAACCGAGAATATCGTCACAACTCAGCTCTTAGATTTGATCAGATTTGCCATTAGGTCGAAGCTATTTCCGTCTGGCTGCAAATCGATATAGTCGTCTTCTCTGGCTGAGGAAGAGTATCTTGGCATGCCAGACCGCTCAGGGACTGTCCTCAACAATCCATAGTCTGGGGTGATGCCCACAATACGAACAGCGGTATGCGGAGTCGTGGTGGTCAATGTGACGAGTTGGTCTCTGCGTGAAGAAAAATGAGTGCTTATAGGGCCGTGGGAGGTTAAACATGTACGGACGAGTGTAGCCAGCGCGCTAGGTACAGATCGTTGAATGCCTGGAAGGAGCCGCGCTCTTTGACGAAAGTGGTCCACATGGATTCGAATTTTGACATTATCATGGCCGCTGTGCGTTCCATACTTAACGAGGCTCGGGCAGACGGATGAAGTTGAGATAACGATGTGATCGGAGGAAGGTTGAGTACGTTCAATCCGCATCCTGGTAAGCGTGTATGCATTTTCAGTTATCTCGTTAATAGATTGAAAAGGAATTAGACATACCTATCACAATATCCACCTTGCCTCCAGAAAAACTTGTGTTCACTAATACACCTCCGATTTTCCTGTAATCATCGCGGCCCAGACCAACGGATGCGTAGATGTCGTTAGGCCACTTCAGTTTGATTTTGTCGCCTGCCTTGGGGCCTAGTACGGTTTCATCTCGACAAGCTTCCACAACTGCTAATGCGAAAAGATACTGGAGGAATACGAGCTTGCTTCCCGGGAAATCGGCGAGGGCTACGCGGAGAAGGAGGGAGAATTGTAAACAACCCGATGGAGAGAGCCAGACGTTGCTGCCTCGCCCACGGCCTGCGAGTTGGTAGGAGGCTATAGAGAGGAGTGGGGTGGGTAGGTGTGACAGGAGGTGAGGATTTCTTGGGATAGAGAGCTTTAGTTGGGGAGATATATGACGAAGAGGGGTGGTCTTCTCACTTGTCAAGCATGGTCTGAGTACTAGTGACAGCTTCGCCGTAGAGGAGGGCTTCTCCCATGCCCCAAGGATCAGATGAATTCGAAAGCCCCTCTTTGTTGCGGGCGGAGGATAAGGATTTGTAGAAAAAATCCAGATCGAATAAGGGCGTCAGTTCAGAGCTGGGCAGAGCGCCATCTTTGCAAACGATGATATGCTTGGGCTGCCAAGTTGAAGGATCGCTAGGAGTTTTGGAATTATCTCTGGCCGAATTTATGAGATCGGAGCTCTCTTGAAGAGAGTGAAAGTAGAATTCGTCGTTGGAATCTTTCAGGGATGATAGCTGAGATCCTGCCTGAGGAGCGGCGATCGCGTCGGTTATTTGAGAAATAATGGTGGGTTTAGCTGGGGTCGATGTCAAGAATTGAGGAAGTGGTCGGGAGATGTTGGCCTTTTTCTCTGTTTCTTGAGGTACTTGTAGACCCAGCTGTGTTAAAGTAGTGGTGATCAGGGCTTTCCTGGTTGCATCGAACTTCACGATTTCATCCGGCGAAAACTTGGTCGAGTTGGCGATGGTAGACGAAGCGGGTTCTTCATTGAGAGGATATTCGATTCCAGGGCCCCAAAGCGCTATCCGTCCTTTGTTGACTTCCATAGCTAATCCGGCTGTTCTGTCCTCGATGACGTATTTTGCTAAGACAGAGACACCTTTCAGCCCCTCGAACCCATTGAATTGTGCAGATTCGTTGTCATATACACCATTGAGCTCGATCCCTTCCGGTGTTCGCAGTGCGATAGACCTTGCTTTAGTTTCGGATTCATTCACGGCCTCTTCGCAGGTGATATAACAGTTATTGAAATTGTCGTAGAACCTGAGTGGTGTCTCTGCTGCTTCAGATCCAAAACTAATGCTCGTGGATCCAAAAGCAGGTCCTCCAGAGCGAGACGCGGCAGAGGCCCCTGTACCCAGCATGAGATACGCTCCCCAGCCTCGACGAATTCTTTGATGTGCTTAGATGCGACCGATAGGAAACGGTGGCGAGTCCGAGGCAAGACAAGCAATGCGCACGACTTTTGCCATGGCTGGGTGGTCAGAGTCTGTTGTGTAATGGATTGTACGGTGTAATGAGGTACGAGTGTGCTCCTCAGGCCCGCGAGGATGTGGTTGAGAGATGTCTGGATGATTTCTGGGCCAGAGTAGACGAGGACGTTCATCGTGAAGACCAAGGGCGCTGATATACTCGGCCCGGCAGCCGATGGCAATCAACTGGGATGTGCATGTGATCACACCTTTTAACCACACCACCATGTCATTCTTCAGAACTCGAGGTTTTGAGTTTTTATTTCAACAACGGTTCAATCAACCACCATCTTGAGTGGTGCTCATAAATTCATATCTATGGTCGTTACACTGAGCTCGCAAATATCGAATCTTTCGCGTCCTTCACCCAAATGATCATTGAACGGTTAGAGAAGTTGAACGGGTATACCTTATATCCGTATATTACCCAGAAGCCTCCAAACATCCATTATTCATATAACCGATAAGCCACTTTACTCACAGGTTGCTATTGGATCCATGTGTAGATGTCTCTCATCTGCAAATAAAAGGATGCAAATGGCCATTCTCTGCAACTCCTGTACCACCACCATCCACAGCCCATGATTACGATTCTGAACACCCCAATACCAGCCTTTTTAGCCGCATATGCGTTATATCGTATTATGAAATGGTATCGCCTTCGTGAATTAATGCCTCCAGGTCCATTGGGTCTTCCATTGATAGGGAATAAATATCAACTTCCCGCCATAAAGCCCTGGAAGAAATTCGCAGAGTGGAACAAGGAATACGGTGAGTCTGGTAACTTGGATTACTTGGATTTACTTTAAATCAGGCTTTTAGGCCCTGTGACATCTATATTTCTGGGATCCACACCTGTCATTGGTGTGTGTTCCTATTCGTATATTTGGCGGCAAAGTTGAACGTTTCTTAACCTAATAATAGTACTCGGCACTGCGCAACCGGCTTGGGATCTCCTTGAGAAACGCTCTGATATTTACTCCAGTCGGCCAAGATTCGTCGTCGCGTAGGCATTCAATGGTCACTGAGCATCTTTCATAGTAGTGATGAATTCACGTTCTTTAGCGGCGAAATTCTTTCAGACAATAGACGTGGATTGATGCTCCCAAATAACGATGCCTGGAGAAGATGGAGAAAGGTAATTATCTCATAGAGCCTTTCTGCAGCACTTTTTCATACTTTTGATTGTCAGATTCTCCATTCCGGTTTTCACTCCAGACAAACGGAATCGTATAACGACATTCAATCCCTCGAGTCCAAGGTCCTCTTGAAACAGATTCTTGATGAACCGAAAGGATATGAAAGACATATACAAAGGTAAATACCATCTTAGAGCTAATTGTGCACCATAGCTCCAGCTGCCTTTGAAGATTCGCAGCCAGTCTTGCCGTCTCAGTCACCTATGGAAAGCGAATCAATAGCGTCGACGAATGGGTCGTTAAAGCGAACATGGAGGCAATGGACTGTAAGTTGCATTTGTTTTTCTCTGGTTTGACTAATTGTCCCCTGTCGCCTAGATCTTATTAGGTAATTATTCGATTTTTTCTCATTGTACTGATTGTTTCTAATTCTTCTCAAGTGTTAAGTGCGTTCGAATTTTGTCAGACATGTACAAACACTAACATGCACTCTGATATAGTATTCCTGGCAAGTATCTCGTAGAATCTTGGCCTTGGCTTTTGAAGCTCCCAGTTAGTGGTAGTATGAAATCCATTGAAGCCAAAGACTCATTTCAGGAAGCGGTCACTTCAATGGTTCCGTCGAGAACCTGAAATGCGCAAGAAAGACGATATTCACTTCCTCACACACCTCCTCAATGACGTCAAAACGAGGATGGCAAATGGCACTATCCCAGATTGTCTGGCCGCTCAGTCTTTAACAAGTATTAAACAGCTGGGTATGGAAGAGATTGAACTTGCGTATGCGGTTTCGAGCCCCTTCGGAGCTGGTATTGAAACAGTAGGTTTTCGCATCCTCTTGTCTCTCACAAAGTCAACTCACGACAAACTAAACAAGACATCCGCTAGTACCACGTCTTTCATCCGTAAGTGTTAGCTATGAACATTCTTGGTACAAGTCATGTTCAAAATTATCTGGCAAATCAGTGGCAATGCTGCATTGGCCTGAAGTGCAGAAAAAAGCTCGTGAAGAATTGGACATGATCATCTCTCAGGATCGCATGCCAGATTACGAGGATAAGAAAAGTTTGCCATATATACAAGCAATTGTTAAGGAGACTCTTCGGTAAGTCTGGGATATATTTTGCGATTATGTTACTTTTAAACAGTTCCCTTCCTTGATTTAGATGGCGCCCTGTTGCTGTTCTTGGTGGAAGTCCCCATGCTGTGACTGCTGACGATGTTTATAACGGAATGTACGACATCTGAGAAAGTACCAGATGGAAAATTTGTTAATCTTTACTCTCATTTTACAAGGTTCATCCCAAAGGGCTCCACCGTCTACGCCAACATGTAGTGCGTCTCTTATCCAATATTTCCGTCGGCTTGCGGTTAATGTTTGATTCGTTATCAGTGGTATTATGAAGGATCCTGGTATGGAGAACTTTTTGTATGGCGAAGGCTCTGATTTTTTACACTGTCGCATAGAAATGTTTCCGGACCCTGAAACTTTCCGACCTGAGCGCTTTTTGGAGACCACTAATCCGCGCTTGATCAATTTCGATCTTCCGTTTGGTTTCGGGCGACGCGCGTGTCCAGGGATACATCTCGCGCTCAATTCTCTGTTCATCAACATATCGAGAATTCTGTGGGCATTTGATATTCGACCTGCCACTGATGAGTACGGGCGACAGGTTCTTCCAGGTATTACACTATTCTTTGGATCATGCAGTATAGCATGCTGAGTTCGGCTGAACTTTTACAGATGTGAATAATTATACGAACGGATTCAACTCTCGGCCTGTTAGTTTTGAATGTCAGCTAATTCCTCGGAACGGAAAGATCAGGGCCCATATCGAAGCAGAATGGGAGGCGGCGAAGGTACATTTGGACCAGTGGCAAACTTGAGACTGTTTAATTACCCCAGAGGGAAAGAATTTTGTTTTTCCAATATACTATGCAGTCAGTACTCCTCGGGTAGGTCTTTGAAGTGTAGGCGGCCTAGTCAATGAATTAACACTTCAAGCTTGGGGAATGTTAATGGGCAAGTATCGCCTGCCAAGCCCTGTATTCAAATCCTAAATGCCGTGCCTCATGCTACGACTGTCGACGATGTTTATAACGGAATGTAAGATTTCGAAAAAGATGATGTCGATATTACTACAACAATCATCTTTGAATTATCGAGGTTCATCCATAAAGGATTGACTGTTTTCGGGAACTTGCAGTGTGGTTTCTCGCCTTTGTTGTATGACTTCTGATGCTGAGAATCAATCTGTAAAAGTGGAATCAGGAAGGATCCTGGTCAGGTTTCTTTTCTTTTGGGAATTAACGCGCATATCCACCCCATTTCCCATAGATATTTTTCCTGACCCTGAGATCTTCCGACCGGAACGTTTTTTAGACACCATCAACCCTCGGTTGAAGCAATTTGACTTTCCATCTGGATTTGGTAGACAAGCTTGTTCAGGAATACCCCTGGCTCTCAATTCGCTGTTCATCAATGTCTCGAGAATTCTTTGGGCATTTCAAATTCAACCGGCAGTTGATGAGGATGGATAGAAAGTGCTTCCAGGTGTGTATTTTCGTCGGTCAGAGCTCATACTGTCGCTCGAAATATATAGATGTCAACAACTATACCAGTCAGCTTTGAATGCCAGATGGTACCTCGAAACGATAAGGTCAAAGCCTGCATTGAAGCTGAGTGACAGTGCTTTTGGCACACTGGGAAAGTTGAAGCCTAGCATACATTTTCTAAGATACATACGATTAGTTCTGACAATGACAACTGAGCAAGCAAATAATATAGCTGCTTGATGTAGTATAGCGGTGAACCAGTAAGTCCAGGGTGAGGAAATCCTGCTGACAGAATGAAAACCCGAGCCGAAACGTGATGAAAGTCGTGATAAGAATGGTTTGCATAGATTACGGTTTCTCCCTTCCCTATTTCAGTCCCCTCTTTCTAGGAAGCCCACGCCACCTGCGCGTACTTTGCTAATGAACATCTCGTACCAGCGTTGTATTACGCTCATCGGAATGGCTACATCAGGGCTCAGAGGCCCGCCAGTGATAAAGCCAGAAACGTAGTTGAAGAGATGCTTGACTATGCGTTCCGCTAGAAAGATAGGTTCTCTTGCGAGACCAGGGCTAGACGAAGATACGGCCGATGGGAGTAGCTCCAGCTGTTGTTGGATGGCAGAGATGGGCTCGATCGATAATCCGAGGATTGCAGTGACATCTTGTTGGATGTCTGGTCCTACAGAGGAGTAGGAGGAGAATTTGTTCTGTGCGGCTGACGAGGTTGGCCCAGAATATGTCCCTTTGAGACGGAATATGGCCGATGGTTTTTCATTTGAGAGCCTAGATACTGGTCAGAGATACCAAGATTCAAGACACGAAAATGTACACTTACATTCCTAACAGTTGAAACCCCTTTCCCGGCCAGAAGAAATGAACTGCAGCCCCGAAACCTTCAGGGAAAGGCACTGCAGCGAGATATATAAATATATGACTGCCATATATTAAGAACATAAAAGACACCATACCTGAGCCTAACAAGAATACGCAAACGTGATTGATAGTGCTTGCATTCGGCAGTTCGAAGTAAGCATGCGTCTCGTCCACCTGGATGATGTTTGTCTGGAGAAGACGACCAGCGACGCAACAGCCAAACATGCTCTCGAAGATGATATAGGTGGTGTTTGTCGGCTATCCAATATGTCTCTTGAAGTCGGTTGTCGTGGTCTGACCAGTGACTCTGCCGCGTTCAGGGTGAAACCGTGATACTATATCCAATCGCGTCTTAAGTAATGTTATCCGGAAAACACAACTTGATAATATAGTTGAGTGAACGGCGTGCCATTTGTGGAGGTTTCGGGAAAGTAAGGGAACTTGCCAGAAATGGATGGAAATCTGGCCATCAAACAACCGGAGGCTCTTGACTTCAAATCATATTGTTCTTAGTCTCTCCTAGACAGACCACGATATAAGTGAATTTTTATGTTGAGTACGATTCACGTTTATATTGTTCTGGGACCCGAACCTCAATGAAACTTCACTTCTTCAAACGTTGTTTTATTGACAACGACACGACGTGGTAGTCAAGTCAATGGGACAAGAAGGTCACCCGGTTCTCATGACAGTATGTCTTTCTTACAACATGAAAGGGCGGTGTCCAACTAACCTATACCAATCCCAGATAAATTAAGAGTTACCTCGCTCCCGGAAATTTCTTAGCAGCTTGTAGAATGACTGGATTGACTGTTCTTTGCAGTTACTAAAAGTACATACAAGTTGCCGGTGGGATGCATATATACACACATTCCCGCGACCAATCTGCAACCCGCACCCTGAAGGCGAAGCCAAGATGGATCCATTATCAATCACCGTGTCCACTATTTCACTGGCCACAACGCTATCTGGTATGCTCGAGTTGGCGCTCAGTCTGCGCGAATCTTTTCAACAGGTTTGTTTACAATCAATGCTATATTGGTACGCTGGTATCAAACCATCATTATAGATTGCCCGGAACACGGAAAACGCCAGACAACTTGCTTCAGAGTTAGTTTCCACTTTGCAGCAATTGAAGGAATTCTGCGATGAACATCTCGACATTTTGGAGGATTTGCCGCCAATGAGGACCGCAATTTTCTCTTTGAGAGGGTATGCAAGTTTGCAATCAATACTACTGTGAATACTTCTCATAGGCCTTATAGCGAGATACAAACGATACATTCAAGATGTTGCGCTATTGTTCCTGCCACAGTATCAAGGACGGTTGTTCAAAATGCTAAAATAGCATTTAAATCTTGGACAAATCGAAAAAAAGTCGAAGAGGACATCAAGGAGCTTAAAAATCGTGTCAATCTATGTTATATGCAATTTACAGTGCGTGTGCATTGACGAACAACAGTTTCAGCTCTTACGTTATTTGGTAGACGTTCGCATCTGCTAGAATTGAAGCTTCTACGCAAAAAATACGACACGTCGCGACAAGAATCGATGCTACGGCGACAAGGATTGAGAACCGAATGTTAACACTCGGCCGATTGCAAACAATGGAACTGGAGATATCGAAGGGGGAAATTTCATTCATTGATATACCGTGCAACAGCCAACGAAGTTCGGGTTCCATGTCCGACTCAACGTCCATCGACTTCCGGCAAGGCAAAATGCATATTGCCGATAGCTACCTTTGCAGCGAGATCGAAGCAATCGATCGCATGTTGCAAGACATACCAATTTCGCAAATCGTTTGTGCAGAAATTCAAGGCCCTTATTTACGACCTTTCAAGCCCGTAATCCATCTGAAACCCTCGCCACACAACAAACCATGTCATCGTCGCGAAGTTATCACAAAAACAATCGACACCCTTCGCATATTACAGAATGATCCCTCATGTGGTTTATCCCTCCAACAAGGAGCGTGGAATCTGGTTAACCTTTCTGTTGGCCTTTATCATCTAGAACTTTACCCGGAAGCTGCTGTCATTGGCCTTTGGGCCGTCCATCTGTTTCGCGTCCTGGAGGCGTCAGATCAAAATGCCTATCGTCCATATCTTATCCTCTCCCTCCACAATCTATCACGATATCATATCGCCAAGGAGGACAACAATGAAGCATGGGTCGCCATGTCAGAATGCCTCCAGATAACCCGTATCTTGGTCAGAGAATCTCCGACCCCTGAAATCATTGGTTTTCTGT
This sequence comes from Psilocybe azurescens, assembly GCA_023853785.1. Lineage (NCBI taxonomy): Eukaryota > Fungi > Basidiomycota > Agaricomycetes > Agaricales > Agrocybaceae > Psilocybe > Psilocybe azurescens. The sequence continues at coordinate 115,950 of JAJIRX010000787.1, read as the reverse complement.
CTAGGTCTTTGACTGAGTCGTCAAGAATCGCAATCGCCAATCAGGAGTATACCCGTTCTCTTAAAGAGAGTCAAGAGGCGGTCACAGTTTCTGAGGACGTTCTCTTCAATTTATGGAGGTCGAAACACACCAACTTGACCTTTTCTGACCTTGAGGCTTTGTGCTTTTTCGGTCGATGTTTTAAACAGACGGGCAGAGTACGGAATGCAAGATCCAGGCAATTCAAATCTCAAGACCAGTTTTGCCGACGATGAAATTGAGAGCATGATTTTGCAAAGGATGCAGGATTATGCCCAGGCACTACATCAGCTCTCGTACAGTCTGCATCATCACAAACGATTTGTGGAGGCTATCGATGCCGACAAAAAGGCATTACAGATGGTTCGCTTCATCAGCCAGAAGCGTGACAATCCCTCTCGATACCGACATTGCAGAGGTGTTGTTGCACCTCGGCCACCGAGATTTCAGGCTCTTCATCCATCCCAGTGAAGCTATTCATTACATTCAGGAATGCATTGAAATATACCAACGCTTCTCCATCGACGGTTCTATCCTGTACGGCAAAATGCTATATCATGCACTTTATACGCAGGCCACTATCCTTAGGACCATGGAAGATTACACAGAAGAGGTCAAAGTGTGGGGTGAGGCCGCCAAAATAGCGAGGTCGATCCAAGAAGATCTGCTCTGTGCAAACGCTCTGTATCAGGCTTGCTGGGGTCTTCGGCGTTTAGACCGACTCGATGAAGCGGTCAATATACGGATGGAGGCGATTACGACTTACCGCCCTGTCTTGGAAGCCCCATCGCCAATTGTGGCGAATGCACACTACGACCTTGCTGTTGATTTACAACTTGCACACCGCCACGAAGAAGCCAGGGTTGCGGCTCAGGAAGCTATTAGTCAATATCGAGCTCTGACATTGCAAAACACCGAGTTGTCCACGGAAGCATTGGCCGACAGTGTCACGTTGTTGGCTAGTATTTTACTTTGCACCCACGAAGTTGATGAAGCTCTAGACACAGGAGAAGAAGCCCTTAGACTTTTCCGGTTCATCGTCTCCCAAAATCCCCCCGACAACGACACTACATCGAAATATGAGCATTGCTTAGATATCAATATGGCGGCCTGCTTCAAATCGGACGACGAAACAAAGGCCATCAAACGAAGCTTCTTCGTTGTGGAGCTCTTCGAAGAATTGTTAACCCTTTGTCCGGAGAAATATTCATGTGACTTAATTGATTTCTGGGAGAGCCATGGACTTCTACTCAACAGATATGATCGACTCGAAGAGGCCAGAAAGTGGATTGACAAGGCGGTAGATTGGTTCGGAACGCGTACTATCAAAGTTTCTTACGAAATTGAACGATTCATTGTCTGCCTATGCAATCGTGCCATGATCCTCGACGACCAAGGGTTCCGAGAGAAAGCTTTAGACTCTATTCTGAAAGCAATAGATCTAGCAAAGGATGTTGCCAAATTGGACTATTCTTTGGCGTCTGTTTACGTTGCTTCAAGGGTCCGCCAAGTCGATCTTCTCTGGGAGCTTGGCCGATACAACGAGGCTCTCAGCGTAAGCGAAGACATCATCGTCTTTGCTCGTCGAACTCGACTACCTGACATGAAAGACTTTATCGACTGTCTCTTAATACATGCCACCACCTTGAACTATAACGATCAGCCGGAAAGAAGCATCGATATCGCCAACGACGCAATTGAGCTATGTCGCTCTAATAATTCTTCTCTGGAGCAGGAGAACCGTGATAGGAAACTTCAACTCTCGCATGCTTTGCAGACGTTGTCGGAAAGCCTCGCTGATCTAGGCAGACACGACGAATCACTCGCTTATGCCAAAAATCTTTGGACCAAATCCTCCAACTGCAGTCTGGTCTGTCACCGAGCCGATGGCCACATCTTAGATATTCACGTACATTGTTATCAATCAATCTAGCTCACCGCCTGGCCACCGTTGGAAACTATGAAGGAGCCCTTGAACTGTTGTCGGATGCCAGGACCTTTTTTGAAGAATTTTCTCCTTCTCGGAATGGATACTACATCGAACTCGCACGAGTTCTTCGGCTCATCAGCCTTCTACATTGTTCCTTTGAACGACACGAGGAAGGCGCCACTGTAGCAAACAGTCTCGCTAGTCTTAGGAAACGACTTTTATCGTGTTTCCTGGCCTAGCAAGTCTCATTGACATGGAATTTGAACGCAAAATGCGTCGGCTTTCTTGGTTGAAATCCACGGACATGACATTACACTGTCCTTGCTTGTGTACCTGTGGTCAAAACGCTCTCGGATCCCTACCCAGCTCAGCCCGATGTTTAAATCAGTGATTTCTAATCGGCAGTCATCATCTACGTGGAACAAGAGAAATTTAAAGAAATCCAATTTGATAATGGCAGGCCACGAGATTCAGAGTTGACCACTCGAGGACACCGCTGGACACCGATATTGTTTGCATTATCAGATCTAGATGCATCGTACCTTTTTCATCGAGACCGAGACTGGAGTTCGACCAACCATTGTTTATAGGCAAACGACAAAACTAGACTATTGAGTATATCGAGAATACAGTTGTACGTTGCTATGGGAGATAGATATACATGGCGTAGAGAGCCAATTTTTTCTTCTGCAGATATCACTCACAAACCATACAATCGCAAATTTTACAAGCACTGGCTGTACCACTGGCTACTGAAGACGCAAGTAGATCCGGCCACGCAGGTGGTAGGTCCGGTGTAGCCTTGGCCACCACTAAAGTTGTGATGATAACATTGTGAACATCCAACAGCGGGTTAGAGCGAAAATAACGGGCTTACCATTGTCCGTACTTGGTCTGCTGGGCAGGGTTGGCAGTGCTGGTGCTGGTTCCACCGCGAGTGGTCGAGGAGGTGGTACTAGTAGGTCCTTGAGTTGTCGAGCCACTAGAGCCCCCGAGAAGGTTGTGCCGATATCACCGATCTTGATGTTGGAGTAGGTGACTGAGGCATTTGGGCTGTTAGCCTCTAGATCAGCGGGTTTACCACTGGTGGTAGGGCAAGATCCACGAGCGGCTCCAAGTGCGGTCAGAGTCGGTGGGGTAGGTTGAGTCGAGCCAGAGCATGTTGGCGTGATGGTCGTCCCAGATACTGAGGGCAAGGACCATACCGTTCCTGAGACCAGCCTCCATACCGGCCATACCGCCCTTGGACTTGAAGCTGTCGGGGTCTTTGAAGATAGTCTTTTGATCGGTGCAGAATTGTTCGGTGATAGAGTCGTAGGCGGACAGACCAGGGATATTGACCTTGGAGTTTTGGAAGACCTTGCCGTCCTGCACGTAGATGCGACGGATCTCCTTGAGAGCGCCGTTGGCTGTGCCGTCGGTGGTGATGAATTGAGTGACAACGGTCATCTTCTTCTTGGTGTCGACGGTCTGACCGGGACCATAGAACATCTTGTCGCCCATGCGGTAAGAGTTGAAATCACAACCGTCGGGATCGCAGACTCCGCCATAGCGATCGGTGGGGGTATTGCACTCGGCGCCTGAGCATCGGTAAGGGCCCGTCATCGTGCAAGGATGGGGGTATAGGCAGTGGAAATCGAGTTCGCCTCCCAGATATCCATCTCGTTACAGCACGTTCCGTACTTGCCATTGCCGGCGTTGGGGTCGGTTGCAGATGGAGTCCATCCCTCAGAGTTGGCCTAGACAAATACATAGCATCAAATTAGCAATGGCACAATGTGATAAAGAAAAAAAGACGCCACCTCTCCGTTGATGAACTTCATGTCTCTAGGGCACTGGGAGTCGCAATAACCAGTTCCGTATTTGGCACCGGCCTTGTTAGAAGAGTGTCTAGCCAAACCACCGTCGGCATCCATCTCGGAGAAGTAGAGAGCGCCGTTAAGACCGCAAGGAAGGTTGGAAACATCGACGTCGAAAGTGAACTCCTGGTTGAGAACCTTAAAGAGCTCATACTTGCTATCGCTGGCCATGAGATAGACACGAGAACCAATGTTCTTGCTGCTGCCGCTGCTGGTGACGAACTTCAAGGAGAGGGCATTGCCGCTGACAGTGATACCGTAAGTGCCTGGGTAGTCAGCACCATCGACAGCACAGTTGGCCGCACAGGTCTTGCCGTCGGAGCAAACGGTTGCGTTCCAGGAGTTGCCGGTGTAGCAGTTGGTGTAGCCGTCCTTGTGATGAACCCAGCGCCAGTTCGCATCGAGAACGACTTGACCATTAGTCTCGGTAACGCATCCACCAGATTTGGTGCAGCGCTGGAAAGGAAGTTTGGGATGGTTTTCTGCCTGGTAAGTACCGACGTTTTGGGCCCAAGCCACAGAGCCGAGGGCGAGGGCGAGAGCGAGGAGAGCAGCTTTAGGGAACATTTCCTAAGTAGTGCTCGGGAATTGGGTAACTGAGGAGTTGGATGACATCCTTCTCGACTTGCAGCTTTTATAACAAACAGGAGCGCGGAAAATACCCGTGCTCGCTGGAACTTATCGCCTGAAAAGCAGCGATAATTCGAATATCTTGAGCCAAGTACATTGGTACGCGAATACGAATGGGATCCGAGCGTACTAGGATACTTCTCGGAGAGTGGTTGCACCACCACAGTGACCTTGCCAAGGGTAAACGCCCATCCTTGGCGTTAAGCGCCTGGCCAAATATAAACGTCGTGAAGCATTGGGACCACAATCGACCACAATGATCACGGCTGTTTTTTTGCTGCTTCGCGGGGTCTTCTGAGGTCACGGAGTTAATGGTGATAGCAGCCAAGGACCTTAATCCATTTCAAATACGCACTATAGGTGTTCTGCCGCAGTACACCCCAGGCATTAACCGAAGAAAACGCGTCGAAGAAATGGTTGTAAAGACCCCATGGTCCCATGCAAAATCATGTCATGCCGAATTTTTCGCTCTCCAGCCTGCATTCACTAGTATCTGGATTGTCCGATTGGGAGATGAGAGTGAATATATGGACGGCTTTGTCAATACTGGCAAAATTTTAGTGCATCAACATAACCCGAGAGCGAAGTCACGATGTTGAGTCTTGTTGAGTCCACCATTAATTGCCGATATTCAAAATGGCGGAATATTCATGGAAATACTTTTTCGACTACTAGTACTCCAACAGTACGTCGAGAACCTTGTGATGCTGCGAATCTCAACATTCATATTTGGCTTAAGGATCATCCAATCCAAATCCAATCGAGTGCTCTGGTCTGAAAGAAACTACTGTCACATGGGCATCAGCAACAAATGGTTGAAGAAGTGTAGAGGTTATACGTTATGAAGCATGAACGAAAGCTCTAAATAACATCTGGTTCTTGTTTTGTTTCAAATTCCTTCTCTCGTTTGATGCGGTCAAGCCGAGCTTCATCCTCGACCTCATGAAGTGCAGTTTGCGACCAAAGCGGGAACCCCCTTTTCGTAGGCTATCCTGAGTCGTTCCTCGGCTTCCGCCCACTTCCAATCTTCTGTGCCTCCAAAAGGTGGATCTCCAGGTGTTTCGTCGCCTTCTGATGCTCGGCGTATCCGTGAAGTTAAGCTCGGGGCAATCAACCACATAAGAGTCCTCATTTTGTGTCCGAATTCACGGGTCTAAACGATGTTTAAATTATGACCGGAATACGGAAAAGAAGATACGTACATCCGTGACACCAAGTGTTGTTTTAGCCATCCAAATCATACCAAAGCCGCCCACCGCAACCAAGCTTGTAGCAATGGCGAAAGCTTTTGCTGCTAGAAGACCCGAAGAGGCGTTCATCTGGGAAAGTGCAGACATAAGAGATGGGCTATCCTCGTTCAAAGACTCTTTGATAGTTTCATGTACGACGGTGGTGTTTGATGAACTTGGCGAAGTTGAGACAGGTAATGCAGCTGTAGAACCAGCTCTTCTCGGTGGCGGTGCCGTTGAACCTTTGAGGGTATCCGATTCAGTGTTGCTCCGCGTTGTCTACGTATCATGAGCAACGGAATGGCCAAAGCCAAACTTGTGCCGACGAACTTGAGGTAAATTCATCAGCAGGGAGTAAGGAATCAATGGTAGTACAATCACCGCAGATATAGGAACCCATAAGGGCACCCGATTTTTTGGTTTTTTCTGACGAAGGCGCCGACGACGGCGAGTCAACGACCATGAAGGAATTCGCCAAGAGAGGCAAGCCACAGAAAATATGTGATTTGTCAGCATCCACTGTTGCTAATGGTGGCGTTTCGATCGAGTCTGTGTTAATTTTCGAAGTTCGCTCTTGCAGGGCTCTTCCATGTAGTTTTTGGTTGTAATCTCATATAGGCATGCAAAATTAAACACCAATAAAGGCATGTAGTCGTCAAACTTGGTATATTTTGCGAGGCAGGAAACGATAAGGTAGTTATAAGATGTGTTACGGATTTCTCTGAAAGAGTGTGTATCCCCTCGCTGATATAGAATCGGCGACGAACAATATCCATAAAAGCAATTAATCTTTGCCCCCTTTCCCCTATCCATCATCCACTATTTCAAGATGATGTAGTGAATATAGAGGCATGCAAAATTATCTTCCAACGGTTGGAATACGAGATGGCAGAGCTCAAGCTTTGACACGAACTGAGACGACCCAACCGCCGCAAAAAGCGATATCAACAAAAATCTAATGAACATGAACGATAAGAATTGAGAATTAAGGAGCATCTGAAGCTACTCACCTCTTATGTTATGAATCGAGGACCTGCTTGAAGGAAACATTTACCAAAACAAATGTTAGAGATGCACAACAAAAGAAGGGTTCCACTGAATGTGAATTCGAAGCCAAAAACACCAGTTGGAACCGTCGACCACTTATTTATCGCATCCAGGATGGTCATCCGAACTTCCGAGTCCCCATCCATCCCTCAGCCATCCATCCAACCTTGCGCGCTTCTATGACTGTCAGTAGGCATCCAAGATGCTGCATTGTCAATGGAAAATTGCAATCATGCATCACGCAAGCTTTCGAAAAGGTTTGAAGTCTAAATCAGTGTCGTGTTTACATGGGAGTGGCATGTTGAAGTTGAACGACAAGCAAACTAAAAATTGTGAAACTTAAAAATTATAAGCGTGGGAATATTTTATTCAGCAAATCGGCTCTACCGGCACAAAATGGCGCTCACCCCTGGGCTACTTTACCTCTCGCCTCTTCAGTCTTGGCTGGGAAACTACCGCAGGCGCTTGCCGTAGAGATCGCAATTCAGCTCATGGTTCTCGAAGCTTTCGTTCGATCTGGACGGTCTGTGGCACCTCCGAAACACTATATCGTCAGGAGCCATAATAGCCCATAAACGCCCAAGTGAACTATAGTAGTTAGGAAACGAATTATGTACCTCCGTCGAAAACTGCGGTGAGCCCTTTGATGCACTCAACCCACGGGCGCTGATCAATATTGACAGATCCACAACTATATATCCACAAATAAAAATATTGTTCTTTGATTCTCCAAATACAGAACGCCCCACAGATGATTATAATCAGATCATATTCGAGAACATTTCATTTGCCTGCAGCTAGTGGGTATGATAGATCATGGCAAGAACTCATCAATCTCGAGCGCAACAGCACTTCTAAAAATAGAACCAAATACTCCCATCATACAACCTTAAATATTGCATCGAGTTTCAGGACCTTTCTTTGACCCCCATCATGACATTCGCTTTTCGAAATCAACCGTGGAAAGCCCTGTATCTTGCAACGAGCACCTTGACCCTCTTTCTACAGCTACCAATCTATGCTGTCATCTATGTGCTTCCAGGAGCACGTCCACGTCGAAGTTGGTCGATTGGGAGGTCACTCGCAATATTCGCCTTTCGCTCCCTCATCAATGTCCTATACAACACCTCTCCAACCTTGATCGACGGTGTCTTGCCCGCAGAAGGGATGACTCCAAAGCAGCTATCGGAGGCTGAGACGTATGGCTTTGTTTGGGTCGACGGTGCCCCCGAATTCGTCACGGGCGAAATCAAGGATACGGCGCTTTTGAACGAAGTAACGCCAGCACGAACTTCGGGCTACTGGTACGGGAAAAGAGATCCTTCCGACAAAGTTGGTCAGAAAGCGTCGCCAAACGAAAGGGTCATATATCACTTTCACGGTGAGAACGTTTATGGAGATGGATAGTAGTGATGCTGACATGCAGGTTGGGATTTGGAATTTAGGTGGAGGATTTGTCGTCAGTATTACATCAGTTTAACTATCTGCTGTATTACTAACACAGTGTCCTATGACGACAGTCAGGAACTGCACACCCTTCCAATAGGCCACTCAAGACGTTGCTGGAAGGTTTGATGCAGCATATACCCGGAGAACCAAGAGTGTTCGCACTCGAATACCGTATTTCATCTACCACCCCATTCGTAAAAGCAAATCCTTTCCCTGCAGCTCTACTGGATGCCATCGCTGGATATCGGTATCTCATCCACGACGTAGGCTTTGTGCCAACAAACATCCTCATCAGTGGCGATTCGGCAGGTGGCCAACTTGCCTTTTGGCTCGCTAGGTATCTCTCAACCACCAAATTCTCCGAGTTGCCAGCTGCCGGAGGATTACTCATGCTTTCTCCAACTCTCGATTGGGCCAACACGCGAACAGGATTGTCTTCCTCGATGAAGCAACACAAGGACTCTGATTTCATAGACGTCGCACTTACGGGTGGATACCCTCGGAGGGCGCTCCTTGGAAAAATTCCAGAGGCCGAAGTGTCTCAAAATGAGTGGATGGCGCCTGGCTCAATTCAGCTTCCACATAAACCAGGCTCTCATGCTGGATTACCTAAAACCTGCATCGTAGCAGGCGGAGCTGAGCAGATCCTAGATTCAATGGTCACACTGACAAATCGACTGACTTACGACTTGGGATACGAGAATGTCACATTTTTGGAGGCAAAAGATGCAACACACGATTTTTCTTCTTTTCTCGTGGCACGAGCCAGAGAGAACCGAGACCCTGAAGGAGGTGAAAAAGTGGGCGGAGCAGGAAATTTGGCCAACGGTCTAGGCATGGATCGACTTAATTGCTTGTAGTATGTAACATAAGGAATAAAGGTACATATTGATTTTGGTTGAGCTAAGTCATTCTGTGGTTTTGCAGCTTGTCAGCACGAATCTAAATTTAGAAATAGCCACTTGAGCTGTTATTGGCAACTTGAATTTGAACCAATCCACGACCTTGCAACGACCTTCCTGCTTGCAACAATCCTTTTTGTACTTGCTGGCCCAATCTGTCCTGCCACATGGGGTTTATTTAATCGGCAAAATATAACTTACTGCACGAATTTTCACCATCTGGATGATGCCACAAGGAAATCCGTACGATCGGGACCTTGCCACCGCCCACTGGGCCCTCGCTACAGTTCGCACCCTAATGTAGCTAACTCGCCTCGTCGGTCTCTTTGTGGTACCTTGGACTGTCGACAGAAACAGTGGCCAACGAACTTGGCTCTTTGCATATAAAGTGCGTCGTTCAACAGGCCGACACGTTGTGCCCACCGCCGCCCTACCAGCAACCGCCTTTTTACACATCTGACTCGGAGACCATTGAAAAGGACATGGGCAAATCCTTAGGTCGCTCTCATGCCATTGCCACTCATGAAGCTGCAATCAACCAGTCGATTATCGATAGAGCTGTCAACACTTTCTCGACACGGGCAGGCAACCGAACCCGAATGACCTGGTCGAACTTGGACCCACAGTCAAAATTAAAACACAATCCAACAGGTCCTGCTTCCATCCTCATTCATATGGCCTTCATCAACGCTTCGCTGTCCCCGCGGGGTTTGACCCGTGCTTTTTGCGATGTTACTCTGCCCGGAGATGAATTGCGGCGTGCCCGTCGCTACTCTAAAGTAGGTGAAATGTCGCTGCCAAAGGTCAATCTGCCAGCGCTTAAAGAACTCTATCTGCGCGGCAGCTTCGTCGCCTGTGGAATAATGCTTGAACAGCTCGACTTTCCACTAACATGTACTGTTACTCTGGATATAACGGCCGACACGTACGACGCTTTGATGCAGGAGGGGATCGAACGTACCCTGCACCAGGTACTTGCTCGTGACCCAACCTTGCTCTCCATGTTAGACGATCACTCGCCGATGAACCATGATCGTTGGTGCAAGCACGTCATGCATATCTGCAAGGACCATGAATTTATTTTCACCCTTGGCCGACAACATCTTGATTTTTGTCCTGCTTTTGTCCGCAATTCGTGATTGTGTATAAAGACCCGCAAGGCTATTCAAGCTTGCCATTCAATTTCATCTTGGCTTATTTCGATTGAGAATGATTCAACGAACGGCCCCGGGTCAATGTGCTTTATTATATTATATATGATCGCCTTGCTCATGTCTTATTATAAAACTTTTCCATTTTCAACTTTATGAATAAGTAAAAGAAACGAAGTAACGAAACACGAATAATTATTGAACATTGCAGACCAGCGATGGCGAAAGACATGCTAGACCGTGATGCATCATGATCATGATATAAATTGATTCCATGAACACGAAACGATATTATGCACGTAGACAACGGACTACGATAGGGTATGCCAGGCGCGCGACAGAGGACAGGCCTAAGGGACCTCATAAATGAAAGAGTAAATAACCGATAAACCTTACAACAATAACCAAATAAGATCTTGAGAGAGGGAAACGCCGGGTTCCGTACATGTCGTGCACTGAATATGATATTGGGGGACAGGACCGTGATTTGAATGAAGATGCGGGGGTTCGACGAAAGGATTGCGGAGGCGAAAGTGGGGGCGAAAGCGAATATGTGACAATGCAGCTTCATCATAGAACGAACAGTATGTACATTGTACAAGGAACATCTAGATCTGGCGAGATATATGATTTTTCCATCTAGAAATTCTCTGCAAATTGGAAGGGATGGCGTGTTAACACTGGTGTGAAAAAAGAAAAAAAAAGTGGGGCCTACCTTTTCCGAAGAAGAACCTTGTGCCCTTAGGGTCTGAGTACTGGTTCGACTTCTGGTGGAGGAGCTTGGATAGAGCAGGAGGACCGCAGAAGAACTAATAAGACGGGTAATCAACATCTGCAGTAGTATATGCGCATAAAACAGCGAGCTTACCACTCCAACATCAGTCTCGGGATGTTTCTCAATGATCGAGGGGAAGACACGATCCCAGTTGGGCCTACCGAAGTGAGTGGGTGCACGAAGAGAGGTGATGGCATCCTTTTCAGCGCCGACATCTTGAACCTGCATAGAATATAAGTAACCAAAAATAACTTTCGGAAAGATGCTCAAACGCACAATGATGTTGTTCATCTCATCTTCCTTGATCCTGGCGGTAAGGTAGATGTTGATCTCAATCCTGCCCTGAGTATCTTGTTCTTCGATGGCGTGCAAAGGGAGTGGAACCACTCTGCAGTGCCATAATCACGAATAACCCATGTAAAGTACACCTTGGACAGTCTTGTGGGTTTCGAGTTGTTCAAGTTATTCATACGGTACCAGATAGACTTCAAGATCCTAGATGAGTCGTATTTATGAGTTTAACGAGGGAAACAAAATCATGAGAATACACTCACGAAGCAAAGGGAGTAACACCGATACCGGCACCAACGAGCAGAATTGTCTCATAATTAAGGAAGTCCTCACTGGCACTACCGAAAGGGCCATCGACCATGACACGGGGTAGGGTGCGGTTGAGAGGTGGGTTGACGTTGGTTCCAATGATCTTGCCACCAGCCGGAGCCTCGCCCTTACCACCCTTTTCACCTTTCTGAGGGAAGTCACACCCAAGCGCCTTGGCAAAAGCGGTAGTGAAGTCACCTGCGACACGGATGTGGACTGAGATGTAATCTTCTTCAGGAGCGCTGGGATTGTGAGTGTCAATAAATGTATTTTTGGTTGTCATGGAAGGACGTACCTGGTGAGAGTAAAAGGGTGCCATTGGAAGTAAGAGACCTCTGGGCAAGAAAGGAAGATGTATTGGCCAGCTCGGGTCGTGGTCTTTTCTTTCTTGATTTGTACCTCCATGACATTAGAAGGGTGTTGAATAACCTTGGAAATGTAGGTAACGTGGCGAGAGCGGACTTCGCGCAGAATACGCTCTCCGATCCAGATGACACCGCCAACGAGCCAGTAACGCTACTCAACCGTCAATAAAGGGATACAAATATGGAGGAATGATGAGATCCTACCCAGAAGACTCCGATGGTGTTGAATGAGCAGTACGGAGGTCGGTCGGGTTGAATCATACAGAACATGCCGTGTAGTTGCCAATTGATGAAGAATACAATGAACAGGTGATGAGAGTACCAGAACCGCTCGAAAGTGGCTCTGCGGACCTTTTCTCTGGCAAACCAGACCATGATTCCGAGCACAACCGTCATGATCCAACCCGTAACACCAGGTCCGGTAAGGAAATTAGCACCAAGGAAGGCGACAACACGGCTTGAGGTGGTCTTTCCCGCAACCATGGCCAATTTATAGAAATTGACCATGTGGGCAAGGATATGCACAACACTTCCGACGACGATGGACCAAGCGGTTGCCTTGTGCAAGGTGATGTTCTTGTCAAAGGGAATGATGTCGTTCAGGGGGTGCGTCGTAAGAAAGAGACGAAGTTACGGCAGACAGGGAGAAGAATGAAAATGACATCCACATGAAGGACGAGCGCAGCAGTCCTAGCAGTAGCTATAATAGTTGATAAGATAAATGCCCAGAATTTGGCTAGTGTGAAAAGGAAACGCACCGAAAGTAAATCCAAAAGTTGCCCTGGCCCCCACCAAATTGTCTTTGGTCTGGTAGTGAATGAATCCAAAGACAGCGACAATAAGGTGCAGGAATATCCAAACTCCAAAAAGAGCTGGCGGCCACCTTCATTGATCATCCATAGGTTGAATTTGGTCGCCAGGCCTTTGGGTTTTTCAGGCTGCGCCGTACGGGAAGAGGTAGTTAAAGACCTCTGGAGCCCCTGCAGTCTCCTCCTCTCCGTCTTGTTGCGTTGCAGATGAGCGCCCCCTGCTTATCGGAAAGGTCTGGGTGATTCTCGATGGTCATATTGGGCACTCTGCCATCTGAAAAGTCGAGTCCCGAGGAACGATTCATACTCTCTACTAAGATCTAGGACGTCCTGCGCTTTGGTGAAAGGAATGTGTAAAGTACCGGCCAGCTGGTAAGAAAGAGGAAGAAATGGAAAGGCAGGGGGTGGGACGGAGTAGGGTTAGTGAGAGGGATAGTATATCCTTGCCACTTCACAACAACACTGATGGTGAATGTCCTATTTTGACAGGGGCCCGGCCGCGAGCGTTACCATAGTACCGGGTCTCTGATCTTTTTTTTCTTCTTGTTTGCTTCTCGTTCTAGACCCTGTACGCACGATACATCGCACTCTACTTATATTCATAGCACTAAACAGATCTTTCATTATGAACTGCGCATTTCATCGTTCAGCAATGTTCAAACTTCAACTCTGCATATCCTTTAGCCGAGATTAACCGCAAGAAAGTACCCAATTCAACACTGTATAGCCCTTGAAGTGTGGCAGATGGCCGAAATCAAGAATAACTTGGCCGGTTATCGCAGGCTTCAAGAGTAAGTACAGTGATGGACATGTAGAATCTGGATGTCTCATTTTCGATTCATCATGCCGACTGATCCCTTGATTGACTATCTGCCTCTTCCGTTTCACCCTCATCTTCACCTCTTCACACCATCGCACTCCATGCGAACCCGACTGTTATTAATATACGAAGGAAACTTGTACGAGAATAATCCTCAAAGAAACAGACTTGGAGCATCAGAACGGCGCGCATATATGCCCAAGTACCCGACTTAGTGCAAGCCGCCTCTAATCTCATCACCTATTACTCTGCCGATCCCTAAAATAACGCTCTTAATTTGGGTCAATGACGACGCGACAGTTTATCTTCAGTTTCTTTTCTAGAGCGGTGGTCGTCTCATTAGAAGCAAGTTTTGGCAGTAGTTTTCTGTACTATGTCCTCCCCTTGAACCTTGGATGAAAGTAACTAACATAAAGGCGCTTTATAGTTCAGTTGCGGCGCATGTACTTATTCCATGTTACCGCTTGTGACAATGGTCATTCATTCATATCCACGTGGCTTCATTTCTTTTGTCGAGTCCAGACTCGGTTCTCAACGCAACAGACTTTTCGCAGTCACTTCACAATAAAACGTGCAAAAAAGCATGGCAAGGACGCCCACCACGCACGGATGTCCAATTTGCAGTCGACATTGGAGACATGATCTGTGTCTCTAGGACACCAACTAACGGTTAACTGCCAATTTACCCGCCTGTACAGAATCAGCGTCTTCCCAACTTGAAGTCATCAGTTATGTTAAAGCCTTGGGGTTTTTTCCATCATGGACCATCATCCAGGTCACCTTCTTTGTAAACGATTCGCATTATGTACTGGTCCAGACGACAATCCTGCCTTGTTCTAGACCCGGCGTCGATCACCGCACTTGTTAGCGCCGGGACCATGGTGCATTGGACAGATAAACTCGAGGACAACTCAGTTCAACTACCAAAACCCACTTGTCGTCCTTTGGGTTCTATCGAAGTCAACAGCATCTGTAACTAAAGGTGGCGCGTTCAAAATTAATCAAGAGGAGCTCTCCTTTCGAGTGGCTATGGATTGTCATGATCGTTCGAGCAACCAACGGTTAGCCATGATCACTCGGCGTAACTCGCACATCACTGCATTGTATGCCTTGCGTGCGAAAACCGTGCTTCAAGAGACTGTCTCTGCGAGTTTCATATAGAATGTGACCTCTCTCCGGACTTATTTCTTTTATGGTTGTTGGAATCGTTCCGCGTACTCGTGCATCGTCGCTACAATACTATCCGGGACGCCCTTCGTTTGTCTCTCTGCATACGAACGTCATGATCATGATCAGGTGCATCTGACAATGAACAGCGTTCGGTGAATGTCTGCCGAGTATAAATTTGGCTACGAATGCCCACGAATTGTGACTGGCGTTCGACAGTCGTCGTCCGGTCATCAAACTGAATTCCAATGCGGAGCTCCGGGGAGGTCGGTCGGTCTGGGACGCGCTATTCCACCTCTCCAGAACAACCAGCCGGAAATGAAACTTGGTGTGCTATATCATTACTTTTGGATGTGGAGCGGCAAGGTTTCTTGAACTTCGTTATTGTTAATGCTCACCACTCAAACACCAGCCCCCCCCCACTTACTCAATTATAATAATAATGTTGCGTGCTGTCTTCATAACGTTATCGTGAGGCTCAATTCTTTCTGGTGCCCATCTCACTCGACTAGCTTCCGATTGATTCTGTTTCAGTGGCGTGACAGGAAGTGGAGAAATTAGCTTCTATCGGCAGCAAAGACAAAACCCGAAGGTTTGTTTTTGAATGACTGATAAGCAAATTATGCTTATTTTGGCTGTGAGAGTGGTGTTGGGCGATAGTACGTGAGTACGAGGTCACAAGCTGGTGGTCATCTGGCTATATATGCCGTTTCGTCGACTACGAAACTTTTCCCGACCTTTTGTCTTCAACATAGCATGACCATCTCTGTTTCTGCTGTTGCATCTATCTTCTTACTTACATGGGCTATCAAGAGACTGCTGAACACTTTAGCTGCCAGGAAACAAGGCTTGTACCCTCCGGGACCTAGGCCAAAACCTTTTATCGGCAATATATTTGACTTTCCAGTTGCTCAGTATCCACAGGCATTCGTAGAATGGGAAAAGAAATACAATAGTGGCTATCATTTCTTTTCATAAATATCGTTACTAAGTATACATAGGCCCTATACTTCATGCAGAAGTTTTTGGAAGCCACATTCTCGTAATCAACAGCCTCGACGATGCAATTGCTCTGTTTGAGCGTCCTGAAAGAGCAAGGATCTACTCCGACAGGCCAATGATGACAGTCAACGAGCTGTAAGACATTTTAAGACCACACATGCATTGGGATTAATTCATATTCTATAAACTAGAATGGGATGGGATACTATCAATGTTGCACTCATGCCTTACGGCGAAGTGTGGAGACGACATAGGAAGGTCTGCCATCAGAACTTCAATATTCAAGCAGCACGGCAGTACGAGCTAGTTCAAACGAAGAAAGTTCGGGAACTACTTCGAAATCTTCTCCTACACACCAGAGCAGTTTGATAACCATAACAAATTGTATAACACCGCGTTTGCATTGCACTACCAATCAACTTACCAGATTATGCTGCCGCTAGGTTCTCGGTATCCGTCACAATATCTACGATGTACGGACACGACGTGGAATCTATTGAAGACCCGTGCGTTAGGCTATCAGATGAAACGCTTCTGCTTGGATCTCCACTTCTGGTACCTGGTGGTAGTCTTATCAATGTAATCCCAGCTCTCCGATACATTCCGGAGTGGGTTCCGGGCGCTTATTCACGAAAGGTGGCTGCCAAAGTACGACGCATGACAAGTGAAGCCTTGAGAATCGCAATGGGTTATGTGAAGAAGAGTTTCGTGAGTACCTCCATTCACCATAACCGATGTCCGGATATATCGATTGTTCCAACCAACCGCATTACTCTCAGGAGGCTGGTACGGTTGCGCCGTCGCTGGTCACTGATTTCTATGAGAAGAAGCATGCGTCTGGTGCTTCCCAAGAGGAGGAGGATATAATCAAAAACGTGGCATATACGGTGTATGGCGGTATGTAAAGCTCACTTCTGTACATGAGCATGTCTAAACCACGTCCCTCTCTTCAAGCGGCCTCGGATACGGCAAGTCAATTGCGAGCCACTGACCTTAAGGGTGCTGAACAGATGTCCAGACCATCTCCTTCACAAGCTCATTCGTCTATTTGATGACTGTCAATCCCGACGTTCAAAAAGGCCCAATTGGAAATTGACAGTGTGATTGGATCAAAGCGTTTGCCAGAGTTTGCAGATCGTAGGTCACTTCCGTATGTTGAAGCTATATACAGAGAGGTATTGCGGCTTTTCCCTCCTCTTCCCCTTGGATTACCTCGCGCACTCTCCGAGGATGACTACTATAATGGGTACTTTATACCTAAAGGCAAGTAGATATTTAAATTGCCGAACATTCGCCGTTAAACGATTAGGATGCCCTTGTCTCATTAGGGACGACCGTCTTCACCAACATTTGGTTAGTAGCATTTTATTTCACATGGATTTGTATACAACTATACTCTGTAGGGCAATGTCATACAATGAAAAGGCTTACCCGGACCCCTATGCGTTCAAACCGGAAAGATTTCTTGACAACGAAGGAACATTAAAAGATGACAAAGTGTTGGCATATGGCTTTGGACGCAGGTGAGTTTGTTGTTTTCATTTCTTCCCAGAACCTTTAGTTGATTGAAATTCCTATATTCTCGCAGAGGATGCGTGGGCAAACCTATGGCCAGTTCCACTGTGAGTTCTATTAAAAATATGTAGCTATCGTTTGAACTCTCATCGGCCATTTCAATTTGACCAGACCTGGATCATGATGGTCTCGATACTTGCGGCCTTTGACATCACAAAGTCCAAAGACAAACATGGGAATGACGTCGAAGTCAATGACAAATTTCAGAACGACGGATTAATGCTGTACGTCTTGACTGTACCTCCACCTTTCTATCGTGCTTATAATGTCTCCCGGCGCTAAAGCCACAAGCAGAAATTTCAATGCTCATTCCACCCTCGGTCCTCTGAAACTGAGAAATTGATCACAGATGTGATAATTATGTAGTGTAGGGGTCATTTCACATCTAATTCACTAGACCAGCAAGTTGCCTACGGATCTGATACGAATGATTCACGATACTGAGGTCAAGCGCCGGCCCACGGGCACACACCGATTGCGATTATCTTACAAGTGACCTTCCTGTTCAGTCTTTGGGTACTGCAAAGATGGATGGTCCGTAAGTTAAAGACCCTGCCCAATACTTGCTGATCGACCAGCAGAAAACTTGATTTGGCGAACTGTCGGAGATACTTTCGAGCTATGCTTAACAGTTGATCGTGGGAAGTTTCAAAACAATCGAAATTTCAAGTTAGGTATTCGTCACTTTACTTCGAATCCCAATCACCTCCTTCTTACATAGTCAAACCAGTGACTCCGATTGAACTTACCCCGTTGCTTTCTTCGGAATTTATCGACATATATTGGCCAAAGCTCATTCAATCTGGCGTTGTTCCAGTGAACCCGTGAATGGTATGGTCGTTGCAGCCCGGTGGCGTCTGATAACCATAGGAGCCGAGGTTGATGTATACGTCTTTATTCCCTTTACTGTCGGAGCAGATGAGCCAAGCCTACAACACAAGTATCCGAAAGTACATTTCGTCAGCAATCCTCGAAGTTCAGCCAACAGTAATGAACGCACATTGGTCTGAGGCCTCGTGATCGTCGACGAGGTCCATTCTACAGTGTCCCCGCTGAACTTGAATGCGCCTAGGGTGTCCTTGGACTTTGACCAGAATAGCTTTAATATTGATACTGAAGAATTCGCGCGAGGCTCGACAACAGCATACAAGGGCGTATTTCCTACACTCTGGATCAGCTGGCCATCTGTGATTTGGAATTGAGCAGCTGTGGTCGCTTCGCCCAGGACTGCGTCAGATACAGTATCCGGGACCTCGGATTGGAGGTATTTGTGGAAGTTGGGTGCAGTCTGATGGATACAAGGAAAGTTATATCGTCGACTTCGGGGAGTTTAAGAGGATACCTACGACGGCACGGATGAAGTTCCATCCGGGAATGAGACTCGGTGCTGGGCCAAGTGGTATAGTTGTGCTAACACCACCACCAGGTGACGAATCTACCGTTGTTGTTCCACTCCCAGGAGGCGACGTCGTTCTAGTTGCAGCGACGGGAAGGCATTGCGAGTACCATTGGCTGGAATATGTGCAGGTCCATCCAAAGGACATGTGGTAGGTCCTGTCCAGCCCGTCCCACCACACTAGAGAACCGGTTCAAAACACGACTCTCGCTTAAAAGGCAGCACGAACGCGTAATCACCTGTCCATATGAAGGCGCATTCTGTTGCGCAAGCGCTGTTCCTACAAAAGTAAAACCGACGGTAAGTAAGAAGGCTCGGGTCATTTTTTGGGCATCGAGATGGGGGTTAGGTGGTGTATTTTTGGCACTTCAAATATAACCAGGCCCATACCGGTGAATACCTACTTTCCTAGGCGACTTATCCTCCGAGCAAAAGGCCTTTTATCGGCCTCGGTTAGTTCACTTTTTCCAGACGCATGGAACCCGAAGCGATTTTTGTAGAGTTTGGCGGGTCGGAACCAAAACGGATGAAGCTCGGACAACTGTTTCATGGAATGAGTTGTGCAAAGTTATGCACCCACCTGACGGTCCGCATAGGTACCTTCTGTTCGTGCACATGATACAAACTGCCGAGATGATAGGAGCAAGAGGAATGGAGCATGGAGGAGTCATCGCTCGTTAGACATCGAGCGTGAGTATGTCTGATGCTCTCCATGAGTCTCTAAATATTCTTGAACGTCGCCAGTGTATGTCTGGGCACCGACACTGCTAGGTACGAAAGGATGCATGCCCAGTGACAAAAATTCTCTTAGCTTTGTACACGAGCATTCTTGCTTGAATCGTCAAAGGATATTGTGGCGCTAAGGGTTTCTGTTTATTTCTCGTCAAGCCTCACAAAATGTGATTTAAACAAGACTACGCTGTCGGGGTTGCTCCCGTGTAGGCATGGATTGTCTCATCCGCACATCCCGCGGGCGTTTGGTAGGAATAGGGACCGAGATTGACATATAGGTCCTTGTTACCTGCAGCATCTGGGCACACGAGCCATGCCTAATGTTAATGGAAGTGTCAACGAAAATGTGGATCTATAAGCAGACACCACTTACATTATTCTGGGGCCTGGAGATGGTGGGGGTGCTCCACTCGACTGTATCGCCACTGAATATGAAAGTGCCGCTAGCGGCAGGTGTCGTCGACCACGAGACTTTCAACTTCACGACCGTAGAGTTCGCACGGGGTTCGACGACAGCGTACAGATTCTTTCCATTGGCGTTCTGGATGAGTTGTCCACCAGTAATCTGAAACTGGGCGGCATTGTTTGGCTCCCCGAGTACGGCATCTGATGCAGTATTCAACACCTCAGATTGTAAGTATTTGTGAAAATTTGGATCTTCCTGTATTAAGAGATCAAGACATGCTTATAAACCTGCGTTGTCGACACTTACGACAGCTCTAATGAATGAGTAGCCTGCCTGGAGGGTCGGTGATCCACCAGCTGCAGTTGAAGTTGTTGATGGTCCCCCAGGGGTCGTGCCAGTAGTGGTAGTGTGGGGTGCACTGCTGGAGGCAGCTCCCCGGAAGACATTGGGAGTAGTATGGATTGGAAACGGTGCAAGTCCATCCCGAGATACATGTTGTCGCTCCTGACCAACCCTGGCCGCCGCACTTGCATTAAAAAAAGGCTACTCAATACATGCAAAAAGTCAGTGGCAGGGTACATTTCATACCTGGCCGTACTGGGGTGCTTGAGCGAAGGCGTGACCTATGAGGGCGCTCGTCAAGGTCAGGAAGAAAGCTAACCTCGTCATTGTCTTCGAATGTGTTGAGAATGCTGCAAGATGAGCCTGAAAGAAATCATTTTATACGTTAACTGTTTCCCTATTTTTAGAGCAATTGGAGAGATACCGACCAAAAGGCCTTACTTCGGCTTGGCTACAGCAGTAGGAAGAGCATAATCCTCAATAATGACTGGTCGGCGACCCAATAGCGTTGCGGTATTTATCGATCCAAGTCATGGGCGAAGTTTGAAATAATCTATTTTTAGATTTAGGTCCTGTCGATGATCAAGGCGGAAAAATACCAACAGTGAAATTTCCGAACCTTTCTAGAGAGTTTACAACTTGCATAAACAATCTCTTTAGTTATGCCTGCATAAATTGGCAAGACAAAAATACTAACCTATGTATCCTTTTGTAAACTCTCAAAATTCCAAAAAACGTCGAGCAACCTTCTGGCCGTCGATGTACTAAGACTCAAAACGATTGACTACTTTGCGGCGCGCAGTCGTGTTATCCTCGGACCCCACTGTACCACTGCAGGAGTCTGAGACTCCGGCACTTGTTGCTGTCAGTCAGAATGTACTCTCTGCTGAAACAATGGGTCAAAAGTGGCACATTTTTGCCGGTCGGGCCCGCTATAGAAACACGCACAGAAAAGGGGACTGGAAACGGACCCAGGGATTTATTCCACGGGATTGGAAGGATAACTGAGCGGTCAAAGATGCCGATAAAAGCTTCCAGGGTGGTCTGACGTGATTATTCATTATGATTTGGACCTACAAGATCTTGCATCTCAAAAAAGAAATCAGTCATATAGGAAGGCTCTGCGAAAATCAGTTGTATTTTTGGACAATTTTTGGACATTTGTTGGGCTGATATTTAAGCTGTAGCAGTGGCTCCAGTGTATGCGTGAATAGTCTCGTCTGCGCACCCCGCTGGTGTCATGTAGTCATAAGCGCCGAGGTTGACATACAGTAGCTTGTTGCCGTCGGCATCGGGGCATACCAACCATGCCTGAAATAACGAAAAAAGTTATTGAGATTATTAATAGTATATTATAACATACAATACTCACGTTGTTCTGTGGCCTAGTAACAGAAGGGGTGCTCCACTCAACTGTATCCCCACTAAACACGAAAGTACCGTCGGTAGCAGGAGTAGTCGACCACGAAACCTTGAGTTTCACAACAGATGAATCGGCTCGAGGTTCGACAACGGCGTAGAGAGGTATTCCGTTGGCGTTCTGAATCAATTGTCCATTTGTAATCTGGAATTGGGCAGCATTGCTTGGTTCCCCGAGTACAGCGTCAGATGCCGTGTTCAGAACCTCAGACTGTAAGTATTTATGGAAGTTGGGGTCTTCCTGCAAATAAATGACATCAGCAACATGTTTGAAGCAAATTCAAAATACATATATTTTGACACTTACAACAGCCCTAATGAATGAATAACCAGCCTGAAGGGTCGAGGATCCTCCGGACGCAGTTGATGTCGTGGATGGTACACCAGTTGTGGCCGGTCCTCCGCCTGAAACTGTGGCTGGGGTAGTAGTTGTCGGCTGGGGGCACTAGACGCAGCTCCTGGAAGGCATTGGGAGTAGTATGGATTGGAGTATGTGCATGTCGAGCCTGAGACACAGGTGGTTGCTCCCGCCCAACCTTGCCCTCCACACTAGATATGTTTGCAAGGTATCAACGTCAAGCCATAGGAGGAAGCAAAGCAAAATGTGACTGACTTGACCGTACAGAGGAGACTGAGCGGAGGTATAGCCGACGGCGGAAGATAGGGCCAATATAAGAGTCAATCTTGCCATTGCAATTGAGGATTCTGGGGTGTGTTATCGAAGACAAATCCCTGTATGCTTTATACCCATTCGCTGGTTTCTTTCAGACATTCAGCTGGCAAAAACTCAGAAGACCGAACAAGAGCCTCTACTTCGGTCGATAAAGAATCATTCCTGTCCGAAAATCTTGAAATTGAGGTTATTTTGTACCCAATGACATCGATACTCGTCTAACTTCATTGATCTCATGAACGATCTCTATTAATATGCTTCGGCGGCGACGCTAAAAACAACAGCGAAAACTTTATCGGAAAATCTGCCCATTGAACTAGAATACTCATAGACATCCTATGTATTATCTCGTATACAAATTTCACTTTCTTGACTGTTTTGTTGACGCTGGGTGAATGTATCAAAGAGGCGTTTTTAATTCATGTTTTGCTGGCAGGGACATTAAAGTATTTGATCGTTATTGATCATAGAAATAGCTCTGGCACAAGTGCGGTCGCCAAATCGTCGGACAAGGTCGATGGATATTTCTAAATATTGTCCTATTTTGAGAGATTTGAAAGGGATCTCTGCCCGTTGCTATAAATATCAAAGAAAGTACAAAATGTAAACTTGGATTTCAGGACTGTTGCTCAGCCTCCCTTTCGAAGATAGGTTCGAGAAAACGAACATTCAAGGCTGACCAGTAGAGTTACAAGGAGCTAAACGTTCGATACACCCGTCAGTAGTTGTGAAGTATTGGTTTATCTGAAGACACACCAGATAGTCCCCTGATTCCGGATGCGTTTTGACAAATGAGGCGTGGGGCTTGTCCGGAAGGTGGATTGACTCTGAAGTTTTCGAAGGTGATGTTGTCACATCCAACTGCTGGACTGCATTCGAAATCGACGACTATAGACCACGGTGATAATAAGTGAGTCATACTATGGATAAATCACATAGAAGGGCTGACTTGTATTGGTATTTGCTGTCCCACTCCAGTTATCGAAATGCAGGCCTTCAAACTTCAAGATGGAGGGAGCGTCCCCGCTATCGTAAGAGTAAGATCTCCGGCCTTTGATTTAAGTACAAGGATTGATTGAGAATTAGCATGCCTTAATCCAAGATTGTTTTGAAGAATATGAACAGGCATGTCCACCCCATCGATGTGCATATTTCGCACAGTTAGGTTATTTACGAGACCTTTAAAAATACGTGAATGAATTCTTCTTAGAGCGAATTGATCAAACATAAGCCCACCACCTGCACCACCACCTCCTGTGGGCGGGGCGCCATTTACAGATCCATCCCAGGACTTAAAATACACCTGATCCTCCATCAGTTAAAAGTGCTTAGGCATATGTTACCATTACTTACCCCATTAACCATGATGGGTTGAATTTTGGGATCTAAACGAATCATCTATGTATCCGATACAATTAGCGTATTTGCGAAAGAAATGATAGTTGGATCGGATAATACTCGGATATCTTCCATGTCAACATTCAGTACGAAGTCGTTCTACCGAGAGTAAATTCAGGGTTTGAGATGCCACTCATTAGAGTGGTGCTTACTAGGCCAATGTATTGACCGAGAGAGCCTATGGCCACACCGGTTCCTCCTCGACAGGTGATGTTCCGAGCAACGATATTGGTGGAGTTCTTCAAACATGTCAGTGAGCACCGTGCCAGATTGAAGAGCGAATTTACACATACACCTTTCAATGCTAGACAATCGTCCCCACAAGTCACGTCCCAATTGAGCAAAGAAACTCGATCACTTCTATAGGTGTCAGTACCTGTAAAAATGTCAACATAATGTCGTCGCGAACACCTTTTATATACAGCTTACCATCGGTGTTTGGTACAATGCTACAAGCATTGAGATTTGGTCAATTCTCAGAGAGAGATGGAATATACGTGTGCCATACTTTTGTCCAAAGAATGCGGGGTCCTGATTCGTTGCATTTATGAACATTCCATCTACAACCACATCTGTTGACTGAACGATGGCACTAGACCAGAAAGGAGGCGATTCAATGCGGAAGTTTTTGATGGTCGCGCGCGTCGCTTTGAAAACAGTAAGCGAAATAGGTCGACCATCCCCGTCTTCACGCGTGCGAGTCGCGAAAAAGGACCACCATGGCTATAATAAGGATATGTCAGTTATCGAATACACATATAGGTCGTCATTCTGCTTACTTGTCCGTTCCCTTGAATGCCGCCGGTGTTGTGTGCGTCGATTTCAAAGTCAGAACCAGTCACGACAAACCAGGATGCTTGGCTCTAAAGACGCCGTCAGGAACCTTACATGTATTCATAAAATAAATATACCTGAATAAAGACCACTCGGTAGGTGTTGTTGGCGTCAAGCCAGAATTGTATGTCTGGAGGGAACTATAAGCGGTATGGTGAGTAACTAAAGGCTTCAATATCAACAATTTCGCTTACGCTAAGGAATCCCTTTAGATCAACTTTGGATGAAACCAGATCCCAAGTCATCTTTCTAGATACCCGTCTGAGTGTGCATTATTGACGAAAACGAGAATTCATTCACCTGGTGATGTTGTAAGAGCCTGCTTCAAAGGTTGTCGTTCCGAAATGGCCACATTTCGCAATGGCTGCTTCAACCTATCTATTCTTTAACGAAATGCGAGCACAAAATGCATGCAAATTGCTCTTACCTGGTCGGTATCATCGCGCCCGTGTCCTAAAGGGCGTAGAACGCAAGTTTTCGTAGGCTGTGGCTTGGCAAAAGTAGGGGAATAGGCAAAAATAAGAAAGATAACAAGGAAAAGCGACCGAAAAGTCAGGAATGTGGCCATTATTTCCAATGTCGGAAAAGCAGATTAGGGAGGCCAGCTTTATAGTAAGTGTGCTCCATGATATAGAATATTGGGCATTGAGCATTCGTGGAGAACGGAATGAGTGCGACAGGGAGAAGTTGAGAACATACATCACGAGGAAAAGAGGGCGGTCCGGAGAACTTCTAATGGTTAGCCACAAGAATCAGAAGCAGATGAGAAGGGTATAAATAGATATATTGTGAAGAAATAAAAGGGTTACAGTGACTCTGACCGTGGTTAAAGGATGATCCAGGGCCGAGAGACATCAGGGATCACTGTCGTAGTATGTGATCTCAATCCCGACTTCATCATCCACCGTCGTCTCTCTCGGCGCCCGTGCCCACAGGGTCTTATAAGATTCCCAAATCGCCGCTTCAGAATTGGGGATGATGCGCCGGTTATGATCATCAAGTTCGATTTATTTGTTCTCGAGATAGGGCAAGGCAATGTCAAGTACCAACTTGTCACGGTCATCAACACCGGAGACTTGATACCAAAGTTGAACAAGTTCGGCGATGAAGTCTTCCATATCGCCGCCTGCTCCGTGCACAAGTACTACTTGTAAACAATCCGTAATTTGTTTTCCTGTAGCGATATCGGGACAAGCCACTTCTATAACACTTTCCATGAAGTACTCAGCCCGGTTGGGATCCCATTGAGCATCGTTCAAATTGGCACGGGTGTTGGCTTGTCGGAGGGTTGCGCCACACAAACGGTTTGAGAAGATGGGTTTCATGTTAGACCCTCTGCGATAAAGAACCATAAGCTCTGGATGGTGATAGCAAGCATTCACAAAGACTGGAACTTTTGGGTTGGTTAACGACAGTCCAACACAAATAACATTACCTGTCCAGTTATGGTTTTCTGTCGATAGTATTACATTTGGTAATCGTCTATCGTGGCTTCATAACTTCGTACTTGTTGGGGGTGAATCCGCAAGGGGCTAGATCTTGAATTCCTTTGAATGGAAAGTCGTATCAGGTGGACAACTGAGCGAGTCGATTGTGGTTTAGAATCGTATATCTTGTTCGACAATATCATTGACCTATAGAAAAAGGAGATAAGCGTGCAGCACATCATCAATGGCGGCGCGAATATTATCGGCGTACAGTTCCTTGATAGCTTCCCAAAGCCTCTCCATGGTTACAAGATCCAATGTGGTGTCTTTCAGCATATCAGTAACATGGTCATAGTTTTGAGCCAGCATCATAAACATCGGGTCAGTGTAGACCGCACGACAGACGCAGGCCCAAATAACTGCGACGGATTCGATGTAAAGGCGCGACCTGACAGGTGAGCAATAACGTGCGAGGCGAGTCCAAATCCGTTCCCATACTTCACTTCGTTTCTCCTGTATCGTGACCTCCACCGGGTCCACGACGCCTGCAGAACCTTCGAGCGAGGATGGCACATTTGCTTTGGATTGCGGTTCGGGATCGTCTTCGGAGACGTTACAATCTTCTGACGGATCTGACTTGGAACGGCGGTCGTCCATAACCCATGCAGCATTTTGAGAGGCGAGTAGAAGTACATGAGCACGTTTTTCTGCAAGCTCCAGCGTCTTTTCTGTTTCATTGAATTGCTGTTCGAGATTATTCGGTACGTTTTGTGGCCAAGATCCTATAAATTATGTGTCAGCGAAAGACTTTTGTCAGATAAGCTTGGAACTGGGGACGAGCCTCATGATTCCTGACAACATGGCAAGAGAGTACATAGATAAGCACTATTACCCAGATTAAACAACATAAATGTACCCAAAGAACCTCTCAGTAAAGTAGGTACGGCTGTTGATACATCTTCGGGCAACGTCCAGTAAGCAATCTCTAGCGATCTTGTATTAAAGATTCAGTGCATACCGCTTCAACAACGCGAGTTTGCTTCTTAACGCAACACAGAATTCCTTGACTTTTTCCAACGAATCAAATTTCCCAAGTTCCAATAATGAGATGGGAAATTCTGGGAAGGCGTCAAGGGTCTTGTGGCATGCCTTGTATCCAAAATAAACCTTCTTCCGGACCTATGAAATCATTGACATGACGGTAAGTGTTAAAGTGTGCAATGCGTGAGAAGCAACTCTGACGACTTGCCTAGCGTTTTTAAATACTCTGCGAATGCGTATCCCACTTGGGGAATTCAATTTGTGTACGAGCAGATAGCATAATGCAAACCAATTGCAAACAAAGGTATCCAAGCTGGTGGAGCGAGGCTCAATAGAGCAAGGGTAGAAATAAGGCAATGACGAACGCAGCATGAACCTCTCGACAAGGACCTCACGCCGCTATAGGGCAAAATGCACGAAAAAAAACTCTTTCTCGACTCTTTCTTGACTTACAACAACTCAAAACAAGTCAAATAAACGAAAAAATTGGAACGGACAGAGATACTGATACAATAGATTTATAGAATAATGTTCAATAATTAAAATCCGTGCCCAGAAGCGATTCCCGATCAACGAAGGGATCCGTATTACAGTTATCTGATCTACCAAAAAGAAAGAAATACAGAGTAGGTAGCAAAGAAAATCTACGACGCTTGTTGAACGCCAATAGGAGGTTTATGAACCTTCGAAAGGGGACTAGGTTCAGAGGACCTGATAGCAGTGATCGTTACCCCATTGTTGATATGACTGATGGGGATCGCAGGAGGTTTACGACGTTTGGGAGGCGCAGGAGGAGGCGGTCGCCGTCGCGGCTGTGCTAAGACGGGAACATCTTCACTCATGACCAGTGGCACCAATGGCACAGGCGGAACAGAAAGATGCTGACGCGAAGGGGATTGAGGTGATTGCGCAGAATTGTACGTGTGAAGCTGATAATCAGAATCCAACGAATTGTGCCGTGATGGATGGTGGGAGGCATCAGGCGCAGTGCTTGTGCTTCTTTTCTTGGTGGAATGAGCCGCGGCCATAACCTTAGCGGAAGTCATGGAGCCTGGGAGACTGTGCACACTCGCATTGCTGGGCCGGCGCACCTGTTCCAGAGGGGATCGTAAAGGTAGTTTCGGCTGGTCGAGACGTCCAGATAAGTTCTCCACGCTCTTGCTATATTTTATAGACATCATGACCTTAGTTGAACCCAATGAATCACTATGGCGTTGTGAAGCAGCCATGGGCACATTCCCCATGTAACCGGGAGGGCTCATCAAAGTGGAGCCTTCGCTCTGGGGGCTTCCGGCACGATATTCGTTATCAGAGGCCTTCCGCATCTCTCTGAGTGGCTTGCACCACTGACCAGAAAGGCAGCGTTCCACGAGGCGTTTGGTTGTCAGCGAGACCTCGCGCATCCGGGAATTGACGATCATAGATTCGAGAGTCACAAGAATCTGCGGTCGCTTGTATTCGACTTCGCGCAGTTGTGTCTTCGTTAACAAGGGATGAAGAACTCGGAGATATGTGTGTCGAAGCTAGTTACACCCCCGCCATAAGTTCCCGCACCTGATCGAAAGTAAGAACAAAAACTGACCGATTCGTCTTCTTCGTCCAGATCAGCAAGCTCTCTTAAAAACACATCGACCAGAACGCATAAGTCGTTAGTGTAAAAAATTCTGCCGTTCCCTGAGAGGAAAATAGGACGTATAGAATTTTGAGAATGAGCAACTTGACGCAAAAGTCTTCGGGAGTGTGCTCTGTTGGATATCTCGTCAACTCAATTCCAGAGTAAATGGTTAATTTCTCGACTGACTTGTTCGATTCAACATGAAAATCAGATTTTCGCCGAATGTCTTGCAGGATCCTAAACGCCGCATCATAACACGTATGACACGGTTTTTAGGTTCCTGTGCCTCCTTCTTGTCTCCTATTGGTGACCCGTCGCTTCCTAGTCCCGCTACCATAAATTGTTCGTTCAATGCAATCTACTTGATGATGAGACACGACTATCAGAACATTGCGACCTCAATCGCTCACAATTAGCCGAATAACGGAATAGTTGAAAGTATCGTCATGCATGTATTTCGTTTGTTCGACGAGATCAAACAAATGATCAATGAAAAGTTCGTCAAAAATTTCTAAGTTTGAGATTATCTGCAAAGCTCAAGTCTCAAAGACGCACATTTACTCACTTAAATCTTGGGCCGACAGAGTCTGCACTCTGCACACCTCGTACAACAACTTCACGCATAGACTCCTAAGTTTTGCCTCGATGGGAATGGGCACAGCAGCATAGCTTGTACTTTTGCCAGCTGCCGTCCCCACATAAGTGTCGTCGATGTCGGGATCGACCTCGACAAGAACATGGTCCATCAAGAGGGGCAATAGAGCCTGCCAACGTTTGTGAGACCGAAAAATTCTGTTCTGTGTTGGCCATAGTAGAAGAGAATAGCATAATAGATGAAGGCCGAGTGGGGGTCCGTGATCTGCTCTAAACCAGTCAGTTTCCGATCACCAAGTAAAAGCCTACTCGGACACAGCATACCGTTCGTGCGTCGTCGACGATAATGTCCAACATCCGTTCTGAATGGAATTCGAACAGCTCAGAGCCTGCCAGCATGCCACATGCATGCTCCAACTGCAAAGGACTCTGGAGGTATTGTTCTGCGAAATGACATCAATATAACCCTCTCTAAAAAAGTGCCCGAAGGTAGCACGTGCCATGGTAGGTTGCGCATAGTGCCATGAATCGTCGTAGTGTCGTATCTAGCATAGAAAGTGTCGGGGTTTCATCTTCCGCGAGTTGTAACGTGTCATCAAGCTCTATAATCCAGCGTCAGACCTATGAGATTGGGCAAGGTCCGAAATGCTCACCAGACCAAAACTGTTGGGCTGATTCTATGAGGTAGACGATCCCCAGATCGTCCTCCATGGTCCGCATGATAGCCTTATAAGAGTCAGTATGGGCTAGATGGGACATAGGCCCATGAGAAGGAATATGGGCTGAGCGCGGGAAGCTGACCGCCGCCGTTGTCGATGTGGAGACAGACAGAGCAGAGATGGCTGGCTTAGCAGATTTGCGTGATCTAGCCTTAAATTGGAAATCTGTCAAACACAGTATAAAATTCCCACTAAATTGTATAATTTATTCTATAGATAAGAATCTTGTCAGTAAAACAAGAATTACGATTGCTGAATTATTCCGCTCACGATCAGTGGGAATCAGCCCTCTCCTCCATCGTAGTGTGTTAAAGAAAACCATTATTTCAAAATTTACCTACAAACTTCACAAACATCTCGGAAGATACAGCCAAGCAGACCCAAACAAATTACACAATTGCACAAAATTAAAGATGAGTGGTTTCCAGGAAGCAACCAGGAAGTCGAGAATGCAAGGAGATACAAAGAAAGGCAAAGAACCGGCAGGACATAACAAATCAACTGATACATTGTGTTAGGAGGTGTTAGGTTTAAAACAACATTTAGTAACATCGTATTGGTCGTCGTTGATCTAGAGAGAATTGACGACATTCTCGACCAATTTCATGAGAACGCCGGCTTTCTCTGTCCCAATAGCCAGAACTTCTTCGTGAGAGACGGTCTCAGCCACTGGTTGTTCGACCTTTTACCTGCAAGCTGAAAAGGTATCAGCGTCTTAGAGGGCTTATCATTAGAAGCACATACCTCAGCCTGAACCTCTTCCTTAATGCTTCTGTAAGTTTCCGGAATGACGACGAAGTTGGTCACCAGACTGAGGACCATGACATTGAGACCCTCCTCTCTTGCAGCAAGGACTTCAGGTACGGTACTCATACCCACAACATCGGCACCCACTCGTCGAAGGAAACGACCTTCGGCTGGTGATTCATATGTGGGTCCACTGACCCATGCATACGTACCTTCCGCAAGAGCTGAATCTTCTAATTGAAGGCGATGAGCCGCAAGGAAAAGAAGCCTCCGGAGAACGGGTGAATAGGCGTCTGACAGTGGCAGGAAACGAGGTAGCTCTGGGTCTGTGTGTGGGCCAAGCAACGGGTTCATTCCGGTGAGATTAGGGAGCGCCAAATGATCCTGTATCACGACAACTAGCAATAGATGGTTAACGATAACCAAATAGACACGTAGGTTTAAAGGATTTACTGGTGCCCACAGGGATGGCTGGATTAAGTGATCCTGCCGCATTGGTAACTGAAAGATGGTTAATGCATATACGCTTTTACATGAAAAATGACATACTGATGACATCTTTAACTCCCAATTTTGCCATAACACGGATCGGATATACGACAGAAGATAAATGATGTCCTTCATATGGATGGAACTGTAAAACAATATTAAGAACTGCGCAATGACCGCGTACAAGGAGCAATTTACTCTTCCAAGCATGGCTATCACAGGAACACCTTCTCCCTCTCCTAGAAGTCCAAATGCGAGGGAGCTCTTATGTCCATGCACTTAAAGCACAAACATTAGGTTAGTCTAGGGATACGACATAGTTCTGAAAACAACTCACCAGTGCTTTTCGAGAATCCTGGGATGTTCTCATATGGAACTATTACGGTGTTCCTGAAAACATCGACAATTCCGCTGAGACCAGATCCACAGATTATGCCTACGCGGGGGCTCTGAAGGTTTGGAGGAAGAGCTGATTTAATCGCATCTATTGACGCTTGAAAAGAAGTCGGTTTTGCAGAGCTGTGAACCATGATAAATAGTGATAGCTTGAATGGTCAAAGAACGAAATGTTAGACGTTAAGCAGTGCTAAGAGCAATAGGCAAAGCTTTTAGTCTCTTCAAGTCTTTGAGAATGAGAAAGCCGGTCATATTAAGAGTTACAAATACCCGGTCAACCAATCCGATATCTGATAAGCGTGGGCTTTGCCCATGTGATCGAGCTCCCACACAGTGCTACTTCTTTGCGGCCGTCGTGCATACTAGTGACAAAAACGCAAGTTTACCAACTATCGTTGTCCGGAGAGAAACGATACATACGTTCAGGAATCGATTCCGCTTGTACCTATCCATGATTGATCCGCGACGGCGCAGTTGCTTTTGCTTTCACACGATAGGTTAGACCAATCAGTATGCGTAAATCAGAAAGGTGACAAAATGTCTCAATTTCCTGGGCGCTGAGTCCTGGAGAGTCCTGGTATCCATCAAGTCGTTGTAGTTTCCGGTATGACAGATGCAGACAGATGCCAGAATTTGGCAAAGATCAGCGGCCAACTATGGATTAATCTATTTGGCAACCCCCTTTCCCGTGATGCAACCCGGGTTGCTACATTTATAATTACCTTTTTGGGCTTCAGTGTGCGACTCGTGCTGCCGTGTTGCCGTGTTGCCGTTGAATCTGCCGTTTTATTAGTCAGCACATCACCCCATCGTATAATCACGATGATAATGAACTCAACAATTGTAAAAGCTATCTCTTTGAATATTGAAAACATCAATTCAAGCACAGAGGGACCACTGCATACTTATTGCTGCTTCATTTGTCGTACTTGACCGAAGAGAGATGTTCAATACAAAGAAAGTACTGACTGGTATGCAGTACAACAAATCAAATGTAAAGATTGCAAGCCCAGAAGTTTGCATGTGCAAGGCTGCTACTATCCCTTACTCGTTCTTCTTTTGATCTAATCTTCATTTTATGATTCCTGATTGGCCAATTGATGGGAGGCCTTTTCTCCTCATTTGGTTTCCCTCAAAGTGCTTTGTTTTTCCTCAATTAAAATTCACATTCATCGATAATAGAAATATATAAGTGTATATACAAAAATTGTGGCAAGGGGAGGAGGGCAAGGGTATCAAAACGAAGAATGGGTAGGCTATAAATTTCTATACGGCAGGCTGCGCTGCTTGAAAAACTTGTGGCAAATGTTATCGTATTTCAATCCCCTACTTTGCATGCCGGAACGGCAAAAATGTCATTTATGACGTAAGCAATGAAGCATTCAAGGGGTTTCTCGCATGTTTGTTAGCAACCCAGGGTTGCAGCGGGAAAGGGGGTTGCCAAATAGATTAATCCGCCAACTATCAAAGCGTTCTGTGGTTCTTATTTCGGCCAGCGCTGCCCATGTCATGTCCATCTATTTATTCACACATCTGACTTTCTTTGCGAATATTCCATCCGCCTATATGGCGCCGTTGTTAGCAACGATTTTCTTCGGTATATACTTACTTCGAAAACTCAGAGCAGGTATCTCCTCGCTCAAGCCAGAGATCAGGCGTCTCACCCTGAGTCTGGTGCGTACCAACAGCCTATCTATTCGATCAATAATTTGGCGATCACCACGGATCATCAGTTACTTACCTCATGCCCAGGCAATACCTTATCGGCGCTTACCTTGACGAATTGCATAGTCGGAGTGATCAGCCGCGTGTTTAGAATGAAGGGTATAATCCTTCTGTCCAATTGCTTCGAACACAGCAAACGGGGAGAATATCTATTAACGAAAGTGACGAGAAAAGATTGTAAATGCTTATTGAACCAGTGAGAGTGCTGATAAGTGACCGTGAGGGTTTGTACGTGAGGGAGGTCGTCCATATGTCAGAGTAAGTAAAAGCTGGTATGTAAGTAGCGCCCCAAATTATCCATTTATCCAAGTAGTACAGTGTACTCCTTTTACCCATTTCTCGTGAAAAATCTTACAGCAATACTCCGATAACAAGGCCAACGAAAGAGAGGAGAGAGCCCATTGCAGAGTGGACAGTAATTGCGCTTCCAGTAGATTTATCTGACGAGGGATTGCCCGAATTTGTTCCAGTAAGACCTCCTGTGGTAGATGGAAGAACTGCCCCATCAGACGCACCGGTTGCCTTTGTCGATCCCGTAGGAGCTGCTACACTCGACACAGGAGTGGTGCTCAACAATCCAGCTTTACCGTTTTATTAGCCAAACCGACTCAAATAAATGGAGCAGTCAAATGAAAACACTGACCTGAAAGGGCCGCCGAAAAGGGAGGAGGGTTGGTGCCATTATTGTTGGTTTCAATATACGCATCGGCTAAGTCCTTTCCGAGACAATTAATGACAGGCTTGATTTTGAAAGCAGGCTTGCGATTCAAAGCGTCTGGAAGGATATAACCAGTGGCGACCTCTACCGACTGTTCGAATAAATCATGCTCGAGAACAATAAAACCGTTATTCATGGTATCAGCGTTGGCGACGATAGTCTCCCCAGTTCTGTAAGACTTGCTGAACGGAAGTAGTATTACCCGCAATATTGAAATCTAAATCACGGCTAGAATCAGTATCCCGCCCTCTCTGCATAAATTTACGACTTTACCACCAGTATCGAAAGCAGAGATAGGGCTAATGCGAGTCCACATGACGGGAGTGAGGCCCATGGCTATAGAAATTGCCCGGACGCGGTCACTGCAAGGGGTACATCAAGAGCATGTCAGATGAAAGCTATTCTTAGCATAAATAAAGCATTGATTGACGCACTCAATGTCACCGTACGGTGGGCGCATCATGTTAGGAGTGACGCCTATAACATCTTTGATGATTTTTTGACCACCCTAACTCAGCAATAACCTGCTCGTTCGTCAAACTTGTCAAAGGAGCGGCATGACTCCATGTGTGGACTGCAATTTGATGCTGGCCCATGTACTGGCTCTGAAGCATTACTGGATGCTGAAATACGCGGGATCCGACGACGAAGAAAGTCGCCTTGAGTTTTTGTTCATCAAGGTAATTGACCAGGTTGGGTGTATATGGCGCCGGCCCATCATCGTAAGTCAGACCCCAGTCCAAAGCGGTAGGACACTGGGTAATATCACTGGTACGATTGCATCCACCGCAAGACCACCAGCATCGCGAGGTATCAGCTGCCGCTGCCGCATTTGTTGTCCCGCATCCTGCAGCTATATCGGCCAAGACGACAGTTAAAGCGTGTTATATAAACAAGTCATAAAACCCACATGGATCGGTGGGCGCAAAATTCGGGATAACAACACCTGAGTTCTTGACGTCTTGAATCCACTGGATAACTTCTGGGGAGTCTGTCGGAGGTACATGATCTACAGGGGGATAATTTGCAGCGGGGAGGGGAAGAACAGGGACTGTCGCATACAAGGAACGACACGATTGGTTGTGATGAACTAAAATAAGGACATGATAAGTAACACCACGTACGACTTGGCAATGGAGGGGCTCCCGGAAGGAAGGTAGGCGTCGATCCGAACGCTGCAGTAGATGTGTAGATGATCTGGCCCGTACTAGGTTGCGCTGCGTTAATCTCTGATAACGGAACTGCTGTCGGATTGGTGGCCGCGAGCGAGAAACTGAAAGTGGGTGATGGTGACGGAGTGCTTGAGACAGCAGGATTACCGCCAGTACCTGGTACTGTAGATGTGTTAGATGTAGGGGATCACGGGCTAGTAGAACACCATTATGACGGGCATTAAGGTTGTCGTTGTGAGCAAAGACAAAGACAGGGAAGAAAGTGAAGAAAGTCTGCCTGGAGACCCTCATGACCGGAAAACGTTACGAACAATGGGGGAAACAGTGCCAAAATCTGTCGAACTCTTTTATCGGGGACATGCTGGTTAAAAATAACTATTTTGAAGGGCCGCCTTGGCCGAAGATCATTCTAACCAAGGGGCAAATGCTATTAATAGACAATCCATCTCACAAAGGTGTATTTTTGCCGAAACTGACATTTATGGTGCATGTGCAACGACTTGCAATGAACTGGCAATCCATTGGATCTCAAGCTATCACCTTGAGCAACTTGCCTGTGATCTAGAGGTATCGAAGGGATGCAGAGAGCCCAGAAATAAATATGATGATGGTCACCTTGAGTTTCCTAAAAGAAATGGTAGGCGGGATCATTACACCTGGTTCCCGATGATACGAAACGTGTGTAATGGTAGATCACTAGACCAGAAAGGAATGGTAAACATAAGAAACCAGACCTTGGCCATCTTGCCAGAACAGGTACTGACATCTTGTCGAAGACAGGTTCGAGGCGTGGCGTTGTCAGAGGTTCCACTGTCAAAGATGAATTGTTTTCCCTGGCTATCCATTGCAGAGGAGCATCGCAGGAGGAGCTTATGGAGCCCATCAGAGTACTGTGGACCCATGCTCTCAAGACCATTATTCATAGGATTGGAAATGCTTATTCCTATAAATAGACGCCAGGCCCTTCTGGCTGGGCGTTAATCAGTCGATGATATGACGTTAAAGCGCCTTCTATTTTAATCTTCGATGCTCTTATTTTGAGCATACAAGATACCACATGCACATAGGCGCCAATGATACACACCACCCCCAACTGCATACTATAGCCATTGTGGACATAACATCTTTGCTTTTTCTACAAGGTTGACCGATCAGTCGCATAGCCCTTGGAGTACACGGAACGAAGCCACCCAACTTCAAGAGATTGATGTTTCATAATAAAGAATATCGTATTAAATGGCTCGAATATCGAGCAGTGAGAGGTGTAGTAAAAATGGTATACTTATTATAAGCAATCAATAAGTAATGCACAGCATCGTATACATGTAATGACAGCAAATCCAAAAAATGAACGACCGTTGTTTCTATACAGTTTCGTAGGGGATGAAATTGTCCTTGGCTTTCGTGTAAATCATCCGAGATTGTATCCTAGTATCCTTCAGCAACCTAACTAACGCATGGCCAGAAGTCCGCCAATCACAAGACCGGCAAGCGAGAGGAGACCACCTGTAGCAGACTGTGTGGAGACTGCCAGAGAGATATCCTTAGGCTTTCCAGTAACGGTAACAACACCAGCTATATCGATTAAAGATAAGCAAATGACGGTACATAGAGAAGGAAAATACTTACCGTCAACAGCTGCCTTGAAGACGGGCGTGTTGGTAGCATTGTTGTTGGTCTCGATGTATGCATCTGATAAACTTCTTGCAAGGCAGTTGACGACAGGCTGAATTTTGAAGGGTGGTTGATGGGCGATGGCATCGGGAAGGATATAGCCAGTGGCAACTTCCACGGTCTGCTGCCAGATATCGTGCTCGAGAGCAATGAACCCAGTGTCAATGGTAGTGGATTTGTCGAGAACTGACTTCCAGCCTGCTAGGGATTGCTGCACAGTTACACTACCAGAGTGGATATCGAAATCTGAACAACGTATTAGTTTATGACATCACAAGATAGAGCAGAGGGTGATTGAGTAGCATACCATTGGTGTTGAAAGCAGAGTTAGGTCCAAGACGAGTCCACATGACGGGAGTAAGACCCATAGCGTATGAGATTGCACGGACACGGTCACTACAAAAGATGAGCGACAAGAAATGAATGCAATTTGAGCAACTTACTCGATGTCTCCATATGGGGGACGCATCATGTTAGGAGTAACACCGAGAACATCTTTGATGATTTTTTCGACCACCCAAGCTCCGCAATGATTTGTTCGTTTGTCAAAGTCGTTAAAGCATAGTGACTCCACGTGTGGATAGCGATTT
Source organism: Psilocybe azurescens (assembly GCA_023853785.1). Lineage (NCBI taxonomy): Eukaryota > Fungi > Basidiomycota > Agaricomycetes > Agaricales > Agrocybaceae > Psilocybe > Psilocybe azurescens. The sequence continues at coordinate 78,515 of JAJIRX010000787.1, read as the reverse complement.
GATGTTGACCCATGTACTGAGTTTGGAGGGTGTTCCAGTTGTAGAAGACTCGGGAACCGACAACAAAGAATGTGGCCTTGATCTTCTGCTCGTCCAGGTATTCCATCAAGTTTGGCGTATATGGAGCGGGGCCATCGTCGAAAGTCAAACCCCAGTCCATCTTGGTAGGACAATCAGCAACATCACTAGCGCGTGTGCATCCTCCACATGTCCACCAACAACGCGCTGTACTGTTTGCAGCTGCGGCAGCGTTCTCCGTGGCACTGCATAACGGTCCAGTTCCAGGAGCTAGATTAAAATAGGTATTTGGATGACGAATTTACAAAAATAAAACATCGAACGAACCTGCGCTATTTAGTGACATCTCAGGGATGACAACCCCAGTATCTTTGACTTCTTGAATCCATTGAAGGACCTCGGGAGAGTCTGTGGGAGCAGGCTTGTCCGGAGCGGGATAGTCAGCAGCTCTGAGACCCGTTACTAAGGGAGAATGAGATCGGATTGTGATATTGCAATGCTAGACGGTGCTTACTAGTGGGTAAAGCTGGAGCTCCTGACAGGAAAGTGGGGACCGACCCTGCCACTGCTGAGGAATGCAAAGCTTTCGTGGCCGAACTAGTTTGGAGGGAGTTTATCTCTGACAACGGAACCGCTGTTGGGTTGGTAGCTGCGAGTTTGAAAGTGAAACTGGTTGTCGGGGGTGGGTTTTGACGAGCATGCTGATGTCGATCACCGTGGGCGATCACTGCGGCAGGAAGGGCAGCAAAGAGAGCTCGCCTGAGGAACTTCATAATAGGAAAAAGGTGAAAGAAGAATAGAAAGGGTGCCAAACTTGTTTTAAGGTAACGTACAATCCAAGGGCAAAAAAACTACCGACAAGCAACTGCAAGCAACCGTTTGCAACCGTCAACGCCGGCCCATCAAGGGAAACCACATTGTCAAGAAAAGTCTAGTTTGTTCCTCTTGGCATGTTATTGTGGCTCGTGGAGGCTTGCCCCCGCTCTTGGGCCTTGCAGCTTGCCCAACTCCAGAAAATTAGAAAGAGGGCATATAATACGGTTCGTTAGGAGGTGATAGAGTAAGTTTAATATAAATTTTGAAAGCTCTGTGTGGCTCCTATATGAACAAAAAAATTAGTAGATGACAAGATAATAGGGAGTAGCTCGGCATCCGGCGCATCAAAGGTCCCCGTAAACAGACTAGTACTTTCTTGTCTGCTACTCTCAGAAAGCGTTTCCATTAAACTGCGGCACTGATATCTTTCATCACAAACCTTGAGTGAATCCAAACAATTCAAAGGACTTGAGCAAATGTATGCTATTTTTTCGAATATTTTTCTTCCGTAGAGGTCCGAGCTGATCGAGACGGAATCGGAGGGCTCCGGGGTATTCTCTTGGAAGGTCCTCAGCCCCTGACTGACGATCAGATACAAATCAAGAGGTCATATTTGCAATGGATATTTTGATCTCTTGTCAGGGCTTGGCATTTCCAAGCCATTTCAACTCGACCTTGATTCGACTAAGAGTCACCAAGTGAATTCGAAGAAAGCGTCAGAACTCCTCTGAAAGCGGCGACGCCGTGGTTCGATTAGAATTCTGTGGATCGGAACAACATGTTGGCGCTAAGTATATAAAAAGAAACCAACAAAAAGCTTACCAGAGGACAGACAGATCGAACAAGAGTTGGGAGGGCCTGGAGCAGTGAAACCCAACGGCTAGTACGAAGCCCTGGGTCACTTTGTCTGTGGATAGTGGTCTGCCGTCGCAGCTTCAAAGTTCAACAGACAGCGATCGTAGCAAGAATGCAGAACCTACGGATTTTTTAGAAATCACCCGATATATGAAAAGTTAGGAGCATCAGTCCACCTGGGACGACACGACAGAACACAAGTGGGTTGCCGAGCGTCGAACGTGGTAAAAACAAAGCTGTTGCAAGCCCTGGATTATTTTAAACCCAAATCTTAAAGCAACCCATTAGCCCATTCTGTGGGTTGCTCTTATGTCCAAGTCGATCGAGAGGCGGCTTATTTGCAGAGGAGTTTTGTAATAGTCATGAATGATGAAACCTGTGCCAAAATGGTACGGGAGAAAATGACCGTGCCCAATGAAACAGATGCGTCACAGTCACCGAGTACCGAAATGCATCTGGTAAACTTTGCGGTAGGAGCTGGTGTTTGGCAATGTAGTGGTTTTCAGTGAAAACTGAAAGTTTCAAAGTGAATAAGGACCGCAAGTTCGCTGCACTCGGAGAACCGAGACGTAGTAGATACTCTAGCGTAGGGGTGCTTCTTTGCGCCCGTGCGCTTAGCACTCTGACTGCTTCTTACACAAATAAACTGATTCAAAAAAAAAATGTGAACAAGGATCCGTCCATGTGATCTACATCCCTGAATCGGACAATCCGCTTCCTTCAAGTTCTTGTTCTCCTTCTCAAATTTCACTCACGGCCACGGCACCAGGACAGTACACTTCCAGTTCAGATACCCCGACGTCTGGCTAGGAGTGACCCCATTCATTTTTCTTTATTGTTTCGACTCCGATGGACATATGTCTAGAAACGAACAATTGGTGCGGTACAAGAACTGCAACCTGTTCACGACCATTTGTGGTTGAAACCTGTCAGACCTAGCTTTCTTTTTCTCTGAATTCACATACAAACGTCTTTCGGGAGAAATAATCGAGATGCCGACCTCTTTCTATTGACACCACAGAAGCGAAGAGCCACGCAAGGGTGATATTTCTCTCCTTCTGACTCAGGATATGGCCAGAATTGCTACTCAACAACCAGATATGTTCGAGGCCCCATGCCTATGACGAAGTCATCGAGAATCCTTCTTTTGTCTGTATCCTGATCTTGTGGCTTCTTATAGCTCTTTTCAACTACCAAGGTTGTATAAATACATCGCTCTAGCTACGATTGTTATGAGCCTCAGCGCTTCTTGATCCTGGCTTTCAATCTAGGTCGAAGAAGGGGAAATTCTCTCACTCCTGGGCCTTCTGATATCACATCCTTTTCATCCACATTGGCCTATGTAGCAAAATGTAACTCGTACCTTCAAAATGTTGTCTTGGCAGCTTCATATGTTAACCAACGAATTGCAATCATACATTGGTATAGATTCGACGCCTCATGACTCGGGATTCTACTGTCTACTTGGTTTTAGCGATGCCAATATGCGGTAAACAACAATGTTGTAGCAGGGTCAATTCACCCTACGGCAACTCTTCCTCCACCAGCTTACCACTCAGAGCTGCTCTGACAGCACTTTATCTGCTATGGAAGACAACATATGATACCACCACCGCCGATCCGAGGGCCATTTTCCCGATCCTTCTTCTGTGACTTGCAGCCTGGCAGGTTTGGTCTGGTCTCTTACCATTGGCTCTGGAGCCCTTTCAACATGCTTGTTCTGGGATGTGCCTCGAGTTCCAGTTCTCTCACCTCCCCTGATACGATCCAAGCCTCGGGATCAGTGGTCCGACACATGATTCGTGGGCATCAGGTGTGTATACGTAATACCAGTCAGACGGCGAGCTGCACGCTCTGATTTCTCTTTCCTTCAGTCATAAAACAGTTTATAGCAGTTATTTCAGTTACTTAACACGAGACGAATGTCGGATTTCTAAGCCTTCTTTTGGGTTTGAGTCAATAAACAAATTGCTGCTATGACTTTTTGGTGCGACCATCGTGTGCCTGGTACTGTATTGACCATGATGCATAACTTCTGTACACGATCCCTTCCTTCCATGTTTTGGAGCAAGACGTCGCGTGTTGTCGATCTAGGCTTCAACCCACGAATTGTACGGCAATCTCTCCTTGTTTGTCTGATAGGCCCGTTGTGACGTTGAAGGGTCTTCCGAGCCCATCAGAGTTCCAGAAGTTCGGCCAGCCTAGCAGATCACCAATGTCCTGTTGTTGAACGCAAATGACTGCCACTACATTTCGCCAATCGCTAGACTGTGTGTTTCCAGGTGTGGGAGTTATTACTCGTCTATCTCTCAGTCGGGCCTCAGGGGCCGACTTCACTCGCTCTGAATGACTGGTAAAAGGCGCAACCCACTTTGACAGCCTACTTACTTGCGCATCCTACCAACATGGGAATACCCACAAGGAAATAAGAAGAAGGGAGAAAGTGGGTATATGTATTTAAAAATACTGAACTGATCCCAGATCCTTAAGAGTCACTGCAAACCCCGCGTTAAACGTCATTGATCATGGACGGTATTACTCGTATTCATGAGACTTCGAAAGACTCGCCTATTTAATTAGCTCATGTGTTCAACCGTCGACTACCGTCGAGCACGTATTGAACGGTTGCCGTTTAGAGTAAGCATCAAACTTCCTCCATTTGAAATTTCGGGACCTCTAATTACATAGCAGGAGTTGTTGACTCTCCGGAGTGCCATGCAAATCCGAGGCGAACAAATCTGCGAATCACTATCAGCCAGTATCCCGAAAAACAGAATGGGCAATTGTATCTCATCCCCGATCAGAAGAAGCGATCTTTCCTGAATTCTGAGCACCTTCTTTCCAGCCTAATAACAAACATAGATTTCTCAACCCCGAGCGAAAAAAATATCATATCATGACACATGAGGCAATCGATGCAAACAAAGAATTCAGATACCCAGAATGCCGAAATGATGAATTGTCAGATAAAGGTTTGCGGTGTGAGAAAGACTTTGTCGATGGAGTAAAGTAATACAGTTTGAAACGGAGCTTACAGGGACAAAAGATACTGTGCCGAGGCAGGGTACTTATGTGCGAACAGCGAAAAGGCAGGTAGGTAGCAAGAGGAACAGATCACAGAATGACCAAGACACGATCGAACATGAAGGTTCCGGAAACCTGATAGTATAACCGGTGGGTAAGTGAAGAAATGCGATAGCTATGGAATACATTATTATTTGCGGATAGCGAGGTGTGCATTGTGAATAGCGAGGGAGAGTGAAAAGCAGTTGAAACAAGAGTAAGAGTCCCGTGGGGTCCATAGAGTGATATCAACGAGAAAAATTACAGTTTTAGGTTTAGGTCTTCCAAATGACTATCGGGTGTTATATGGTGGGTTATCTGGCGGTGCAGAAAAGACCAGGTTAGGACGGGGAAATCATTCGGGGGAAAGGCTTACTATACATGCTATATTGGTCTGCAATAAACATCTGAGAGGTCTGGGACTGTTGTTGGGATGCTTGGACGCTCTGCGAAACATCGTATCCCGATCCCAACTGCGAAGGATAGGTAGTATAGTCAAAATATTGTGGTGGATATCGACGAGAATGAGGTTGTGAATGTTGGTCTGTAGCATTATGCGAAGAATGAAGGCGTGTATGAGATGCTTGTATCCCCTCATCAATAAGTCCTGTGCTATAGATTTGGGGAGAACGGCGGTGGACAGAGGGCCATTAAAACTGTGAGGGTTCATGTCGCTGCCTTGCCAGGTATAATTAGTATTTGCGCCCATGTTCGTTATCGGAAGACTGGAAGAAGATGTGGATGGTGGCAGGTAAGCAGGCTCGCTATCCGCGAATGAGTTGTTTCCAGAATCATGTTGAAAAGGGGTTGTTGGTGAATAGAGCCCCTCGGCCGGAGTTGTTCCCGAAGGTATTCATTCGAAAATGAATGCTGCAATGACCGCGTATTATTACCGAAGGTGTTATCGTCGAGGGTATTTTCAGCGATGCGCTTGTGCCGTTCCATAGGTATATGCCTGAGAGGTATCGGTTCTGCGTCTGCAGAAGCGTCGGCTTTGGCACCACCAAAAGGTCTAATGCCCTAGCAGCGCTGGGCCAGACAACCTTCATCGCACGAAGGGCATTCATACACTTCGACAAACCAATGCGTGATTGAGGATCGTTGGGATGTACGGTGACTAGAAAGGTAGGAAGCGTCAGCTCGCCTCTGAATATATGACTATCTTTTGGACGTACGATTAGTATCATGCATAATACTAGCAGTGAAGACATAGTAACACAAGAAAGCTGAGCATCTAGTGATCAAATACTTCTCCTGATAAAGCGAAACTAGAAAGAAAAGTATAAATATACGCGCATATATTGGCTTTCCAGAGCAACATACCTATGGTAGTGATATGATTAGCCGCTGCATTGCAAAGCTCGTAACTCTTCGCGGTAAGCGCTCTTGTCTCAGGGTCATCGGGAGCATCCGATCTAAAATACGGTTATAAGTTCACGTTCCATCAAATTATAGCGATATCATCTCACTGTTTTTGTTTCGCTTGAACCATATTGCGAATGCTAAATAGAATAGGCGGATGGCGTTCGAGACCATCAGTAGGCCGAAAAACACTTATAAGAGGGGGACTTACAATGGCCGATGTAATAACAGCACCGCACACCAATATTGCATATGGAGCGTCAAAACATTCGGCAGGGGAGGAGCCTTGGAAGAACTAGGTTCGTATCGCAGGTGGCCTGGTAGTTCGATATGCCACTTGTCAAGGAGTCCCTCGAGAACGGCCGACTCTGCATGGCGACTTGACAATGGACGGACAGCGTAGATAGACTGGACGATGTTACTCAAGATACCCGCTAAAAAAAACGAGGAGCAGCCAGGTAAGTGAGTGAAGATATAGACACATATGATAGACTTACAAAGCATCGCCGAAGCGTTAAAGCAGGAGATATTTCGCGCTGGCAGGGGTGGCGTCCGTTCTCCATGAGGAGACTCTAAAGACCATTCTTCGAACTCCTCTGGATCCTCGTCATTTGGTAAAGGGGTGTCGAAGTCCCATTCGAAGATCATAGTTGGTCGACCTGCAATAAAAGGGAGAAAGCGAGCAAAGGGTCAGCATCAAGGCAAGATAACGAACGAGAGAAGATCCCACTGACCAATATACGTAGAGACATATTTGTCCATAATGACACACCCAAACCAAATCCTTTTCCTCTCATTTAACTCCCACTCGCTAAACAATCTTCCGCCTAGGCCAACTCTCTCCCAGCCATCAGCGCTGCGGTGCATGCCCAGATCCTGCGCCATACGTATGCTCATACCAATATACGTCCACGCCTGCGCCATAGCACCTATTCCTATCTCTCTATACCCCATCAACAACAAAGCTTGACACGTAGACGGTCGAGAGGAAGCATATGTCCTGTCCAGCATAATTTTAGCGCGATCGAGATATTCATCCCCAGCGGACCACATCATGGATGGATCTGAAGGCGGCAGGGAGGTCTCGTCATAGCGGGAAGCAAGAGCAAACATTGACAGCAATAATACTGAAGGGATACGGCGGTGATGCTTGTTAAACGGGGATGTGTTGGATGCATCGGGGTCGGAGGTCTGTGGCGAATCAGCTTGTGCCCTAGGGACCGGCTTTGGTGAGTCTACCGCGTGAAGAAAAAGAAAGGCTGAAACGCACGGGGATCTATACGACTCAAAGAAAGACTTCTTGTGTATGATAGGGAAGAGCGGCTGGACATAAGTAAAATACAGGTCCAAAAGATGTTCTTGGACCTGAGAAGGAGGGAGTTGAGATGCGAACTCCTCCTCGCCGCTCAAAATAGCGGAGGCGGAAGGCAGTGGGGGCCATACGCGCGCTTTAGGAAACCTCCTACAAACAATAAAAATAAAAATGTCAAAACTCACTCCAACGATTTATTGTCGGAACCTTAAAAAAGTGATCACGAACCAGATACCACCCTCGTTCCTCCGATCTACCCTCTCTTTGTTTCCCAGCAGATGCAAACCGCTGGCCTTCCCATGATACCTGACCTGCTCATCTTCATTCAAACTTAACTGACCCACAGCACCCATTAGTTCCTCCTCGCTATCCGAGGTCAAGCTATTCTCATCAACGCTCGAGCTTCTCCTATCACCGCCCTGTACTTCCCCTGAGCGCGAACTGCCATTTATGGGATGGAAGCGCCCTCGCACGGGACTCACTGGGGTATACGGTCCGCGATTTGATATCAGTCGGGAAGAAGTATCGAGAGGGTGCGCTTGCTGCTGCGGCTGATGAAGGGAAACGGCCGAACCAGAGGCAGAATTAGGATAGACGTTATTGCGTTGTTGGAGAGGATAATCATCGTCGCCAATGCGACGCCGCTGACGTCGCCCCCCGGTGAAGGGTTCTCATCACTTGAATGAGATTTTGGAGTGTACGCGTTTCGGTTGTCCGTATTGTTCTCCGACGAAGGCGAAGCCACGGCGTTCAACATCTTGGATACTTTGTCTTGCCATTCATTGGAAGGGCTAGAGTATCATGACAGATAATTTAATGAGAATCAGGGACTCAAAGAATATAATAATCTTTTACTGACTGAGTAGAAGTGAGATCAATGGTTACCGCCTCGGTCTTTGTCTGACCAGGAAGAGAGGTTTCGGAACTGTGCCCAGAGCGTATCTTACCGCCGATACTAAGGGCAATGTCTTCGCGCTTACGACCCTTGACTCCATAAGGGGAGTTATCCACACGAGTGATGATCTCCTTCGCTAGCGGATCCTACAAAAATAAACTGGGTTAGCATAACAATTACCAATAGACGACGCGACCTAGAACACCCTAGCACTTCAAAAGAGCGGGGAGTCATTCGGCATATAGTATGATAAACAAATGTCAAAAGTGAAGCAGGGTCATGCCTTGACGACGGCGATGGTGGCCACAAGATGACATTTTTGGTGATATTTACCTTCCCGATGTCGCGAAGCAGCGACTGTGCTCGCGGGTCACCACTAGCGAGCATGATGCCCAACAAAGCTTCAGTCTGATGAAGGCGGGCTTCAATGGCGTCAATGTATCCTTTGGGCGGACCGCGCTTCCGCGATGGACCAAGAAAAGTGCAGGCTATAGCCAGTTATGAGCATGTCAGAAGAAGCAAGAGAGACATATGAAGTGAGAAAAGAGCTCAGAAGGCTGGTATAAACATTGAAGTATCAGCCATTGTAGTGCCGAGGATGTCATGGGAGACATTCGAAGAACTTTGAGTAGGGAAGATGGAGAGAACCTGGGATGAACATCGGGACTTACGACTATCCAACATGATACAGTTTTTACACCGCTCGCTCGGACCCGACCGCTCGCATTTGCATTTCGACTTGCGACACTGATCGCATGCTGCATGTATGTAAAACATTGAGCAGTCAGTCTGTGCGCTAGGGTCGAAATGGCACACCTTTACTGCTCCTTCGCCTCACAGTTCGATCATTTGCCCCGGAATTACTAGAACCAACATACGGAAGTCCCTGGTGGTCGACTGGAAGCTCTGTGATGTCGTCGTATTCGTCGCTGTAGGACATTGCGTGTGGGTCAACGGATTCGGGGGGATGGAACTGGGTCGGGCTGATGCCTTTGTCGTGTCCTGGCGACGCGGAGTGTACTCTTGGAGGTAGATGGGAGACAGGATTGGGCCAGGACGAGAGCTGGTTATTCAATGAATTGTTAGAAGAAAGACCAAAGCGATATAACGGAATCTGTGGGACAGAGTTGTCCGCAGAGTTGCGAGAGTGAGAAAGGATGCCGTGGGACGCGTGAAACTTGAACTGAAAGTGTGGCACAGAAGAGTCTGCCGGAGACAAATCGGGAGAAGACAAGTCTTCTGTCTTCACCTGATGTCTGGCATAGTCAACAAAATACGGAGTCAGCGCTGACCCCATGGTGGTCTTTTGGAGGAGATGGAAAGAGAAAAAGAAAAAGAAAAAAGAAAAAAGTAAACGTTCTGTATATTATACCTCATCAGTACAACGACAAGGATCGACTCCAAATGAATTGAATCCGAGAAAAATTAAAAAAATAAAAAACACAGAGATCCGTTCACGATTTAGTCTTCACCGATTAGGTCAGCCCATAACCGGGGCTGCACACCGAAAAACCGCCCCCGATCCTGCACCGCATTTCCGATTCGAACCGCAAATTTTATCTACGTATGTGCGTAGATCTGCAGAGTCAGATCTCATACCGAACCAGCGCTTACAGGCTCTCTCACCTGCTCTGGTTCGCCTCGCTGGCATTCTTGCTACAAGGACCCATCGTTTTATTATTATGGTCTCCACGTTCTTCTTTGTAGTGTTTACCCATATACAATTCCAATCAGCCAGAAGCCAAGCTATTAATACACCCTTCCGCCTTGAACATCCGATTTGATTGAGGACTATCAAGTTTCAACCCCGTCAGAATTCTTCTCTTTAATTCATTCTACAACTCTGTTTTATTTCACTTTCCCGCCCCTCTTTACTCAATTCATATAAATAAGACCATGGAGGAGTCCCAAGTCGTCAAGATACCGTTTCACAAGATTGGTGACCCCATCCTTGCGGCCATCCAGAGCAAGTAACTTGTAAATATCCACGCATGTCATATGGTGCATGTCGGCATGTTGTAACGAATGTCCAATGACCTTACCTACCCAACGGCACGGACTTTTCGCCCATATACAACAAATGTGCATTCCCTCCTTATTGGTTGTCTCATGGATATCTTCCCAGGTCTCCTAAATCCACATACTCACTGGCATTTTGATGCAAAAATGCGAAAATGCAAAATGATGTTTTTATCATACTGTCGTCTTAGCCATAGCGTTGTGGGGACCATCACATGAACGTTTGTACGATACGTAAATGGCTACAACGAATATACACGACCCCGAAGCCCCAAGTTGTAATAGCCGAGTTGCACAATTGTGTTGAGGATCTGCAATCCGGTATCCCCAGAATGCAAGACGTCAAATTTTCAACACTTAGATACTTGTAATGAGCAACGTCTACGATACGAGCTGTCTATCGCTCCCCCATTTTTCTAGATTGAAACGACCAATCCCGCCAAGTGCACGGCACATACGTCAGAAGGGGTGCCTCTCAACCCCGTATTGACTAACCTTCTCACCCGCGACATGCCAGGTTCGGCCTCTATGAGCATCAGTTGAGTAAGATGCCGAAGGCCCTGAACCTTGAGGACAGACTCGAGTGCATTACTATGATTTTCGAAGGATGTCGCTCTGCCATTCTGTTGATGTCGACAGCTAATCCCCTTGCGTCTAGGTTTCCTAGAGTTCCTTACCTCACCATTACCCGTCTCTCAGTTCTTCATTCAATTTCTCTCATACGAACGGCATCTGGAAGGGTCGGTATACTGGATCAAGTACAGTCACACCGGCCATCCTGACTAAGATCGTTGCTTACTGATTAAGTTCAATTTTACCCACAAGAAATGCAATTGTCAGATTGACCCCCGAGCATGCTTTACGCCCTCGTTATTTTGCATCAGACAGGCTTTGAAGTACAGACCCGCCCCTTAATTCAACTTTTCACGTCCATACTCCAAAACACGGGCACAACATTTGATCGGTGCGCCACACAAAATTTCGGGCGCCGCTGGGACTTTGACGCGGGTATTGAACAAGCTACGAAGGGCTCTCGTCGACCTACACTTTTACTTTATCTACCCCCGGAACCAACTTATCCATGGATTGGCTCTGTCGTAAGCTTACATCCACGCCATCTAGGGCTTCTAGTGCGGGAAACTAGGAACCACAAGATCGCCAGCAGCTTTACGGACTTTCTAGAGGCGTCATCGATGTCCTGATAGACCCCTGTCTGCAGCTTCCTGCAGCGCAGCACAAACTCTAGATTGACAGTGATTCCATATCCTCCAATCAAAATTCATTTGACACCAAAACAGACTTGTTGAATGTGACAAAAAGCTATGGGCCTATAATTAGAAGGACAATCCCCCGCCGCCCAAGCTTGAAGATAAAAATAGAAGGCTTCCCCTTCCCAGGGCCCGAGAAGGACTGACAGAAAGAAGAGCTTGAACATTCGCGGGTAGTACGTACACTACTCTACGTAATAGCTCCTGCCTGTTTTGAAGCTAGAAGCAGGCTTATCATGTCATGCTCTAGGCACGTTCTCAAGCTAACAAACAGAAGACAAACGATCCCTGATAATATGTAGGAAGAAAGACAAACTGCACACACACAAATATCGATTTCCTAGCGTGCTATTCCACCAATGTCACACGCCTTGTCTCGACAGCAGAAACTTCGGAACCCGTTGTTTCGACATTTATAGAATTGGTTCCAATCTGAATTCTATCCAGTAAAGTGAACAAGCCTGCGTGCAATCACCCACCGAAGATAAATTTAAACCCGCATAACATGGAAGAAAACTGCATTCAACACCAGAGTTCACACACTCCAAAACAAATCTTTAAAGATCGTGTCAATCTTTGCCATCCATTAGCGTGTTTTCAAGACACGTTAAGACGCACGGGAAGCGCACCCTGAGGCCTTTGCTCACCACGCGTTCACCACGATAACCCCTAGTGCGTCGGCATCGGGGATACGGCCAGCGTTGGCGACGGGCACTGACCTCTTTAAATTGAGTAGCAGCGGGCCGGAACGGTTCACAATTAACACAAGGGGTACCCTGGAGTACCGGCAGTCCCGACAGGTCCCGATTGTGACACTTTCTCGTCACAGCACTTTAAACCGGTACGGCGGGCCGAGCCGAAGTGATCGCCGTTCATTACAAATACTGTTCTTGGAGTTCTTGGCTTCCCCTTGAGTTGATTGAATACCGTGGTGCTAAAAGACTCTAAAAAGGGCGTCGAAAGCATGGTCGATGACAGGTATATGTGGCAGCGTGGCTTAGAGGGTGATTTCAGAAACACTAGGCATCCATCCTGTGCATTCACAGTCATTCTTTTCATGTTGTTTCAACTACATAATGATCGATTTGGGGAGAACAGAGCGCAGCTTGTCCGCGTTAAGCTTGAAGCCCTCATAGTAGCCTTCCGGCCGCTCTGGAGTCGGAAGCACAAACTATATGTTACCTGAAGTACTCTGGAATTTCCATACAGAAATCTGGCTGCGGACATCTGGTAATTTAACTTGATTTGTTGATCTTTATGGGCCTTTACTAATCCTTCGTAACCTACCGATCAACTTGGAAGCCCTCAAGTCCCCAAAGTTCTATCCAGGGGAGTGAGATTTATGCTCCATAGGATCTTGTTGTCAATTAATGGGAGTGCGGAATGTCCGATAGGCAACTACACTCACAGTCTAGCTTTCTCGCAGACGGTTTGTGCCCGTGAACTTGTGATGTTGTCTATTCCACATGTTACAATGTACACAATATGCCCCAGAAATATCCGATGGATGGTAGGCAAAGGTTCACCTGAATTCTACAAACTAACTCTTCTCGTAATCAAAGGCATTCCAAGCCTTCCTTTAGTCTTCTTGAGTCGTATCTAATAGAGTTGCCGTCAGTTTTTCATTTCATTCTTTCTCATTCTCGTTTTTGAACTTGGTGTTTTCTTTGTTACCCCCGTTTCTCCTTCTTAAAGACATAGTTTGAGATCCGAAGAGTCTTCTACTTGACCATCACAATCAGAACAGACCATCTCCACAATGTGATCAGAAAGCACATCTATTCTCTCGCCAAGAAAGGTAGATGTTGTAATTTTACATATCTACTCCGCGGATATGTATTCCGGGTCCTGTTACTGATTCCTGTTAAGAAAATAGACAAGGAAATCTGTCATTTAAGCTTCACGAGCATGATGCAGCAGATGATGGATTTTTAGAGTGGCTAAACCCCAACTTGTGGATTGAACGTAGACGCGCTGACTCCTTCAAGAATTGGGTTTAGGTCACCTTACGAACCTCTTTCTCTGTGCCATGTGCTACTGAGGTACAAACACAAAAGCTCAGTCAGACGAGCACATTGCGAATTAATTGCTATCAGTTCTACGTGTAACATGATAGCGTACAACTTAGCGACCTTACGCATAGCGGCCTGATTAATGGGTTGGGTTCTTTGAGTGCCTTAAATCATAAATAGTGCATTTGATCGCCAAAAAAGTGTCGCATCCTCCCCCGACATTTCCCGTCACGAAGACTTCATCCTCCCAGATGGTACAGAAAATAGCATGGCGTTGTCAAAGGCTTTGGTGGGAGAGAGACTTTGCCTTCATGGGACTTTTGATTTCTTTCCCGACGTCTAGTGTGGCAAAAACGTGGCAAATCATTGACTCAAAGTCACTGCCAAATTAACTTACTGTAACCTAAATAGGCTTAGAATACTATTTATGGCGGTGCCATTCTTCAGAAGTTAAAATGGCCAATTGAGTGGATCTTACGGTCTTTGGATAGCAACAGACAAAGAACAGAAATATTCTCAGAAAAATAATGATCGAGAACACTCCTTCTGTTTTCCATGAGTGGTGATTTAGTCTGTGGTAATTAAAATTTTAACCTTAACTCTTCAATCTGTTATTTGACATCGATATAAGCCCCAGTCTACTGCACTCCCATGTCAATCATAAGCGAGCGAGTTTTCAGCGTTAAATTAGTATTCGTATGCACCAGACGTTTATAGGTGCCAAACGCTACTTCCAGAAGACTGTTTGATAAATTTAACTATTACTTAGCGCAGAACAAGAGAAAAAAATAGATAGAGAGGGAACAGAAGACAGACAGACAGAGAGAAAGGGGAAATATAGGGTAAGATACCATGATACAATAAAAGATTGAAACAAAAACGCAGAGGGAGAAAACGAGACGGAAAACTGTACGTGTCCACAGTTATTCAAGAAGTATCTTGGTGCTATGCACTGAGCTTCGACGGTGGTGGATGTGCCACCGTAGATCCCAGCCTTGGCGACGAAGCAGCGACCGTATGTCGTTCCCTATCCCTCTCAATCCGATCGCGATCAGACCCGCCACCTAAGGCATTGCCTCCGCTCATTCCATTTGACGTCGGTCTGCCCGAACCCGACAGGGGCGCATGTAATGACGACATGAGAGGGGATGCCGTCCGGCTGCTGACAGGGTACGAGGACGAGACACTGCCATTTTTCATTACACCCTCCGATTGGATGTTCGACAGAGACCCCGACGACGTCGACGAAGGTGGGGATGGTGACCAATGGGCGTGGACGTGCGACCTGGGCCAGTGAGACGTGGTGAGAGGAGTAACTTGATCCTGAAGGGCCGGAGAGAAGCTGCTTGCTTCCGCTGGGCGGCGGGGGTGATAGTGGCCGCGTTTTTGGACTGCGCAGGCATATGCAAATAAGTAAATTTGAAACAAAAACATTAATTTATACTGAGCGTACCTGGTGACTGGAGAACGATGCGAATTTGACATTGACGTAGGGTAAGACGGACTCGGAGGTGGCCGGGCGCGGTTGGGTGGAGGGATCGGTGGAGATGCCATCCTGCTCAGATTTGAAGAAGGATTGTTACTTGGCATGCGGGACAGTGGAGGGCCATGGGGGCCAGTGGAGGACGCATATCGATGTGCTTGGATTGGCGAGCGTGTATGAGGCTCATGCGAAGAACTCAGATATGGACCTGAAGGAGGAGGAGCGGATGAAGAAGATGGCATTCTATACGATGGATCGTCAGGTCCAGCAGGTGTATTCCACGATGGGCCTCCCCTGGGAGAAGAAGTAGAGTTTCCTAATCCCAGGCCGTTCAGGTGTGAGCCAGATGATGCACCAGCAGCAGCTTGCTGCATGGTCTGACTGGACGCCATAACGAAGGGCATAGCCATAGGTCGGTCACCTCGGTCATCGAGTATGGGAGGGCCAGAGGAGTGTCGCTGAGCAAGAATTTTCCGCGAATCCCTCTCCCTTTCTCGTTCCCTGTCCCTGTCCCGCTCTCGTTCCCTATCCCTGTCTCTGTCCCTCGGATCCCTGTCTCTCTCTCGGAAATCGAGATGGGATGGATGATGATCTTCTGCGCTCTTCAACGGCCAATGACCCGACTCTCTCTCTCGTTCTCTGGGGCCCATAGGTGGCGGCAAACCTTTACCTGACGATAAAGTAATGACCTCGGTAGAATGAGGATGGCTAGGTCCCGAGCTCGGATGTAGCATCGGTGGTGGTCGAGAGCCTTCATAATCCCTAGTCGACCTAGGACTATGTGTAATAGCGGACGGGCCTCCAGAAGGCGGTAATGAAGACGAAGCGTGTTGTGGGCCTTGTCCGTGGTGATGATGAACCACATGGTGATGGTGGCTTCGATGATGATGATGGAGCGTATGATGGTGAGGAACGCCGCTGGCACCCTGCGGCGGCGGAGGCGGAGGCGGCCCACCAGTAGCACCAGCGTGCAGATGCGAAAGACTAGGATGCGACGAACCCGGCAAAGCAGACCGATGTTGCTGTTGTTGTGAAAGCTGCTGTTGCATGTGATGTTCGCGCCTCTCCCGCTCCCTGTCCATCTCCTGGAACTCTCGGTCTCTTCGAATTCTCTCCCGCTCCATGTTGTCACGCTCTCGCTCTTCCCTCTTCCTCTCGCGGTCCCTGTCGCGCTCTCTTTCTCTCAACATCCGCTCCCTATCTCCTTCCTCCTGTATGGTCCTCGGATCCCACTCTCCTTACCACCTTTCCGCCATTCACGTTGAATCCCGACATACCCATGCCAGCTCCCATCCAATTGCCATTTGATTTTTGGACCAGGACCATGACTGCCTCCAACACCATTCGACATGATCTGAACAGGTGATATCGACCTGCGTCCACCCTTAACATTTCCGTCATGATGATTGGATATATGCTGGGGCGGCGGCGGAGGTTGGATGATGCTGCTGTTGCTGCGGGTGTTGATTGCCCGACCCAGGCCCCATACTATTCTGACCAAAATACGGATGGTGCGGGAGAATCTGATGGCCAATACCAGTCGTGTTACCCTGCCCGCCAGGACCAATCGTGCCCATCTCATGATCTCCAGGGTATCCATGTCCGTGTCCGTGTCCCCCGCCGCCGCCCGACATAAGCATCGGAGGTCCATGAGAAGGCTGCTGAACTCGCCCTCCGGGACCCGAAAAACTGGCATACGAGTTCATAGCGTCCCTCGAGTTGGCCGCCGAAGGAAGTCCAATCGCCATCATCCCTGTAGGCCCTTGTGAGGGATACGAGCTGCCGCCCATCTGGTCGCGCATTCTGCCGGGAGGAAGTGGAGGTCCTCCAGGGCCATACGAAGGGGGATATCGCCATACTGGTCATAGCCCATCGCATGTTGGGCATGGTGCTGGTTCATCATCGAGTTGGGGTGTAGAGGGCCCATTGATGATGTCGGAGGTACATGCGATGACAAAGACGTGGGGCCGCCATTCGACATGATACCCAGACTCGACGATCTGCCCATGCTCATGCCACCCATTCCGCTTCCGTTTCTTGGTTGAAGCGGTCCAAAAGATGATGAATAGGTTTGTTGTGGGTGATGATGTGGGTGAAGAGACTGCTGGACATCGTATGCAGAAGATGTCTTGCTATTTTGGAACAAAAAGTCCAAGTCATTCGCGATGTCTGTAGCGGAGAGGGTAGATATCTCGGGGTACACAAGATTTTTAGGATATTGTGAATGGTGGTGATGATGATGAATGTCGGATTTGTTGTGTTTTCGATTTCCGAATGGGTACGACTTGACAATTTTGCGTAAGTTTGGCAATGGAGGTGGGATAACGCCGACATAGTGTTGCGAAGGAATGCGTCGAACTAAAGGGCACATATATTAGTCAAAAAAACCCTGAAGTAATACGATGAGCAACACGAACGCGGTTGGGGTCTCTCAGCCGTCCTCCTGTCTCTTTCCATCCGTCGGCGTTTCCTACTCATCTCGGCGATCATTTCAGTTTGCAGATCATCTCTCGCCACCTACGAAAACGATCAAGGTTGAGATAAGAATAGTGTATTTAAATAAAGATCATGTTTACCTTCCACCAACTCCAGACTCCTGTTTCGTCCGCCTTTCGACGAGCCTCTGCATTGGCAACTTCGTAGGAACGCTTCCTGGACGCAAGTGCAAGACGTTTTTCCTTTCGCTGGGAAAGCTCCTTTTGTAGGTGCAACATCTCTGGGTGTGTAGCTACAAAAAGAAAATGAAATAATTGTAAAAATCGAATAACTGCAAACGACGCAAAGACGAAACACACCAGATTGAACCATTATCTCCTCCCAAGCCAGACCTTCCATCTTCTCCACGTACACCCTTTCTCTCAGAAGAGCGAATTTGAGCTCGATGGTGGCCAACACGTCCAACGCTTCCGCGCGATGCGCAGGCTGCAAGTCGCCGTCGTGATCTTCGACATCGGGGTCGACATCGCCAGGCGAAGGGTCCTCGTCGTTGTCGCCTTCTTCGCCTTCCTCGTTGTCTTGTTCTACCTCAGCCGCATCTGGATCATTTTCATTTTCCTGGTCGTCATCCCCATCCCCTTCATTCTCGTCACCGTCACCTTCACCCTCGATAGCTTCCTCTTCACCATCCTGGTCGCCGTCGGCAGCTTCCCCGTCCACAGGGTCGGCTTCCTCCTCCTCTTCATGAACGGACTCTTCGCGTTCATCTTCACCATCCTCTTCCTCTTCCTCCTCTTCCTCCTCCTCTTCCTCTTCCTCAGGCTCAGGTTCCTCATGCTCCATTGAAACATCTGCTGCTTCCTCTACAGACCGGTTGGCGGATTCTTCGGCTCCACCGTCAACTTCCATTTCTTCGTCATCGGCAGTGACAGCTGCAGCCTCATCCGCCGGATCGTCGAGAGTGGTGTCGATTTGAAGAGCAGGAGGAGGACCCTTCTTGGTCGTCGACGCAGAATTGGAATTCAGGTTACCAGTATCTGCATAGGGATTGGAGGAAGCCGTTCCATTAACTTTGGCACCGTTCTCCTTCTTCTCACTAGCAGCGACAACATGGACTTGAGCGGAGGGTTTCCCGCGAGGTTTAGCCTTGCCTCCCTCGTGTTCGCCTTCCCTCTGGCCTTGGCCTTGCGCGGTTTCGACTCGTCACCGCTATCATCCCCCGCATCCGGGGTATGTGATCGTGAACGCGAAGGATCAGCAGCGACGTCCGAAGAAGCCGTTGACGAGTCAGGGGGTTTCTCGACAAGAGAAGAGGCTCCAGCCATGATAGAAGCCGAAACAGCGGCTGCGTTGATGGAAGCGACCTCGTTCGCGGGAGGGGGATGTGGGGTCCGCAGCATCAGCGATGGCGGCCAATGTCGAGAGCGCTGCTGTTCCAGGATCAATGGGTGTGGCGGAGGTTACTGACAAAGATGTAGGCATTGTGCTGGCATTAGGCATGACTTTGGAGGGAGATAAAGGCATGTCGGGTTTAGTTGATCGCGGGGCCTCGTCTTCAGACTGGGTTGAGTGGTCGCCATTACTGGAGGCATTTGAATCGTCATCGTTGTCATGTTCAATCCTGGCGAGAGTCCCACTTTTCTTCTTCTTGGACAGGGCTTGATGCTCGGAGTCATCGCCACCATTGCCCTTCCGTTTCTTTGAAGCAGAAGCAGGGGCGCGGCCTTTGATAGGACGTCTCTTTTGCTGGAGCGGTATTCAGAACCAGAGGCGGACCCGTCATCGTCATTACCATTGACGAGAGGACGATCATCGTAGTCCTCACTATCCTGTTGTGTGTTGCCTTTAGCATACGGTATTCGACGGGATGCTTTTTCTAGTTTTCCAGGCGCCTCTTCTTTGTCGTCGTCCTCTGCTTCGCCTTCCTCTTCTTTGCGCAGACGTTCCAAGAACTCCTCGCGTATGGTCCGCTCAGTCTGGCGAACAAGGGCAGAAGATTTGGTCGTCGTCGTCTTGGAATGATACCCATAGACTTTCTTCCACGCAGGATGATCGGGAGGAAGTTCAGCGTAGTAAGCGTAGGAATGCCTGGAGATACGCCTTTGGGAGCCAAAGCCGCGTGCATCCGCCACTCGGTTTTTGAGTTCAGCTGAATCGTCTCTGCGGTGGAGTGAGCCGTCGTTATCTCCTCCTCCTCCTCCATTTCTTCCTCTTCCTCTTCTTCCTCCTCCTCCTCTTCTTCTTCCTCTTCCATGGGACGAGGGGGACCGGCTGTGTCTTCCTCCTCCTCCTCTTCGGCGGGCGCTGTACTGGCTGGCGCCCTGGACTCGGCCCAACCCCACATGGGGGCAGGCACTATACTACTCCCCTTTTGCGACCACCGCCACCTCCACGCGCAGACAGCGAGCGCTGGTGTTTCCCGCGTCTCGATGGTCTCGAGGATGACGGGCCAGGGAGATTCGTCTGGTCATCATCGTCATCGTCGCCGGCTGCAGCCGCGCGGGCAGGCTTGGACGAGGAAAGAGAGGGCTTTGTTGCTGCTGAGTTTCTTTTATCGAGGGCGGCTGCGACGTCCTGGTCGTCGTCAGTGAGCTCCGAGAGCTCCGAGTCTGTGTCAAGGGGGCGGAAGGAAGGGGCATTGGGAGTGGATGTCTGCTGAGATAGATGTTTTTGGGGAGGGGGCGGAGAGGGAGAGGGCGATGGGGAGCTAAGGGAATCGAGGGATAGAGTCGAGCTCGCCATCGGAAGCGACGACGAGCAGCGGTATTTGTTGAATGGTTGTTGGAAGGACAAAGGGTGCGTGCGCGAGAATCACTTTTAGGTTCAGACTTCCATTTCGGGTAAATAAGATCTTTTCATTATCTAATCTTATCTATTATTACATAAAACCACCTGTACTTAGAAATCACCCAGGTCGATCTCCACGCTGTCAATCAAAGACGCCTCAAATGAACTCGTCTCCTTCACAGGCGCCTTTCCAGCGGAGGCCGCATTCAGTACGGCAGCAGCAGCACCACCACCACCATTTTGCTCAGCAGGTACAGAAGGTGTGCCCGGTCTGCTTGATATCAGTAAAAGTCAGCAAGAAAGAAAAGTCAACAAACCTGGTTCCAGTGGGTGTGTTCGCATTGAACGTTCTCGGTGTAATCTTCAGCCGCGCACTGGGATCGATAGGAGCCAATGTTCCTCCACTCTGCGCCAGCTTACGCTCTCGTCTCTTGCGCTCCGCCTCCTGCAGCTCCGCCTTACGCACGGACTCCATATTAGCCTTGCGATTGCGTTCATTCACCCGTGCTAGTAAATCTGCGGTCTCGTTTCTCGCTGGCTCGGGCGCATTCGCAGCATGCTGAGCCAGCTGCGCTTCAATCTCTGCGACCTCGGCATAATCTTGTCGGCGCTCAGCCAACGTCCGCTTCTGATGTAACGTCGATCGTTGCAGCGTGGTCAGTCCCACGCTCTTGTTCCCTTGCAGTTGGGATTTACGATGCAGCATCGCCGGTAATATCAGCCTAATTCACCATCAGCGCATACCTTATCACCAAGAGCGAGAAAAACTCACCTCTGGTCATGGGTTGTGCAACAAGCTTGCCCATCTGAGCCACCTTTTTGTCAATAGCTTGTTTCGTCGGCAGCTTGACATCCTCTGCCTGACAGACTTTCACAAGTCTGTCATACTCTTCTCTGCAGACGGCATCAATCATCAATCCAATACTTAAAAAAGTACCATTCAACGAACATCCATAAACGGTCCGTTCGACACCTTGTCCATGTTGAAAGACCTGACACTCTTCCCATGTTTAAGCTCAAACGCCTGGTTGATCGTCTGCTCGTTGATCTTGTATGGTTTCACAAGGTCCGAGGCCAGATCTACAAAATATGCACGAGACGCGGAATGTCGTAAGGATACAAATATATTAAATCATCCATTGGCACAAAGGACGCACTGTTGATTTGGCATATCCTATAAACAGGCTGCCCACCTTCCTGACCAATAAGATATCTTACCCATGCGCCTGCAGCAAAGAGCATCAACAATCACATCACGTTGATCCGAAAACTATATAAAATGCTGACCTGTAACATAATCCTGGAACCACGGCTTGAGGCAATGCTTCGCAAGCGCATCTCTCGTCAGCCTACATCCTTCCAAAATTCGCCATAGTGCATGGCGTGTCCGCCGAGTCCTCCTTGGACGAGGTCCGACGATTCTTGTACGAGTCGTACGATCCAAGATTTAGGAGACGTTCCTCCTCCTGCTCTGTCTTGGTGATCTGGCCATCTTCCGATTCCGAGTCGGAAATGTCCATGTCCTGTGGCGATGATGATCGATCCCTTTGTGTGGGAGAGTTGTTGCCTTTTGACTGGTTATGGATTCAATAAAAGACATGAGAATTCAATAAAGCGAAAACACTGACGCGTTTCTTATCGTCCTTGGCCTTCCGCTTTGCCTTCAGCTCATCCAACTTATTCGACTTTTCCTTTGTCGCGCCCCTCGCAGTGTGTTGACCTAAATGCCACTCGAACAATCAGCATCACGTCAAAATAAAAGAGACGATACAAAGCATGAGAAGAAATGACACAGCAAACGCACGTTTCGCAGCCCTCGACACATTATCATCACCAGAACCACCACGCTGCTGCCTCACCAAGTCAGCGAGCATGCGCGCGTTCTGGATCCTTTGTCTCTCTCCTGCACGCTCCTCGAGGACCTGTTCTCTCTGGAATTCGTTCATTGCTAACAGACTGTTTTTCAGTTAGAAGAGGAGAGGAAATGCCGGAAAGAAATGAGGGAGAGCCATAATACAAGGGATTTATAGAAGTTCAAATCGGAGGCCCAGATTGAAAGGCATAAGCGAGGGTGGAGGTAGCGAGTACAATACCGGTTTGAAGCAAAGACGAACAAAACGAAGATAGAAATGAGGCAGAACATGATAAAGAAGACAACCATCAGCCAATGTCTCTAGTATGAGCGGAATCCACGCACTCTCGTTTGTCTGCTTCGTCCCTGTATTTGCCTTCCAGGGGTAGGGGTCTTGCATATCGTCCTCGCTCTCAACGTCATTATCAGAATCGCTGTCCATGCGCCTACACACGAATGAAGAATCATTAGTACATACTTTCTTTACTTAATCATACGCGCGAAGAACAAGTTTAACATGAAAATGAACGAGAAATCTAAACGCACTCTTTCCGTTTCTTACTCCCACTTCCCTTCCCACTTCCACCAGCACCCGCGCCACCACTCCCGCTCGAGTGATGCTGTCTCCTCTTCTTTTTCTTCTCCGTAGCACCCGCAAGCTCCAGCAGCTGGTCATCGATATCATCCTCGAAGTCCGACATTGTGCAAAATCCCTTGAAGTAGCGTTAGTTTCGATGTTCGTCCGGTTTACTTATGTGCCGCTGATGGTAGTAGTTTCCAAGAAAGAAAAGAGGCTGTAGATTTCCAAAAGTACAGGGGTATATCTCCCTCGGCGTATATATGGTTCCTTGGGTCAATGGATGGGGAAGGGAGGGGATGAAATTGAGAGCAGAAGGTGTGTATTGTGCACAGGTTGACCTGGCTTAAGGGTCAAGTGGCTGTTGCCGAAATGAGAATTCCCTTTTAGAAGTGGACGGGAACAGTTCGATCTTCCCACGGACCATGGGGCACTAGGTTAAACTTCAAATTCTTCAATGAAGCAACAATGAAGTTGCAATGAAAGCCCTTCGTTGGCTCCCCTTCGAGTCGTTGTAAAGAAGATCCAAAAATCTGCATAATTCACTCGTACATTTTCAATGAGGGCCTGTTATCCTCAACTTGAATAATACCCGAGCTTTAAGCGACACTGACTGATGGCCATTGAAGACAGGAAACCCAAGTGGTCGCAGGTTCTATTCTCCATTGGAGGTTTTTGATTAATCATGAAATACTATCACTTTACAAAATACCATATATTTGAAGCGAAGATCAAGTCAAATACAATATTTTCTACACCACTGTCCGGACTGATATCCCTTCAGCATCGAGTACTCAACTGAGGTATGGCAGTCGTCACATCTGCCTGAACTGAATCAAGTAAGGTTCGATTGAATATTCTGAATTTGACGCCAATATATAAAAGGCCCACGCCCGCACCAGTGATACCAGGCTAATGTAGTACAAGATATGATCAATATGTCCTCGACTGTAGTTGCGAGAAGGAAAAGCTCCTGGACATATCTGAACGCTGATATTAAAGAGAGCAACAAGGATACTAGGTCCTCACCTTCCCAAGGAATTTCCATGTCAGGGATTATGTAGTTTTCTTTGGAGCATCATAGAGCACAGTCCTGGATCGTCCCTTGATTTTATTGTCAAGGAGACTTGAAAGCACAAGCGTGGATGGTCTGAAATTAGTTCCGAACTTAGAACCATTAACTAGAAGCGAGCTTTGGCGCTTACTCCTTAGAGTTCTGTAAGCGCTTATCATCAAATTATGCAATTATGCATTGAGGTATGGGCGACGGCACATAACAAAAATTTAATGGTCAAATAGACTCCAAAACAAAACATGCCTCTACTTATTCTCATTAGCAGTCGTCTGGAATCAGGACGGTTTGTAACGTTCACAACCACATTGCATTGAAATACGTTCATCGAATTTGATTTCAAGGCCAATATGTAGTACGAGTATTAATCTTACAGTCACTAAGATAAGAGATTAACTGAGGTGTTAAACCCTTCCTCATAGAATAAAAGACATCCTATTTCAATTCGATATGAATTTATCACCAATAATCTTTCTCGTGTAGTTCAAATTCAAGACCGTCACTAATAGCACGGTCAAACCTTTGCCATATTCTCAAGCTTGCGGCCCTGCTGGTGTCGTCCTCAGGATCTCCAGGATCTATAGTTACGGTCGAGGTCGCGACTCCGAACTGGTCTCGGCGATGGTGGAGGATATGTATGAGTTCGTCGATGTGCTGCGCATAGGGATCTACACTTGAATAGCCTTTGCTCAAGTAAATGTTTTTGCATTTCAGCAGTAGCTTCTTGGAATAGGTTGGCGGTCGCATGTAATTAAGCATGATGAATTGGTTAGGATCGGAGAATTGGATTGATTTGAGCTGATCCGGCCTAAACTTGAGAAGGAGCTCGAGATTAGGATCTAAAAACATAGGTATCCTTGGTAGAGGCCGTAGCTTTATCGCAGTGGTCGGGTTTAAGATACCAATCCCGTTCAAAGCTTCGAAGAACATGACTAGATTGGAACCCACATACCCTTCGGAACTGGTGATATATGATAACCTGAAAACCCAGCCTTGAGACGCTGAAATATCTTCCTCAGAGAAAGCAGAGATAGACAGAGTATTCGCTAGGGTCTCTGAATTCTTAGGTGCAGATATCTTCACAAGCTTACATTTTGATATGACACTTGAATTGCTAATAAATTGCTTGAGTGAACGATGAAGACATCGTTCGTCTTCCTCACGCAAGGTATTGTCATGTGAAATGATTGAGAGTTCCAGCTTGCACAAAGAAGGAGCTGTCAGTTGACTGAGCAGTACACCACAGTCTAATGGGCGGCAATGGAGAATGTACAATTCTTGAAGAAGCGGAAGCTCCACCTTCCGCGATGACTGCGTGTTATCACTGTCCAAGTCCAGTGCACGGTCAATGGTCAAAGATATCAATGCAGGTTGCTGGGAGAGAATCTCAACCCAATCCTCTGCAGAAGGGGGACATAACTCGACGTTGACGCGAATGGTGGTCAATTTGAGTCCATGAAAGACGTTTGAATTAAGTCTATAGCCTGTGAGGTTGATATGCCGAAGATTGGGGGCTGCTCCATCAAATAGCCTTTCCGAAATGAGATTCCGAGTAGTAAGAGGACTCTCGGCAATCTTTGCGTCGAACGATCGAAGGAGAGGGGCGGAACTCTTCAAAATCTCTAGAAAGTGGTTGTTGTAGAGGTCATCAACAGAATTGACCACCTCAAACCGATGGAGCCCTTGCAAGACTACCATCCACTTGTAGTAAGTCCAACTATCATCTGAGCGTACTGGGATGTTAGAGTGAATAAACAAGGGGGAGGATTGCGACCGATGAAGAAGTTCCGCTATGAGTTCGGGGAATCTGAATCCATATTGATCAACATTGGACTCCAGATTTTATCGCAGTAGCTGATGCTAACTTCCCGCCAGGCTTTGCAAACATGAGACACAGAAAACATATCTTCTCGTGCATCGACAAGATTGTGGGCCAGGCCATTTAAGTATTGAAACACCAATGCCAAAGCCTCTAAAGTCAGTCGCGGCTTAGAGTTGTAGACATGCCGACTTGGTTTGTATAAGAGCGCCTGCCTTCGCCGAGGCCATGGATCCTTCTTTCATGTGTCCCATTCTGGATATGGAAGCACGGGAGTTTCTAGGTGCAGTTTGAAAGTTATAACAGAGGTGGGCAAGTCAGCATGCATCTGGCGACGTTTTATAGTTTTCGGCCAATGGACTGAGTCAAGTGGCAGCACAATGCGGAGCACAATGTCCCGCATTGACATCGCACTGGCACCAACCCGGCACCGCTTCCCATAATCCACCAGGTACTAGGTACCATTGTCCAAGAACAAGGTCTGGTCGAAAAGTGTTGTCGCCACGATTAACTGCCTTGGGGAACCTGTCCGCCAAAGCGAACGAGTCGTCGTTTGAAGTCCATTCTCACATCGGCCCAACTTGAGCCTCTCACATTTCATTCCCCGCTTCAAAAGTTGACCTCGATCTGGTTTGTCATCATGTCATGGGTTGGAGAACAGTTCGCCTTGCTCCACTCCTCATGTTAGCGTCCAGTAGATATAAGTAATTACTCCTTCAAACCGGCATTATGCTCCCTAAAAGTCAAACAGAATGTGTTTTGATAACACGGGATCCAATCCGAAGCTTATTCTATTTATGACACTGGATTCTTCTAACACTTCGGTTTATCCGTGATTAATGGAGACCAACTTTTAACCTATAGGGGCATTCTCCTTAGCTCATAAAATGGGACATGTCTGTGACGCATATAGAGATTAACTCTTCACTGTACTTCACCTATAGCGCAACCTGCGGAAACTAATAAGATGGATCAAGAAACCCAATCCCCCTTGCCAATGGACTTGGCTTCAGAAAAAATGGAACCAACAGCGTTCCTGGAGAGTTGGTCGACGTAGAAACTGCAAGCTATGTGGAAAATGACAAAGTAAGGCGTTCACTTCAGCAAAGACAGTATGTACTCCTATCGATTCTTTTTGATTCCGTTGCTTCATTTTCTAACCGTTTTCAAGTCTTTCAATGATCGCCCTTGCTGGTATGATTGGAACAGGCTTGTTTTTGTCGAGCGGGAGAGCACTGGCCAACGCTGGGCCACTGGGGTGCCTTTTGGCATTTGTTATTGTAAGTCTGACATCTGCTCTTTGCCGGAATGTCATTTTCTGACCGGATTGCGTCTGTTCAAGATGGGGACTGTGACTGCTTCCATCGGTGAACCTCTCCGATTCTTGGGAACGGTATTTGTGGAAACTGACTCACAGAAAGCTTACATATCTGCAGAGATGTCCGCATTTAAACCTGTCGAGGCTGGCTTTGTGAGACACGCGACCATGTGGCTAGGCAGGAGTACTGGGCTCGCGATAGGGTATGCTGCTTCACCATATGGGCGTGTGTTTATTAAATGATGCGCTCACGTAGATGGAACTTCTGGTATTCAATGGCAATCACAATGCCTGCTGAAATTAGCGCAGCTACAACCTTAGTAGGATTTTGGAGGCCGACATTAAATCAAGCCATTCCGATAAGGTAGGAAGAATTAACATCGGCCGTGTTTAAGGAAAATAATAATAGTGTCCTCACCTTTCAGTATTCTTTGGCTAGCCATTGCGGTCATCAATTTCTCTCCCGTCCGATTATATGGAGAGTTCGAATTCTATTTTGCCATTTTAAAGGTGGGATTTAGTCAGGTGTTAAAATGCTAAGGACTCTAAGTTCTGACTCGCGAGTTCTACAACACTCTTCTGTAGATTGCTCTCATCATATTTTTCCTAATTGCGGGCATTGTATTAGATCTTGGTGGATTCCCTCAGCAAAACTACATTGGTTCTAGATATTGGAGGCATCCATATCATCTGTTTCGTGAATATACGGCCTCTGGGGCGGAAGGTCGTTTTCTCGGCTTTTGGTCTGCCATGATCTCAGCTGCCTTTGCATATGGTAATGTCCAAGTCGTGGCCATAGCTGGTGCAGAAACGAGGAACCCTCGAAAGGCTATCCCTACCGCTCTCAAACGGACATTCACTCGCGTAATAGTATTCTACGTCGCGTCGATCTTCGTGGTATCACTAATTGTTCCTGCCGACGATCCCCGTCTTTCTCTGCCAACTGGAGATGTTACTCACAGCCCCTTTGTCATCGCTTTCAGCAGTGCAGGCATTAAGGTAAATTGCATCTCACGATTGTTAGAGGTACTGTTTATTCTTGTACTCACCTATTCGACGCAGGGTATACCATCAGTGATGAATGCTATTGTATGTCATTTAGTGTTTCTGTCCTTCGTATGACAAGCTCACATGAACAATAGATTTTGACCTCTGCATTTAGCTCTGGGAATGCATGCACTTTCTTGGCTTCGCGTACTCTTCACGGCCTTGCTCTAGATGGTCACGCACCATCCATTTTCCTATCACTGAATAGGTTTGGTACTCCCTATGTAGCTGTCGCTGTCTCGGTTATCTGGGGAGCAATCGCGTATACGGGGTTGAACCAAGGCTCTTCGCAGGTAAGTTGATAAGGATATCAACGACTCGTGGTCAGGTCTCATTTTGGACTTTTAAGGCGTTTGTCTGGCTCGTAGCACTTGCGACCACCGCTGGAATTATATCTTGGATTATTGTATGCTTAACATATCTTCGGTTCTTTTACGCGATGAAAGTACAGACCATATCGAGGCAATTATTGCCATACAAGAGTCCCTTGCAACCATACCTCACAGTCTGTTCAAAATTCACCTCTGGTGCTCTATTGAAGTGCTGACCTATTCTCAGTACTACGCTCTAGTCATGAACGTTCTGATCCTGATATTTAGCGGATGGAATTCCTTCACTCCGACTTTCAATTTTTCCTCCTTTGCCTCGAATTATCTTAATTGGTGAGTTCTCCAGTCGTCTTAAAACAAAAAGATACGACTAACGCGTTATTACTTCAGTATAATATTTCCTATCCTCTTCATTCTCTGCAAGATCTGGCTCAGAGACAGGATGCCCGCCCTGGATGCCATCGATATTCGTTCCGAGCTTGACTCAATTCAATTGGAGCCATTCGAAGATGGGCATGCTCAGGAAGTTGCCTTTAAGGCATCTTTGACGGCATACGATAGATTTCTTAACGCTATATTCTAGATCGTAATTATGTGCGCTTGATCATGATGTGCGTGATGGAGAAAGGATGAAGGTTAGGGAGCTCCTCAGGACGAAAATACAAACTCCGATACAAATCCATTCAAACGCTGGACTACTTGTTTGCAGCCGCTGATCTATGAACTTCCTTATTCCCAACTTGATCCATATTTTCATTGTCCAAACAATTTGAACATCCCTGAGATGTTGATACGCGTTTCTTGACCCATAACGTGCATGCCTACATATTACTTTCCAAGCAAGCTCAAAAGAAAGCGATATGCCATCGTTAAACCTGTGCGACACGCTGACCGTATCAACTTGACACTTCCGAAAGTGGTTGACCGGTAAGCTAACATTACCGAATCCCTCTCTCCGGTAAATGCATGTCATTGAAAAGAGCAAACTTGCGCCTTTTCTAAGCCTACCATAGCGTCTGTTCTAGGCTGCAAGGCCGCCTGTTCCAACGCAAGGAAACACATCTTTGGGCTGAGGAGCTCGCGACGACAAATGGCACCTCAACGACGCTTGAATCAGCTCTTGAACGAACTCAAAGCACCACTGGAACCAATTGGGACCTTGAAGCTGGGGAATATCACATACGAAGTACCCGCCTCTCTGGCGCCATCTAGGTTGGCGCGTTCGTCGAACCTGCTGGATATAAAGGATCCTGTTAATCTGGATAATCTTCACTTCATACTCCAAAAATACTTGCTTGGACAAGACGTCTTTCTGGTCTCGCAGCCTGGCCCTTATGCTCGGAGATTGGCTTTAACATTTGCTAGGTGGGTCTTTCCTTCCGCGATAACATTCATTCTGACCTGACGCGAGTATCATTCAGCATTATTAATACAGAGTATGAGTACATTGCCCTGCACCGAGATGTGGGAGAGACGGAGTTGAAGCAGGTACGGACACCTATTCCTCACACTATGAACAGACACTAAGCATTAAAAAGGGCAGAGAAATAAGGAAAGGCGGAAACCTTGTCTATGTAGACAGTCCGGCCGTAAACGCAGTCAAACATGGCCGGCTGCTCATCTTGGAAGGGATAGAAAAGGCGGAACGCGGTATCATGCCAGTATGTTGACAGTCGATTCCATTGGGCGACGTATTAAACTCTAAACAGGTTCTTAACAATCTTTTGGAGAACCGAGAAATGAATCTGGACGATGGAACCCATGTCATACACCCTCATCGATACGACCAGCTTGCAGCGGGTGTTACAGAGCAGGGCAAAGTATTCATACCCGCTCACAAAAACTTTCGTGTTATTGCAATAGCTGCGCCAGTGCCACCTTATCCAGGATATCCACTTGACCCTCCATTCCGTAGCCGTTTTCAAGCTCGATTTGTCGACCCTGTAGGATCCCTTCTGTCCATCGTGCATAGTTCATCTGCTTCAATACCTCTCTACGACAAACTCCGCGACCTTATATTATCCACGCAATTTGCCAGCGAGTCTAGAAGCACTCTTGAAATTGTTTCAAAACTTCGCTACCACCGTTCCCTCAAACTGCGTTGATGAAGCTCAGAAGTCTCGTAGATAAATTTCCACCTCCAGATGAACTATCTCCTGGCTCAACTGGCTCGCCTATTCTTAACCATACATCCCGGGCTGATTCATGCACCTTTCCAAGCATGGGCTATTCTCAGTAGGCAAACGGAGGAAAATGGACTAGGGGAGCTAGGTAACCCGTCCATGGTGTCTGTTGACGAACATATTGGTCTTTTCGGGTACCAATTGTCTGAAATTCGTCGAACCGGTGACACCAATGCGGAGGTTATCTTCAACCCACCACCAGGATTACAACCTGTCTCTATCGCTGTGCAGGCCGGGCCGAAGACACTTCGCCCTTTTCCTTTCTCTGGAATGCTGGACTTCAACCCAACGACGCGGTTCATGGGCCTCTTGACTTGTTTCTTGCAAGCGCATGCCCTCGGTTGGGATATTTCCTTGATCCCTCCCGCCTCGCCTTCAACGGCATCTGCATCGACTAGTACCCTCGTTCGAGTCTTTGGCCAGATTCTTGGCTATGACGCGGAAGTCATCCACATGTATAAGGAACTAGGAGGTAGGGAGCTTATTATGCGGCGAAGGATCGAAGACGGCGGTGCCACAATATGGGAGCCTAGGTACGGCTATCATATTGTACTACTTGGGTGTCTTCCGAGGTCTCTGACGGTTTCATTTGGTTTCTCTGCAGTCCTTTAATCGAAGGTGCATGGGCAGGGCGATTACTCCATCTATCTGGTTTAGATGTCATCGGGTCTACTGCTGGTTCATTGTCTCGTATCATACAGGATCGTGAAACCGAGCTATGGGAAAACAAGCGCATTGTGGCCGAAGCTTCTCCAGAAGAGGTATGCATGGTGTTAGGCTGCATACAGCATATACAAACACTCATCAACGTACTAGATTTCGTCGGGCGAACTTTCAGTCGCCCATCCTTCATTCCGTATTATCAGTACAGCATCTAAATCACTTTTACTGAAGGATTGGCTTTCAGACGAACATGCGAATATGTTCTTCCCTATTCCAAGTCAGCCCATGGATCAGGAAGAGGAATCGACAATCTTGTCTGCTACAGGTTGCCACCAAGATGTCATCGATACTCTCCTTGTCTTTGCGGAGAAGTACAGGAATAGCATGTCTGCGGACAATGTCCTGAAAAATCGCAAATTGGGCACACGTACGCTTGTTAGAATCGCTCGAAGGCTTGCACTATACCCTCAGGATACCGATCTTCAATCAATCATTCAGCGCTCTTTACTAGCAGAGTTCTTACCGGCAACAGAGAAGATGAATCTCAACACTATGTTGGAAGATTCCAATATCTTTAAACTTACTCCTCCTGTCTGTTTTGTCTCGTCTACCTTGTTGATTGATCTCATTTAGTATCTCCCATAGTTCAACCCTAGTCCTTTCTTAGAGCATAAATCTCTGATCTTTCCTGGACCAAGCAGCACCGGCGGAGTGACTTTGCCGACCTCGATCCCCCTCTTCGATCCTTCTCAAGACCCAGAAGGGTTTGCTTCCCATGTGCCTCATATGGACCACTTTTACGACAACAGCTTACAGACGGGACTCATGCGAGATATCGCCATAGATCTAGAAATTTTAGGGGAGCACATCGTTCTGTTAGGAAATCAGGTATTTTCGACATTTCTTTGGAGTCACTTCCGTCAGCAAATATTGATGCTTGCATTTGATGATCAGGGTGTCGGTAAGAATAAAATTATAGATAGGTGAGTTTCTCGCTGATATTGTTCTGATACTGTCGGCTGAATGACGTAATCTGTAGATTGTGTCAGGTGCGAAAGCTTGTGGCTCGAGACAAAAGTTTTTGTTTGACTTGAATCATTTTAAGCTTTTGGGCCGACCGAGAGAATACATTCAACTGCATAGAGATACAACAGTCAACCAACTCATGTTCACAACATCCTTGGAAGGTGGCATCATCAACTACACCGATTCTCCGCTTTTACGCGCGATCAAATATGGACGATTCATCATCATTGACGAGGCCGACAAGGCTCCTGAACATGTCGTAGCCATTTTCCGCAGTCTTGCTGGGCAGGGAGAAATGTCTCTTTCAGATGGCAGGCGCGTAAGACCAGCGTTGGAAAGGGAAGGCGATATTGTTGTCCATCCCAATTTCAGACTGATTTTGCTGGCCAATCGGCCTGGATATCGTACGTTTTACTCTTTTATATTGTTGTTTAGATATTTATTTCGTTTCAGCCTTCCTTGGTAATCATTTCCTGCAGGTGCTAGGGGAGAACTTCAGTGCTCATTCCGTTTCGAATCCTGATCAGGAGTCCGAGCGTAATCTCATCGGACAACTTGCTCCTGAGATGAGCAAGGACTTGGTACTGAGGCTTGTGGGCGCTTTCAACGACTTGCGCAAAGGATATGAGAATGGGGTCTTAAACTATCCGTATTCATTACGAGGTCAGTCTCGTCAACCGTAACGGGGTCCAGATCTCTAATTTCTCTTCAGAATTGATCAATCTTGTGCGGCATATGAAAGCGTACCCATCAGACTCATTGGGCGACGCTTTACGGAATATCTTTGATTTTGATGTCTATAAACCAGATACCATCGACAAGTTATCGGAGATTCTGATTCACCATGGGTATAACGTCTTCTCTTCTTGTTATTCCTCCTTTTCTGACTGTGCATTTTAGATTACAAGTTCCTCATCTCGGCCTGGATGCTGCAAGAGAGACCACAAGGAAGAAAATTCAAGACATAGAATTTGAACCTAAAGATGTTAATTTGAATGAGCCGAAGGAAGGAGAGCATGATAACAAGCAACATTCTGGTGGTAACAAGTGGGCGGGCGGTGTAAGTCGTTGTTGTCTTCTATCCTTTTCTACAGACGACCCTCATTCTATTGCCTTAGACTGGTGGACGAGATACTGCCGGTATGGGAGGTCGAGGAGGATATAAGCGACTATATAAAGGGGGCGATATCAAGCAGGTACATCATATTTTTTCTCTCGAAGTTTTGGCTGCTTATGATGCGTCATCATCAGGTTTCAGATAGGTTGAAGCAGGACGTACCTGACCACATCAAAGAGAAAGCACGAGAAATGGCCCGTCAAGAACTGCAGCGCAGACTGGAAGAGCTCGACATGTCAGCTTCAGAGGCCAAAGGATACGGTCAATTGATTGGTGCTACTGAGGCTCATATGTCATCTCTTCTTGATCTACTTGAACGTTGGTCTATCCGGTTTTTTCTGACGATAAGATGTCCTGAATTGAGCAACAGATCTTGCTGCAAAGGAGGAGGAACGAGTTTGGGTCAAACGACAGATAGATGGCGAGTTAGATGATAGTCGTCTGACTGAGGGGTTGACTGGGGAGTCAACAGTCTACAAGCGACGTGGTATGGAGAAGCCTGAGATAGGTCGACCTCAAGTCAAGTAAGTTGTTGCCCTCTCACACGCTTATTCAGTAACTCCATGGTATCATTTGATTCAGACCTAAGAGAATCAAGTTTATCTTTGATTTGAGCGCGTCGATGTATCGTTTCCAATATGATGGACGTTTGCAGCGGAGCATGGAGACAGGTAGGACACCTTCCTTCTGACTCGGACACCAACATACTAATCTTACATTCAATTAGCTGCGATGCTAATGGAGACCTTCGAACGTCTGTCTCGGAAAGATAAATATGTTTGGGATGTGAGTGTCCTCATTATTCCACATGATTCAACCTGATCTTTTCTTCTTTTCTCAGATGTGTGGCCATGTGAGTGCATCTCGTTGCTTGGAATAAAGGCATTCGGCTGCTGATTTTCCACTTAGTCAGGAGACGGGCCTGACATTACACTGACTGAGGCCGGTAAACCACCAACAGACTTGAAAGAACGATGGAAGGTTGCAGAGAAGATGTACATGATACCTCAATATGCATTCGCTGGCGATTTCACTGGTTCGTCTTGTCATTGCGGACAGTGTGCGATTACTGCTTACTGATACCTTTTTGACAGTTGAGGCTATTACGAAAGGTGTCACTGAAGTTGCTAAATATGATGCAGGTGAGCATGCGGAGTGGCGGGGGCATCTTTGAAAGATCGGTGCTTACATATCATGGTCATGGTTAGATGACTGGTTTGTGATTGCGATAACAGTGAGTGTTTACTCTGTGTTCCGTTTAATCATTGGTTTCTGATTTTCCACTCGAGGATGCCAACTTTGGCAGATACCAAATCACTCCTGAGGAGTTGACTAGGGCTATGAGGCATAATCCTAAAGTCAACACTGCTCTGATCTGTATTGGCGAGGGTGCTGAAGCATCATGGTACGCTTTTCCTCAAGAATAAGCATTGAACCAGCACCGATAAAATCTCAATTCTAGGATCACGAAGAGCCTTCCTGGTCGCGGGTTCCGGGTGGCCAATACCGGTGATATTCCAAATGTGCTGCGCAGTATTTTATCGACCATGGTGGACCGCTAAGGCCCAGGAATAAGTTGCATGGTTGTTCTACAAGAATTAAGGATGAGATATGAAGCATTTATGAATGTATTAGGATATCTGAGGCTCCGGATAAATGTAAACTATCTAGCATTTTCTGTATATTTGTCTATTACGACTTGGTTTGGCCATTGAAGTCAACCTGACACTGGCAAGTTCCTACCGTGACCAAGTGCCGTGACCACATGATCGCACAGTGAATGCCCAAAGTAATACCGCCCCTTGCGCTTGATCATCTGCTACACTTTCTCATTATACAGGCCGTGGAAGGACCATTTACCTTTCGACAGAACTGAAAGGCTTTCACTCTAAACTCAGTATCTCAAAGAAAGCATATTCGCTACCGAGACCTTGCGCATTCTCGAGCACCACACCCACCAAACGGAATGGCGTATTTCTTCGCGTCACCCATAGACGTGGATATTAAACTGGAAGGAGAGGAACTGAGAAAGCAGGTTGACATAAAATCGGACAAGGAGAAGAACATATCATGTCCGGTCTACTTCGACGGAGACTCGGTCACAGGCCAGGTATGTCCTCACTACACCCCTTCTTGCTGCCATTAGCGAACCATGGTGGACACCAACAGGTAACAATACGTGTGCGCGATGGAAAGAAGACCACGCATGAAGGTATTAAGGTAGAATTTGTTGGAAGCATCGGTCCGTCGCATTCTCTTGGATAGATTGACCTTAGCTGACGGAGCGTCCTGTAGAACTGTTCTACGACCGCGGGCATCATCATGAATTCCTTTCTTTGTCTCAAGAGCTCGCAGCGCCAGGAGAGATGAGGCAGGCGCAGACCTTTGACTTCAATTTCAAAAACGTCGAGAAGCAGTTCGAGAGTTACCAGGGTATCAACGTCAAGCTGCGGTACGTCGGCTTTTGCTTTCCCCCAGAGAACTCCATTCTCAAGTATATCATGCAGGTACTTTGTAAGGGTTTCAATTTCACGGCGGATGGCGGATGTTGTCAAGGAAAAGGATATTTGGGTGCATTCATTCCGTATGCCTCCTGATAGCAACAATTCTATCAAGATGGAAGTCGGTATTGAGGACTGCCTACACATTGAGTTTGAGTACAACAAATCCAAGTGCGCTTGCTTCTTGTTGCATGTTCACTAGACCGCGGATGCTGAACCTTTTATAGATATCATCTCAAAGATGTGATTGTTGGCAAAATCTACTTCCTCCTAGTACGGATAAAGATTAAGCACATGGAACTGTCCATTATCCGGCGCGAGACTACAGGATCACCTCCAAACCAGTACAATGAAAGTGAGACGATCACCAAATTCGAAATCATGGACGGCGCCCCGGTGCGAGGTATGATCTCGTCTAGTTTGTTAAGAGTCACTATTGATAAATGCATCGCTTGCAGGGGAAACGATACCCATTCGAGTGTTCCTTGGTGGCTTCGATCTCACACCGACTTTCCGGGACGTGAACAAGAAATTTACAACTCGTTACTACCTGAATCTCGTGCTCATAGATGAGGAGAACAGACGCTATTTCAAACAGCAGGTGCGTTTCCCTCACAACATAATTAAATTCTTCCAGACCCTAATGTACATATATAGGAAATTACAATTTTTAGGATACCCGAGGTGAGTCCGCGGTGTGCAGCAACACTTCATCATTCAGCAGCTCACCTATGTCTATCCACAGAATTGATTATTGGACCGCTTTACTGTTACTGTATTTTCTATATTTATCTTTACGCAACCTGGATGATTCCCCTGTCTGACTGCCAATACATGGCCAGCCAATGTTTTTTTCGCTTGCGGTCATTAAGAGAACTATGTATTCTCGGTAGTGGTATAACATCATAAAGAACCAGAAAAATGAACATGACGAAGTGAGAGCTGGATCGCCCGTGCTAATACTACAGAAAAAATGAATGAATAGCATAAAATCTTTAGAAATATTGATTTTCTTTCTGCCTCGACGGAAGCGTATCTTCCATGTCCAAAACCTCGGAATCTCTAAGCACGCCCCTTCTTCCAGGTCTGGATTCGAGACTGCCAATTTCCACCTGGATAGCTTCTGGCATATTTGTCCTTGGTGGGATGATGATGGGTAACAAGTGCAGACTGCCCCTGGGGTGGGCAGAGCGCATCGGCGTGGGCGTGGGCTTGCTGGGCACCATCCCCACACTCTTGAGTCGCGCAAGTTGAGGCTTCTGGCTCGCGC
This sequence comes from Psilocybe azurescens, assembly GCA_023853785.1. Lineage (NCBI taxonomy): Eukaryota > Fungi > Basidiomycota > Agaricomycetes > Agaricales > Agrocybaceae > Psilocybe > Psilocybe azurescens. The sequence goes on along the minus strand of JAJIRX010000787.1, from coordinate 41,415 downwards.
CATTAGCACGCGCGAGCTTGCGCTCATTCTCCTCCGCCATCCGCGTGTTCCTGAGCCATGGAATCTCGATGTTATCAATGCTCTTGCCGCGGTCATGCAGGTTTTGGAGGTTGTTGTCTCTACGTGCCGGCGGAGACACTGGCATATGGACGTCCGGTGCTACGGCCACTGAGGCGCTGGTGTCGACCCATTCGGCGATCCTGCTGAGCTTTTCATGCACGGGCACAAGCTTCCGTGGCGTTGTTGGTGTCCTGGGACCCTTTGGCATGGGTTGAACGCCCATTGATATTGGTCGCGCCGAGACTTTGAATTGCCTCGACTTGCCAGTGTCTAATGCCATACCGAGATCGACGAACGGGTCTTCACCAAAAGTGGTGTCATCAATAAGGTGGAAGTCTGTCATGACTGACTCGACGGTCCCAGGAGTGATCCCTTGTGGTGTTTCTGGCACTTCTGCCTTACGAGTACGCGATGCAGGAGCTTGAAGAGCAGAGGACGAGGTGTCAAGCTTGAGAGGTTGGGGCTTGGCAGTGGCCACTGAGTTGTAGCTCTTCCTAGACTCGTCTTCTTCAAATGGATCGATAGATTTCTGGTTGTATGGCGCCTTTCCTTTGCTGCGAGGGGTGCCTGAAGTTCTGTATCCTCCTGCTCGCGGCGTCACGGGTGTTTTACCGGCTTTAACTGGGGAGGGATGGGAGAATCTCATTGGTGAGGCGGTGATTTCGCTGCCGGTGTATTCGCTGCCCACGAAAGCGGATGATTTCAGAAGAGGAGAGGGTAGGTTTTGCTTGAAAACGAGTTCTGAAGGAGAGCCAATAACTTGAGGCCCGGCCATGATACCAGGAGGATAGAGCACGCTTGAACCGCTATCCTCATCCTCCCATGTAGTCTGCTCCGTCTGAGATTTATACTGGAATGGGCCTGGAGGGCCTGGGAACTGGCTCGCAAGCTCACGGACGGCTTTGATCGAATCCGGCATGCTCCTGACACTGGTCATTGACTTGACTCTGGCGTCGAAATCTTCGGTCGTTCGGCGGGAATCTACAACAATGGGATATTCCATGGGATCAGGGAACGTCATGGGATTTATCGTCACTTGAGATGTCGGCTGAGAATCTGCAGGGACTGGGTAGTGCGTCGGTTCAGGGAAAGCCATGGCTGCCATGGTTTCTGGGGTAACGTTGTGAACGGTCACAGGAGCTTGGTATACGCGCGCCTGCGCCGCTCTCTGGGAGAGTTTCCGCTGAGGAGCATTGACAATCTCGAAAGGACCATTAAGCGAGTTCAGCGAATCGCGGTACAGATCCGCGTCGCCTTTCTCGTTGTGGAAATTAGGGCATGGGAGGCATTGTCAGGTCGAGCTCGCGCAGAGATTTCTTCTCGGATTCGAAGTAGTAGCTCGACTGTGTGTATCGGCTTCTTTCTGAGGAGGCCTCGTACCATGCGCTTAATGGCCTTGCCTTCACGTCTTCTGCGGCTAGGGTGGGGCTAGGAAGACTGAGAGTCGAAAATCGCATATGCAGTTTCGGTGTGCCCTGATTGTACTTGACTATAACCCGTTTATTGGCCAATCTGTCCTTGATGTTGGCAAACTCGTCCATGCCAGGAAGACCTGACTGCAGAGTCATGACGGACTGACGTTGTGTGGTGGTTATATAATGCGGGCCTCGGATAGAAACGGCCTTCTCGTCGGCCTTCTCGTCGGCGTATACAAGGTTCTGAGGGACACGAGGGGCTGCATGGAACGCAGTAGCGGTTGGCGACAATTGACGGAGAGTGCTGAAACGAGGATTGGAGATGAACTGATGCAAGCGAGATGTTTGGGAGTTGTTTCGCCCATTCTTTCCTGCGTTCACGATTTCGTCTTTGACTGCTTCGAAGTCTTCAATTACGTCGACCCTGGTTGTCAATGCTGAATGAATGAATTGACGCGGGAAGTCAGCTAGACGTACCCTTTGATAATGCCAATGCACATGAAAGCCCTCGCTAGCATTCTCATGATTCGTCGTGTCAAAGAAATCCCAAAGCCTCCTCCTGCAAAACCAATAACCGTCTCCTAGTGCGCCTAGCTTGGCGGCGCCGGATATCCACCCGATGCCATTGGCAAAATGAGCCTTATCCGAATCCTTCCTCTCAATGCGACGCTGACTGAGAAGAGCTTGGGTAAGGCGAAAAAAAAGCAAAGCAGAAAACAGAAGCCTGATAAACTATGAGAAGGGCCAAAGTCATGCTGGTGAAGAATGTCCAGAGTCCTCCTTGACGATCGTCAGCAAAACCGATCGTAATATTGGACCCCTTTGTCCCTGGAATGCTACCTAAATGAATATAAATAAGCAGTCAGCAAAGAACATCCCCCATGTCTAGTAGGGTAGCAAGGCAATAATCTCACGTATTGTAACACCGATGAAAGATGCTATTTCGTTGAAGATGACGATAGCCGGAACGAAGATGATGAGTGAGAGTTTGGCGACGTTCTGGAGGCGCTTGGGAAGTGTGTCCGTGAGCTCCTCACTTGTGAAAATGAAAAGAAAGAAAGTATAAAAAAAAAATTGGGAGGAAGGAAGCGACACCTATTTAAGTGATGCGAATGCGAAGATCCATTGCCGTAAGTGAGCGCCTTAATTTTGGACGAGTCTCAATTGTACGCACCTATCCCTAGATCCAAACCTCGAAATAGTGACAAGTTGCTCCGCACTGCGGGAACGACATTAGATAAAAGTTCGATCACTGTGAGGATTAGGTATGTCCATCCTTCTGCTGTAAGGAGCAAATGACGTCTGAGAATTCAAGGATGAGGAAGGGAGCATAGAAGAAAGAATCACGGCTTTACGCACCTTCCTTGACCCCATTTCGCGAAAATCAAAGAAGTTGAAAAGATGACCTCCAGTGCCGTAGGTATTACCAAAAGGATATTTTCATGTAACTGTGTTATGGGGGTGCAACGCAGGATCGAGGCTGATGACAGACAAATGGATCCCATTTACTGCACCGCGAGCTTTGCTGGTGTGGGTGAAGTCGATGGGATTGTGTTAATGAAGACCGAACCAGCAGAGCATCCTCAACTAGCGGACCGTGTTTATTGGGAATTCAGATAAGAGCTCCTGAATTGGTGGCTTAGGACCGAAAAAAACTCTTGAAACGGCAAGGGAGGCAAAGAATAAAAGAATGGAATGCAGACTGGCTGCTGGAACGGATCGACCTGCGCGTGGACTGTAAATAAAATAAGAAATAAGAAAATGAAACGGAAGTGAAAGGGAAAGAAAGAAGGTATAACGGAGAGCAACAGCGCTCGGATTAGACCAATTGAGCACGGTTGCTAGACATGGCGACTGCTTAACCACGGTCTTTCTTGCGTGGGGTTAATCACAATCAGCAACATTTTCCGGAACGGTTGCTATAGAAGGGAATTTGTATGGTATCCAGATGTCATGAGGGCCTCTAGGGGGTATAGTAAGCGTGGCTAGATCATGATGTATCACGATTCTGTCATTCTCTGAGTTGGATGGGGTATGGGTTGAGCTGCTGGAGAGGTTGAATCTCTTGGCCGCAGAGACAATGACGGCCTTGATGTTTGCTTGAAGTGGTACATGGGTATTTGAGTAACGTACTCGATGTCTTCTAGGACAAGAGCTTTTGTGCACTTTTGAGAACCATGGGAGAATCAGCTCAGGAAATTTGAGAAATGATAGTTGGAGACTGTCAACGCCATGGATGAGCGGCGTTGAATTGAACGACGAGGACAGCGATCATTGCAGAGTATTACGTAACCCATTTATTCTTAGCGTTGTACAGTGCACACTATTTTCTCGCCTCTTTCGCAACGAATACATTTTTACAAGTTTCAAACTTGTGTAAAAGAACGCGGTAATCTGTTTTCTGTGATAAAAACAGGAACAGTATAGATAACGCGATGGTGGTATGTTTTCATTTTCACTTGGAATGCGCCCAAGTTGACAGAATAAACTCTGGACAGAAAATCTCAGTTCTCCAGCATGACCCTTCTGTACACCTGCCGATGCGACCTGGAGACCCGACACCTACATCTCGAAACCTGAATCCTCTTATGCATCCTTTTTCCCGTGCCCGGGAACGCACTCGTGCACTGAACGCGGTTAAAATGGAAAGGATGTTTGCGAAACCATTTGTGGACAGTCTGGAAGGGCATATTGATGCTGTTGAAGTGCTATGCCGTCGGCCTGGGCTCATTAACAGCTGTGGCTAGTGGAAGCTGGGATGGAGGTGTGTGCGTGCATCAACTAAATGCGCAGGACATGATCACTGAATGATGAATTTTCAATCGACCAGGAATAATCCTCCACAACCTCTCAACGCGAAAACCGATCGCCAAGATTCCGCAGGCGCACAAAGGAAAAGCTTCAGGACTATGCTTCTCACCCGACGGACAGAGGCTTCTGAGCTGCGGTGTCGATCGTAATGTCAAGTTATGGGCTGTTGACGGCGATAGTACGAATACGGAGGTTGTAAGTCAACACCTATGAACGACTGCATGATCGGCATCAACTCTTTCCTCCGCCTGAATTTAACTCAGTATTCTGATATTCTGATACGTTTTTTCTTCAGCCATTGAACATTTTCCCCGGGAAAGCCGCATTTAAGTATGTATCAATCTATCCATCTTTCGACAAATGTACTTACTCAGCTGTTCTCCCACCGTTCTTTCTCCACTCAGCTCAATAGATCACCATCGCACGGAGCCGCTCTTCGCAACAGCTTCGAATACTGTGCAAATATGGGACGAGACAAAGTACGTTGGTATGGTGCTAAAAGCCGACCAATTCTCACCTCGATTTGCAGGAGTGCCGCAATATCGAACCTCACTTTCCCAACATCAACCGAAACCATCACATCTGTTCGTTTCAATATGAGCGAATCATCCGTGCTTGCCAGCACTGGCTCGGACAGGACTTTTACGCTATACGATATTCGGACAGGAAAGGCTGAACGACGGGTGGTCATGCAGGTCTTTACTATTTTTATGTTGGTTGCATCCAGTGATCCATTATAACCCACACATCAATCTTATAGATGCAAAGCAATGCTTTATCATGGTCACCGACGTTTCCAACAACAATTCTTCTTGCCTCAGAAGATCACAATCTTTATACATTTGATATTCGTCACCTCGAAGCCCCAACACAGATCTACAAAGCCCATGTGGCAGCTGTTATGTCATGTGATTGGAGTCCAACTGGTCTGGAGTTCGTTAGTGGTGGATGGGACAGAACAGTGAGAATATGGCAAGAGGGGGAAAGGACGAGCACCCGAGGTGTACCACACGAAACGAATGCAGAGGTATGCTACGAACTTATTTTTGCTACACTACGTGATTAACAATCATTTTCTTCTGCAGAGTTTCCTCTACTATCTTCACAGGGGATGCCCGGTTCGTTCTATCAGGCTCAGACGACGGTAATGTAAGGGATATGGAAGGCCAAAGCATCTGATAAACTCGGTGTGGTCACTGCTCGTGAACGTGCTGCCATGGAGTACAGAGACAGTCTGAAAGACAGATGGAGAGTCGACAACGAAGTCGACAGAGTCGCACGGTCAGTCATCATGCTGCTATCTATTCAACAAAAAACTCATTTCGCGAAATGTAGGACTCGGCACCTGCCAAAATCGGTACATCAAACGAACAAACTCAAAAACACTATGTTGGAAGCGAGGAGGGTCAAGGACGAAAGACGGAGAAAACACACGCGCGCAGGGGAGAATAAACCCAAACCGGAGAGGAAAAAGCTGGTTATCGCGGAACAGGTCTAGTAGTACATACTTGTCGCGATCATTGGTTTGGGTCGTACATTGTTATTGTAGTACAACACCATTTACTGCGGGAAACTTATCTGCAATACAGTAACATTCAAATTTCAGATCATCTTCATCTTTCAAAATATTCAAGTGCTTGCAACTTGTAAGTATTATTGGTTTAAGAAGCAAAATGAATGGCCAACGTGGGGATCGAACCCAAGACCTTCGCGTTATTAGCACGACGCTCTAACCAGCTGAGCTAGTCGGCCATGACCTTACTGTACATCCACACAGTATAAAAATTCTACAGGGACACTCATATAACGAAACTGGTTGACTTTCGAAAGTCAACTTAGACGATGGGTGACAGTGGGTTATTTTTCTGCTACCTATGTATGCGGCCTAGTTTCTTATCCTTAGATTGTAAACGTGGTAAAGGCCCTGCATCTCCAAATAAACCATCCAAGCGACTGCGGCGAGGCTCAGCCATTCCCCCGCTCCCACTTCCAATCTTGCACCTGTACCTGTACCTACACCGCTTTTCAAACCCTCAGCCTCCTGAGCCATCAAGTAAAGCAGCAAGGTGCAACACAAGGAGCAAGACGAAACGACATAATGAAGCGGCCATTACCGGTGGGCCACTTGCACATCCCGCATCACCATTGCCCCTACCCAACCCGGAAATTGATTACAACAAAAGTTGGCGCAAGTGCGCGCCTTCTGTAAAAAAGGGAAGAATGGATTTGGCCGCGGAGCTAATGGCCTTCTTCGGTGGCTAATCTGATTATATGTGACTTGTCTTTGCATCGGATTTTATGCTTATCGCAATCATTTCAGAGCTATGCTATTGGTCCAAGTATTTGCCAGATACAAATAAAATACCGGAAGGTTGGTCTGGAACACAGTTGGATGTGAAGCGGGGACTTATCCAAATGAGACTGTTTATTCTACATGTGAGTGTGATTTCTTATATCGTAGATCTCATTTGGTCTGATCTATTCACAAAAATTATATGGAAAACAGGCTAGAAGACGGGGATAAAAAGGCTACTTGGTTGATGCCCTTGTTGATGATCTCCGTACGGCAGACATCCCGAACGCTTAGCCATCACTGCCATCCAAATTGACTGCCTTAAGCGCTCAAGGTAAAAATTGTATGCAAACACATGTCGCAAGTCTTGTCCCTATTTTTTAAATATAATCAAGCGCATACGGGCCTTGAAAAGGACTCTAGATATCACCAACATGTCCAATCTGATTTCTTTCAGTTCCCAATGTATTCCCAATCGCATAGAGGTTTAAATTGTTCTATTTATAGAATTGACCATCGTCCTTGCATCACCCGCCGTTATTTTTGTCAGCATGTGAGCAACTTCAAAATATTCTTTTATATTGTAAACTTGAACTACGTCTAATGCACTGGCTATGGATTTAAATGGTTCAAATTAAGGGGCTCTAATTGCACACAGTACATAAGATTAGAGTTTGATTGTACCCTACAGATTTCCTATTCTGAAGCTTTTCTGAAGCTTGAAGAGCATTCCGATATTCTTTGAAACACGGTCAAATCATAACCTGACCCCTATGCCGGTAAGTTGTCTTGGTAGACCTGGTAATTGGTGCCAGTGCCCAGGTTCACGTAGCACTCACTGTCTGCGTGCCGAAATTCGCCATGTCTTTAGCACCCTGAGCGCAGCGGCCAATCGCCTTGAGCTTGATGACAGTTCCGAGTCAGACGCTGTCAGGTACCACGGATGCGAGCCGGGAACGAAGCTTTAATCGGTTATGAGCGGCATAGTGTCCTCGCTCGCTTCGTCATCCCCATAAAATGTTTAAGCCCACCAACTATGTGTCCACTTGATGCAGACTATGAGAGTATTTTGATGGTCCTGCAATATTGCTTTCGATGTCGTCGATAGTGATTCTTATCGCCCTCATCCCCGATTCTTCTTCATCGTCAACATCGGCTTCGTCGTCAACATCGGCTTCATCGTCTTCCGAGCGTCGTTGTTTTCCTTTGTATGTTCCAGGAGAACCAACGAACTGAATGGGTAGAGACGGGGCAGACATCTGTCCTTCGAGATGCTTGGCCGAGAATTTACGCAAGTGGATTATCATCCTACCCGTCACAATTCCCATAGCGGCGTGAAACGGTCTAAATGTGTGGAGCACAATTCAAAGCAGATCTCAGCCGGCGTAGAACAGATACCACGCACCCGAATCCAAACCATGGGATACCTGATTTACCCTGTGTTCAAGTACGCCTTCAGCCGGGGTCAAAAGGTAATAGAGTGGTATTTCTCACCACAACCATAATGTTATTGAAAGAAGAAGGCTGCTGATACTGCGAAGAATAAAATATCTAAGTATTCATTATAATCAAATGCGATAAATAGCCCGTTGCTTACATTGCAAAGTATAGGATATTCTCGCTCAGCAAGACTGAGATCAGAGACGCGCGCTCATTGATCTGCGCAAGAGCCGATGTAGACACGACCGCTTTGAATACCGCGAAGCCAAAAGGACGAATTCGAACGACATCGCTGCAAGCACCATAAGCTCGTCATTAGGTTTGACTCCGAGTTTTAACAATAACACAAAGTGCTCACCAGGCATCCATAACGCCCACTGAGATCCACCATTGATACTAGGGCATCCTCGTGGTGGTAACTGGCGGAGGCCGTCGATCATAACCTTCCTCTGTATTGCGTTTACAATCATAATCCATAGAAAGAGTCCAATAGATATGATAAACAGGACTATATTGATGACAGCGACCTTCAGACATTAAGAACGAATGGTCAGTTTTCTCATATCGCTTTTTGTCAGATCGCACTCACTTTCTTTGAACGATTGAACAAGACGTAAATCCTCATCATCATAAAGACTTCTATTGACCAAAGGCTAATTGCACCTGCCATTCTGGTCACAGGATCAGTTAAAACGCACCTGTGGGATCGAAGTTCTGTGGTCAGCAGGATGAAAGCCGTGTAGGAGGTAAGTACCCACAGTTCGCGAGTGATTACACCTGGAATGGCGAAGCTATGGATCTGTAGGACGTCGAACGCCACAAGGAAAATGGTATAGTATCGAATCTACCGCCCAAAATTGAAAAAGGTCAGGTTGGATGGCTGTTAGATGATTAACAAAGAAATTTACACTCACCCAAAAGAACATAAATTTGCTAAAACTGGGTTTCTGTCGCTATTTGCAAATGAAAGATTGACTATATTTAGACTTGCGCTAATGCTGCAAGTGATCAGGATGGTAGATACTAACCCACATGTACTTGATCTATTTATCATATCCATAAATTTGATCAGTGCATCTGGGTCGAATGTGTTACAGTGCGTTCATGCGGACCTCATCCTCCAGCGTAACGACTATTTATACACATACCAGATGTCAGGCTTTTTATGTTCAGGTATTAGTGTTATCAACTGTACTCACAGTAATCGTGAAGCACCCACACAAGACAAGGCACTATCAAATTCAATTTTAGCATGTTGTAGATGGGTGCAGACTCGATACTTACGAACGGTGTAGAGAGGTATCATCCCTAGCTTCATGAGATGAATCGTCTCTTCATCGGAACTGTTGGTTATTGGCATGACTTTGCAGGAAATAAGATGTTAAGGATTATGGTGGGCGGCCAGCGCTCGCCGGCTCGTCTTCCTAACAGCCTCCTTTTATATGAGTGTCCCATTGTGAGACACGTTTTGTTAGTAGGGATTGGCAGAAATGATCCGTGCCTAGTGATTAGGTACGCACTCGTAATCGGGTCCCGTTAGGTCCCGTTACAGACCGTCCTTCAGCCGCCGGCGCCTTTATTCCCCTTCTTATCTCCCCCACGTCATCCCGTCATCTTTCTTCTCCCATCGCCCATCAGACCGTAAAATTTGGTAGAAGTTCAAGACAAACCCTCATCTCGAAATGGGCAAGCTCTTCCGAAAAGGCAGTGCTCGAACCAAAAACAGGTGTGAAGCGGCACGGTGCTTAAAATCATCCACCGCTCTGCAGCACCACCATTTCTCATCGGTACGCCAAAAAAGTTTCCCGTCATTCGCTTCACCAATGTTATTAACCAAGAATAGCATAGAGTGGAACGCTGGCTCTTGCTCGAGACGTAAGATATACATAAGGTACACACCGAAGGGATGCAACGGCTATTGAATGCGGCGTGAATACCTCGACATAATATTTCACGTTTCAGAACAATTTCAGGATGTCCACCGTGAAGAAAATGACTTATAGCTATTAACTTCACACTTATAATTTATCTGTACTTTAATGTTGCCAGACCAATGAATTGGATGACTCTCTTGAGCGCTCGGTGCATCCTTACATAGCAGCCATGTCAAATTTTGGAATGAAGACCAGTACAGAGTTTGATCAATATTTTTATCAATCCGTAAGTGGTTACTGTCTCTTGCGTACCTACTTCCTTTACTCGATTGTGGTGATAACGAAGATGTCACAGTGAAAATGATGGTAATTGACGACTGAGAACCGTTTAAGAACTCGACAGAAAACACGGACTACTATACATATGTAAAGGACGGGCCCAAAGGTAACGCTGACACCAATAATTAGATAGACAACGTAGAAGACGCGAAAAGTAGTAATTGTTCGATGTACGTACGGATGCAAGGAACGAGGTTTATATAGATACTGCCAGGGTATTAACGAATGTGGTGATGATGAGAATGGATCGCCGATTGGACAAAAACGGGAAGGTAGTCGGTCGCGGTAATTGGAACGTCCAGAAAGAGGTACTGAGAGAAAATCCAGGAAGGGGTATGGTACGCAGTGGCGTACGAAGAGAGTTGGTGAAGGTGGAGAGTTGGGGATAGCGAGGTTGCACTTTAATTGTTCCAATCCGGATAGGTAGGGGTATCGTTGTTGTTGTGGAAGGAGGGAAGAGGAGGAGATGGTGGTGACGACTATTTAATAAACATAAGGAAGAAAATAATGAAAATGTAAGATAGTTCAGTGTATATTTGGCGCATTTCTGGCGCCTGTCATGCAAATAACGTGAAGAAATTTGAAAAATGCCAAGATTGAAGCGGATATGAAAGCAAAGCATGACGAGATAGAGAATGTGGGATAGATGCAATTAGATATGATGATGTTGAGAATGTGAATGATAAATTCGATTGCAAGAAGGTAATTGCTAGAGCAGAATAAAGATGTAAAAATTAGCTCGTCACATGAAACGAGATGTAGAATGGAAAGATGCTGCATCAAATGGCAAAAGACTCAGAATGCGGTAATGGGAAGAAAATACCGAACTGCCATGAATATGACGGTGAAAAGATGGGGAAGTGTCGCGGGATTAATAAGCACGGCAGGCCGATAGCCGTAGGTGGAGCAGAGACGATGACAACATGGGGGCAGGCAAATCAGCAGGGTACCAAGGGTTTCGCAGAGACCCCACTACGAGTAGGAGGGCAGAAAATGGTATCCAGCTTGGGTCGTCGAGGTTCATCGAATTCATGCCTTCCAAGAGGTCGAGTCGGGTAATCAAACTGACGTGAGCCCTCGCGCCTGCGACTACTCCGCTTCTGCACATCCATCGAAAGAGTGAACTCGTCTTGACCAGCAGCTGATGGCTGAGAACGAGGTTTGGGCGAAACGGCAGATCTACCGTTTGCGCCGCCTTCGGAGATCATATGATGATGATCGTTCTTGTACTGTCCGTAATCAGTCGAGTCAGGATCGTAAACCTGAATGTCGAGCATGTCCACTTCGATGTTTTGGTAGATAGCAGCGGAGGATGTGCGTGCAATCTTGATCGCCTTTTCGTTCGCGTGAGCCGGCGAAGGAGGATTTGTCCGCTTGAATCGAACTTGCGACTGAGTTTGCAGTTGAGGTGCCGTTGTCGAAGGGGCAGGGGATGAGGGTACGACCACCGACACTGGAACGCTCTGGCACAGAAGGCTATCCTTTGTCAACTGTCGGTGATTCGACTGGAAGGAGCTCTGCATGCCCTTGGCTCTCTGCAGAAAAGCGCCCATCCTACTTGTCGAACGCACTTTGGGTGAAATCTTTGGTCGTTGAGCGACCTCAACCCCTACCATATCAGTATCGACATCGTGTGGCACCTCACGATCGCCAAATTCGCCAAAGCCAAGTTCGATGTCGAATTCCTGGTGATCCTCATCATCGTCGCCATTGAACGCATACATGATTTCCTCCTCCTCGTCATTCTCAACGCGAACCTCGTCGCAACCCATGAAGGTATGACCCTGATCCTTCTTGTACGTCGTCCTGCCGTGAAGTGCAAATTCAAAGACCTGATCATCGTTTGGGTAATGGTCCTGGACTTCGACCTCCCTCTCCTCGCTCACGGGAAACAAACGCCCAATGACAGATCTGCTCTTATCAGACGCCGGGGCACGCGACGACATGCTGACTTTCCTCGTGGTGACACGTTTCTCGTGCATGGCGCCTTTGATCTCCGCGTACATGTCGACATCGCGCTCGACTAACGGAAGCGCATCGGCCAAATCTCCCTCGCACTCGCCTTCTTCGTCATCCACGAGAGACTCTCCGTGAGCCTCAATCCCTAGAATAGCTTCCACATCATGTCGAATCTTGGGCCTCAATCTGGGCCGGTACGAAGGGAATCCAGCACGCGAGCATCGCGACAGCGAAGACGTTGGTGAAGAATCAGCCGAGGTCGACTCACAGGCTAGATCCTCCGCGGTCCACACGTATCTCGCCAAAGCCGAGGAGCGGAAAGGAGTGGCCAAGCCGTATGCCGCAGATCCACCAAGCCCCGTTCGAGACTTGGCTTCCATTGACAAAGCACGGTTCGACCAGGCGCGTCTCCGACTTCGCACCGCAAGAATATCGAGTCGGCTACGCGTCTCCTCGTTGGCAACGCGGGATTGGCTAGCGGCAAGAGAAGAAGTTGCGCGAGGCGCTTCCGACTGTCCATGAGGTATCTGTACTCTTCAAGTGCAGGGGCCGAGAGACGTTGCACTGGGGAACCGGCTGTACCGGTTGAGATACCAGCAGCCTTATGGTCGGCCTTCGTTGAGTCGTCAACGATGGAACACAAGGTAGAGGTTCTAGGTCTTTTGGTGGAACAGGTGGAGTGGGGAAGTTGACCGAAGTTCCTGCTCATCTGAGTTGGAAGAGTGAGAACTGACATGGGAGGACCGCGATGATGTTCTAGTCGGCGGTATGCCAGGATAGCACTGGAAATGAGATGTTGTAGAAGGTGTATGTACGGAGCTTCCGTCATCCGAATCCGAATCTTCATTTGTGGCGGACAGAGGTGGCTTAGCAGGCTCTTCTTCGTCATCCGAGAATGACACCGGAACAATCATGGTTGTCGTTTCCAGCCCGCTATCATGATGTAAGTCTGGCTTCGACACAGCATCGAGAGCAGATAGCTCAGATCCCAACTCTACCTCTGCTTCTTCCAGAATCTGGTCCATCCTTTCCAGCATACGTCTTCTCATACTGTGCAGAATCCATATGCAGAAACTCGTTGGATCCTGTCGGCGATATTCTTGACATTCTGCTTCCACTGGCGAACCTGCTTCAAGGGTGTCGATGCTGATAGTAGGACCTGCAAACCGGTGTACTAGCTCAGTAAGAACAAAGAGACGATATGTATCGACCAATGATGAGCGTGCAGTCCGTCGAAGCGCACGCGCGCGGGGTGAAAGTACCAGACGGGCCCGGTGTAGGGGACGGCGATGTAGGGGTTGACCATGGCTGTGAACTGCTAGGTCGAGATGAAAAAAGATGTCGAGCTGTTCGAGGGTGACGAGGGGTTGACAAGTTGATTATTGAACTAGTAATAACAAGTAAGTCGATTTGAAATCACTTTAGAGGAACGAGCCATAGACATACCCAACTGCGGAGACAATTTGCATGAAAAATGAACGCGACTTCTTATGCCGCGAAGGTTTGCTTGATACGCTGCTGGATTTCGCCACCGACGTGGCTGTAACTGACGAGGCCGATCTAGCTCTCTCGACCTTTTGCTTTTCCCATGCCCTTTCACGCAAAACTCGCTCGTCTTCAAGCGTACTTTCGTGTACATCCTTGACAATCTTCTCCAAAGCATCCGACAGTTTCTTGCCGTATTGGCTGCCATCTATTTCTTTGAAAGCACCAGTACGGGTAATCCCTTCCCAAAATCCCCATCTTTCAACTTTACCGTCGATAAATCGACAACGTACTTCGCCCAAAGCAACGTCAAGTTCGACTTCCTCGAGAAGACTTGTCACCCCTGCAGATCGATCCAGGGAATGCAAAGTGGTTGGGGTCTCAAGGTCCTCGTGCATGAGTTGCGCGAGCTGTGTGGTCCATGCTGGAGGTGTTGGCAGATTATATGGAAGATCGACGAAGGAAAGTGAAAAGTGGATGGTTGGTTCAGAAAGTGCGGGGATGAGTTTGAGAAGCATTGCTGATGAAGGACTGGCTAGCTATTCTGAAGCTATGCTTGTGCGTGCAGCGGACCAATCATGCCAAATCGATGTCCAGAAAAAAAGAAAAAAAGAAAAGAAAGGAAAGTCGGTGTTGTGATGGATTTAAAGCTATGATGGCAGTCATACTGTCAATGTCTTTCGTCCCCGGTTATTGAAAGAGATAATTACCAGTGCAATTGAACTCGCTGAACCAAGCTGTCCCAGTATATTACCGGCTGGCACGAACTACGACAACCTGGGCTGACTGGCACGAATTCAAGTGATGGAAATATAGCTTGTGGCACTGCGCTATACCTTTGAGCTGACGGATAGGGGCGAGAAGACGGAAATGTGGCTGACAGTCCTAGAAAACCTAACGGTCCTGTCCAGAGGCGGTGATAGGTGAGTAGAGATTGACGATAACCTGGAGGACACGATGCAAGCCCGCCAGACTAAACCAGGGAAGAGAACAGGGAAGTAAGGGCTAAAAATTGTCCCCAACCGTCCAAGTGATATTTGGTTAGACCGGATCGGGCTCATTGTCATAAGCGAAATTGCAACATCGCATCCTTCTGATGTGGACCTTTTAGACTTGCGTAATCCCTCCTTCGACATGATTTAGCATGACTTGTCTTTTTATTTGTGAGTCTATCTTTCGGACTGGCTTTGCAACTTGATAGTGAGTCCTTTTCAAAAAAAAATCCTCCTGTGCTCTCCAGGCCAGTCACCAGATAAATTTAGCCCCTGCACGCAATGTAAAATACACATGCGGCTGCTTTTGCGACATGTGTGGCAGTGTGTGGCACGCGATGAGGAGAAAGTCAAATTCGCGCTTCCTTTCTCGGAAGATACGGTGGACCTGGATCACCTGACCGTCCCTTTTCCCACCCGAAGTTCAGGGCCAACTCATGGCTTTGATAAGGTCCAGTGGTCCTTATGTTTGCCAGTCTGTGTTCATTCATGCTAGGTTCAGAACCTGTATCTCTGGTGACGCTGACTCAAAATCCTTGGGGTACATAACTATTCTCGTGGACATTCCAAGATCCGACGACTCTATTTCTCACTTCTTCGAAATTCAGTTTCACCTGTCTAGGTCTAAAATTGGCTGCTTATCGTCAGTCGCGCCGAAATATGTACGAAACGCCTCAAATATCCACCTCTCGGCACACACATATAATCGATAAGTGCTTGCCGTCTGGCACCAAGCATGGGTCTGGAACTCTGTGTCTATTACAAGATCTGCGTTATGCCCAGGCGGGTTCCTTCTCTCACCCTTGTGCCTCCTTGTGTGCTGCATTGCCATGGCCAACATTGAACAGAATACAGCCACCTGCTACCTGGTATCCGAGATTTACACCACTTCCTCTTGCTTCAGAGACAGTATCGGCCTGCATCCAGATTATCCGAGGTGGTACGCTGTAGAGAATACCATGATATGACGATCATTCCAGTCATTCGGATGGACCGAAGTAAATGCTTTCGAATCGAGACTGCATGATTCCCTATACTGTCTTAACCAACTTGCATACCTTGTCGTATATTGCGCAAGTCCTGACATCATTGGGATCCCAAACAGACGTCATACACCGACGCTCAAGGGAATATCTATACTCGGAGATTGTCGAAAACATAAAGGCTCAATCCATGATTATCCCATTGGCACAATGTTACTATGCTACCAATGGCTATTTTGGGACTATACTGCTGTCGCGGCTATGCCTCGTGGGCGTTTAAAAGAAAAGATGAGCAAGAGATGACGCACTCCTGACGGCTAAAAAGACGAATCAGGCTGTGAAACGCTGTGAGTTTTTCCAGATCTATACGATGATGAGTTAAAAATCACTCATATCATAGATATCTGACTCTACACATAAAGATGTCATGATAACGCCTCAATAATGATATATAACACTCCAATGGCTGGTTTTATAATCACCTGATTGTCCCAGCTCACTGATTCCTATTTACTGTTTGCCGTCCATCAAGGGATGCTCTTCAGAAAGATCTGTAATACGCAAATCGTGCGTTTTGAGTCCCTTTTCGACGCTTGTTCTTGTTTTCGACCGTTCGACATCCTCTGGCACTAAGAGAGTGACAGTTTCAACGCAGTCTGCATTTCAGCACTGCGGAATGATTATACGTAGTCTTCAAGCCCATGGTTATACGCATACATCTCAAGCGAAGAAGTGAATGCATAGGAAATACCTCAAATTGCACGTGTATTCAACTCACAGGCACGCTATAAGCTACTGAAATCAATGTTGACCACATTTCAAGTTACCCAAAGGTCATGGAACCGAACGTCAAACGGAGCTTTCTGGCGCCTGTACTGTCAGACTTGCGATACATATCGGATTGGAAGGGATTCTATAGTCCAGGCTTTGCGTAAGAGATTAGGTATGGATGACAGGGTTTCAAGTAGTAGTAGGACTCCTACTATCACAATGGAAGGCTTCGGTCCTCCTCCTAAGTCCACTATGAAATTCGGATATTATTTAGTGCTTTGGTCCGTGTCAAGTTCTGAGTAGACAGTTCATTTGTTGAATAATGGACATCGCCACAACGTTGAGTAACTCTGGGTCGTGCAGTGTACGTACAGACTCGAGCGTCTGCGTTGAATACCAAACTGGAGTGCTTCTAAACATAGCATCAAGCCTACTGGTTGCTTACGGTCCAAAGAATACAAGTAAAGCCGTTAGGGTGACGAATTAAGACAAGGTGCAATAATCTGAGAGTCGAGACAGGATCTAGGCTTGCTTGGAAGTGGCTCCTTACCGCTCGAAGGACGAAGGAAAAGTTTGATGGACGTTAATCACAATGAAATCAGTAACAAAACGATTCAACTTGAAGTTCAGTGTCTGCTTCTCAAATTCTATAGCTTGAATATAGCTATCGACGCACAACGACTTCAGAAAAATATCTCATGCCACCAATAGAGACGAGGTGCAGCAATTTGGGTAGATGAACTCGGTGCTTCTACAGTGTCTTCTATTCATTGACTGAGTAACTTCAACTACTCCGGAAGACCAAGCGTCGAGTTATCAACTTTAATAGCATACTCTAATCAGTCCGAAGCAGCCATATAACTATATATGAATTCACCGACGCCCGAGGCGTCGAGCTAGTATGCTGTCCAGACGACAGTGGAAAACGATATAAAGGATGGGTAATGAGACGGTTCTTACAGCACTGCTACATATCATTTGTATATCCTGGTAAGATACACAGTACACGCTCTCTTTTCGACTGAGGAGGAAACTCACAAAGCTTTCAGCACGCCAAGAATGTCAACTGAAGCCACTCGAAAGATTGCGCAGAAATGGATCGGCTATGTCCAAGACAATCACTACGAGCAACTCGACGCACTCGCTGCCCCAAATGCCAACTGGTGGGTCGCAGGACTAAAGGAAAAGATACCAGTCGCAGGGGATATGCCTTACACTCAGCGTCGCAAAGCCACACAAGACCTCGCTTCGGGGGCCGAGAAAAGCACCACAACTCTGGTCGGATTGATGGCTGACCATAATGTCGCCGTCCTCGAAGTCTTCCGTACTCTTGACGGACCTGGAAATAAGCATTACGAGACTTACGCAATTGTGAAGCTGACGGTGGTCAATGGAAAGATCCAGGAGGTTAGAGAGTACCTTGATTTCTTTTCTCTTTACAAATATCTTGGCGTTCCCGGATTTTAGTCATCTACGTAGAACGTTGGACAGTTGTCGGCCTGGCATAAATCGTACCTTTTGACCAACTTTATCGATTCTTGTTTCATTAGACACCGACTTAATTGAGTCGCCAATTAAATCTCGGATGTGACGGATCTCTTTCAAAACTACTAATTCACTTCGGCGTGAGGTATAACTCGTGGCCGAAAATGACTGTGTTGACTAAAGGTCCAGGATTCGACCGACGCAAGAGTTTTCCACCCATGCCGAGTTCTATATTGACCACCATTCCCAAAGATCAGGGTACCGAAGAGCCACATGGCATGCAGACCTGTGAAGCATATCGTATAGCAGTGACTTCTGTAATGCGGCCTTCCATAACATCTTTGTATATGCCACAATAGCTGGAAGGAATGGAAAAAAGAAGATAAAAGTTCAAATGGCAGTAGAGCTCCTTGCAATGCAAGACGTCGATTCTCCACTCTAGAATCCTGATAATATTTGAGGCGTTGGCCCGTGTCAGACTCTGAATAGACATCCATAGTTCTTTTCAATGAATGATGGACGAGGCAATGGTGTTGCCTCTTGAGTAACCTGGGTCCTATTGCACTGGGATTCTGTATGAGTTTTGTGGAGTCAGCGTTAGGCATGAGGTATTTCTTCAAAATACACCGGCCGGTTCGCTTTAACCAGAACAATACAAATAACCAAACGATGAGAGGTTAATAAAGACTGGGCGCAAGAAACTGAGACAGGATGTAGTTTGTTATAAGTGACTTCAATGTTCGAATATAAAGGAACTTCAATGGCTGAGATTCACACTGAGTGTGTCGGCGATGCTTAGTGACCAGTGCTAAATATACATAGCTTGAAAACGGTCATCTATATATATAGGACTCGTTACATATGTGAATCCTATATATCTCTATCTGGGTAGCTAACACAACATTAGGACGTTCTATCCTATTAGAATCCCGGAATACCAAGATATTTATAAAGAGAAAAGAAATCAATGTACTCCCTAACCTCCTGAATCTTTCCATTGACCACCATCAGCTTCACAATTGCGTAGGTCTCGTAATGCTTATTTCCAGGTCCATCGAGAGTCCTAAAGACTTCAAGGACAGCCACATTATCTTCAACCGTCAACCCGACCAGATTCGTGGTACTTTTCTCGCCCCCGAAGCGAGGTCTTGTGTGGCTTTGCGACGTTGAGTGTAAGGCATATCCCCTGCAATGGGGATCTTTTCCTTTAGTCCTGCAACCCACCAGTTAGCATCTGGGGCGGCGAGTGCATCGAGTTTCTCGTAGTGATTGTCTTGGACATAGCCAATCCATTCTTGAGCAATTTTCCGAGTGGCTTCAGTTGACATTTCTGGACTACTGAAAGCGACTTTGTGAGCCTTTCCGGTCGGATTAATCAAGGGCTTTCTTTTGGTTTTCTTACCGACAATACAAAATGTAGTGCTTAAAGAATATTAATGAAGTCCTCTCGCCCATCCTTTATATCATTTTCCATATTCCACACATGTAAGCTGCGCATAGCTCGGACATCAGCCCAGCTATCAAGATATCTAAATTCACATTCTATGTTTTAGATTGAGTTAAACATACTTGAATGTTCATGATTAAGCTTATTCCCAAAGCTCTTGTTTCATGTTTTCTTCCGGAACTAGCGTGAGCACCGGTCTATTATTTTTAGATATTATCCATCCGCCTTCGGCGTAGTCGCGAGATAAAAATGTGGATTGTCGCTAGTAGTGCGACGCGGCCCCAATGGCGAGGCCCATTATGAAATACAGAATAACCAGAGCAAAGAATAGAAAGAAAAGTCTAAATGAAAAAGTGATCTAGTCCATGCCCTTTCGACTTGCCAAAGCAGTCAATACAGCGATCCTTTGTATCAGCCTTTCAAAACGATGCATATATAATTTAAACAGAGTCTATACTTGCCATCAACATGAGTGGAAATAGTCCGATCGAGTGATAGGCACTGCCTTCAAGGTGTGCTGTGGGCGCTTATATCACTGGAATCGCGCGATAACGCAGGTGGGAATTAAAGACATGAGGCGAGTGTTTCTTGACTTAACTTTCCTGGGGCGAGTCGAGTTGGAGCAATTCGACAAAGTAGAATCATCTCGGCGATATAAACTGCTATTTCAGGGTCCACTCGATGATCGATTTCCAGATCCAGCCCGCTCGAGCAGAGAATAGATAAGCATTAACATGCACTACTAACCACTCTAACCCCGGTGCGTCGAAATAATCACGACGAAGACTTACCACCATCCTGCACTTCATTGTAGCGCGACCCAGGCGGGGAAGGTTACATGAGACGCAGTTAAAAATGGGATCAATGGAGTCCATTTCCGCTGCTGTTGTCACCTTCGAGTCAAAATCAAATTCTGTGAGCAGGTCTGATAGAATGACGGAGCAATCTTTCCGAAAGTTGATCCGGCAACGTGTTCCCTAACGAGATTTATTGAAACGGTGACGCAATAAGTCCATATCGGAACGAAAGGATTTTTATGCGGGTAGTCCT
Source organism: Psilocybe azurescens (assembly GCA_023853785.1). NCBI lineage: Eukaryota > Fungi > Basidiomycota > Agaricomycetes > Agaricales > Agrocybaceae > Psilocybe > Psilocybe azurescens. Next base: position 21,011 of record JAJIRX010000787.1, on the reverse strand, counting down.
CGTGGCTTGTATGTTCGTGGATAAAAACTCTAGGATACTGCAGGAGACCGTCGTCTCCGTCGTCTATCCAGCGCCAATCAAGGCAACGGTCGCAGGAGAAGACTGGGGTGGAGAGATGTAATACCTTAGTCAGATCGAAAGCGTGATATTTATCACATTCGGACGACATGATAGACATCAATTTAACTTCCGTTTCGTGCTGCCATTCCAGACATGTTTCTGGAGACATCGCACACATAGGATCGAGATGGGTTATCAAGAAATCCTCATGTGCAGTGTCATTTATGATATCCTGCACAACCGGGTGCACGAAGATGTCGGCAACATCAGGAACCAGCGCGTTTGGGGAAGATCCAGCTTGCTGGCTTTGATGGCTTCAATCAACACCAGTAATCTTTTCCTGAGAAGGTCATAGCGCTTAGTCCTTAGTCATTGTTCCTGCAGTCAGAACATGTGATCGACGAGGTGCGGCTCCAGGCCTACAAGATCTAAGATATGATAAGTCACAGTTGAGTTATCAGAGAGCTCCATCATGTTTGCGAAAGGACTTACCAGCTTCTGTAATAACCTTCGAGCAGGCCTTTTGACGCAACCTATACTCTGACCTACTTCACACGAATCGGCGATTCGGCTGAGTTCGTCCTCCCAGCCCAAGGCTTTGACGTGATTAAAGACGCTGTGAAGGACTGAACATATTGTGAATCCAGATATCAAGACCAGTAACTTACAGTTACACTCTTTGAGCTATCAGATCCTTTTGACATTGCCCGGCCCAGTTTCACACCTCTCAACGTGCTTGACAAAACGGCAAATCAGCTCATTGACGCGGGAAGATACGAAAGGGTATTACTGCTTCTATAACCTTTCGTTCTTCAATTTTAGTGTTGGCCCACTTCGTTCTATCTTTTATATTGTCTTCACTGTTTTTATGTTCCTCTTGCCATGTCCGATGAACTGCAAGATACCGATGAGTGGTTGCATTCGATTTATCTTTAGCGTTAAGCCCCGCAGCTTGTAAGATTCAACATCTGAGTATAGTTTGATGGAAAACTTACGAGCAAACACCGTGAGGAAAGTGCGTATCCCGGGTATATAAGACCTAGATTACTCCCAAATCGAGCATGATGCTTTACTTCTGAGAATAACACGGAAGACCTTCGATATACACAAGAGATTGAGCAGATAATTGGGATTGACTTGTTCAAAGATCTAGTTAATGTCGAAAATATTTCCATCTTGAGCCATTGGGCTAACGTTGAGGCTTGAGCAAAACATACCAGAACAAGATCTCTGTAGGGATTGATTGAAAACTTGTTGGCCCTTCTTCTACCTGCTGTAAGATTTGAGCCATGGCACTAAAGGAATTTAAATTAATTCCTCAGCTTTTCCTTTGAGCCTTGACGCAATGAAATTTCAGTTTTGGAAGCGAAATGCTTTCGTTAACAACACATACCGATTGCGCCGGTTTCTTATTCAACGGCTGCCTCGACGCATCTTTTGCGGCATTCTTTCGCTTTTTACTTGGAGGCCGGATGTCGAGCACGTCTTCTTTTGGCTGTGGTACGTCAGTCTGTTGCTCGAACTGAGCAGCGCGTGGCAAATGGACTTTGCGTTTTTGAGTTGAACCGTGATGCAAGAACATTGTGGAATTGTCGTGGGAAGTCTTGAATTTAGGATAAAATCAAAACCCAATGCAAAGTTCACGTTCAAGGATCAGAAGCATAAAGCCAGAAGTGTTCCACTGACTCGCATATGTTGGAATTCGGGACAAGATCTAAGAGCAGTGCCGTGTTGGAGCCGTGTGGGCACGCGAACGTGATGTGCTTAAGACCCGGTGACGTGACAATGCGCGTCGGACGCACAGGTGGTGTCACACAGGATTTTTTGATTCCAAGCAGCGAGCAAATTAATTGTTTTCTGACCTTTAAACGCCGTAGCTTTATAGAAAATCAGTACAGATATTAAAATGAGGAGTCCTAGTAAGTCCTTCTACTACTTATTTGTCGTCGACTTCAATGTCGGACCTGGCATAGCCATGAAAGACTACATCGGCGCCTACTCTTACAATTATTTGATTGTGTTATACCTCTGCCTCATATAGTACGCAGTGCAGAGAGTCCAACTTTGTCTTAGTTATCGCTTCCCAATCGAAGCCAAACTGTTCAGAAATCCCATCAAGACGGAGTTTTCCAAAAATCGACCCTGTGGTATGTCCTCCATGATTCCCCACATAACGTGTTGGTGTGTTCTGTTGAGAAGATGAGTGTGTTCGGAAACCAGTCTCTAGACCCAATGGCCTGAGCTTATTTAGTTGTGATACGTCTCCAACTTCCAATATCACCGCTGGAACTAGAACACCGTCCAAAACAAGGTCAGGGCTTATGAACGTGTGCAAACGAATCTGGGGAGCTATTGTGAAAAATAATTACCACAGTTATCGGCCCTCTGTCCCAGAAGATGAAACGATGCAGAAATGATTGGGGATCGGCTTTGCGAGGTAGGAAAGGGTTATCGATCGATTAATACAGCGAAAAATCGATCAAGCACTTCTCGTCCTCAGAGACTCTTGAATCCGCGAGGTCCAAACAAGGGCATGAGATCGATTCCGGTCAGATTACCCAGCAAGCTCTTGCTTCACGAAGCATAGTTGCCTGGCAAAACTAACAAAATCCCAAGTGCAGGTGGACTCAGATAATAGAGCAAAGACGGTGAAGAGTTGGTCTGGTCTGGAGACTCTCCTGATACAGATTGGCCTCGATAAGGTGGGGAGAGTGTCGAAATGTTGAGATCGAAAAATGTGTGCAAGGAAATCCTTAACAAGATGTATAGCATGAAGAGAGCTGCACATTACGCATCAAGGCGGCGACACACATATCCGTCGCGCTACTGTACGCAATCCTCTTCGTAAGGGGCGTTCCAGACTCGATGAGAGAGAATTGTTGCGACTTCGAAATTCTTGTATCCTCGCGATGAATCACAGATGCACTCTAGAGAACATTAGAAGTAAGCAAAAAACCCGCGATAGATGAGCAACGATTGGAAAAGGTGCATCTGAGTCCATTCTAGATTGGTCTTGGTGCCGTGACTGTACGTGGCAAGTGAGAAAAAATAAGTCATCTGCTACGTATTTGCACATGAAAACGGCTGAAGACAACGAAACAACGATGACTGATCACGGTGATACGCGATAACCCGGGTAGACGTGGCCGCTGGCCAGGCGATGTGGGGTAAAAATAGTGCGGGGAATACGTATACGGCAAAGGTTCGGTGGTTTGAGCTGGGTTAGAAAGAGAGCCTTTGTAGATATTTGAGGTTGATAATTGTGGTCGACAACTTGAACGATCTTGAACTCCTATTCACGTCCGGGTCAACTTGTGGCCGCAGCAAGCACGCGTCGTATCGGCCCTGCTCTCTGACTCTTTCGGCGTTATCGCGAATATCATCCGGACAGGCAACGCACAAAAGTCGCAGCGACAAAACAACGACAAGCTTGGGACCTGACTTGTTGGACAACAGGTTTCCTGCCATTCGCACCCAACCACCATCAGGCTTCCGACGATGTGGTCCTCTACTGCTCGCCATGCCCGTCTTTTGTCGACAAAAGTCCCTATGAACAGGGCTTGGACACCTGCTCTCTCGCTATCGGCACCTCATCGAGGATTTGCCAGCTCCAAATGTATGTATTTTGGTTACCTGATGCCCATTTTCGCTTGCTCGTTCCGTATTTCACTCTTTTCTTGGTTGATTTGAAACGAATTGCTTCGTGTCTCCGTGCAAATCATATTTATGATGCCTTCGGGACGAAGGAGCCCCGCCAATCCGACTGTGCCATGCCTTACTTCCCCGCTTTTGCCTTTCCTTCTCCGCCCGTCTCAATACTTTTGCCTAGCCTCCCGTTCCGACCCTGCCTGCTTTATCTCTCAGATCCGCTCCAGACTCTCCGTAGACTAACTACTTGCCCTTTCTGCCTCATTCACAGACACCATGTCGGGAGCTATCCAAAAGATTGTCGTGCAAAACCCTGTTGTCGAGTTGGACGGTGACGAGATGACAAGAATCATCTGGAAGAAGATTCGTGAGGAGGTGTGATACTCTTGCTCCTCTCGCATCTTGTTCTCCACTAACTGGGCATTGCTCAGCTTATCCTTCCTTACCTCCAATTGGACATCAAATACTACGATCTGGGATTGGAGTACAGAGACCAGGTATGTTACCTCCGTTCATAACACCTAGGCCTACTCTCATCCACTCGTCTAGACCAACGACCAAGTCACTGTCGATGCTGCAAATGCCATCTTGGAACACCAAGTCGGTATCAAATGCGCAACCATCACACCCGACGAGGCTCGTGTGAAGGAATTCAACCTGAAAGAGATGTGGAAGAGTCCCAACGGTACCGTGAGTGCTACCTTCATCATCGACATATATCTTTTGCTTACCAGCCTTTTGTTCTCAGATCCGTAACATCCTCGGAGGCACCGTTTTCCGTGAACCCATTATCCTGTCCAAGATCCCCAAACCCATTCCAGGATGGGTTAACCCAATCGTCATTGGCAGACACGCTTTTGGTGATCAAGTATGTTTTCCATCTTTATTTTCTTGACCATTGACTGATGTCCTTGCCCTATAGTACCGCTCGACCGACTATGTTGCTCCCGGACCTGGAAAACTTCAACTTGTCTACACACCCGCTGATGGTGCCCCCGCTACAGTTATGGATGTCTACGACTTCAAAGGTCCCGGAGTCGCCATGTCCATGTACAACACTGATGAGGTTCGTTTATCAGCTCCCGCTTTTATGCGTGTTCGACGTATTGATCGATATATTAGTCCATAACCGGTTTTGCACACTCCTCCTTCAAAATGGCCCTGGCCAAGAAGATGCCTTTGGTAAGACTGAGCTGCCCCACTGAATGACTTTTTTAGTGCTAATCGAGATGTAACTGCGCAGTTTATGTCAACCAAGAACACCATCATGAAAAAATACGACGGACGATTCAAGGACATCTTCCAGGAAATCTACGACGGGTTAGTTTTTCAATAAGAAAACCAACAACGGAAGGGAAAACCTAACTAACCTGTGCCAATACGATTAACAGACAATACAAATCCCAGTTCGAGGCTGCAGGCATCTATTACGAGCACCGTCTGATCGACGACATGGTCGCACAGGCCGTCAAGTCCTCAGGAGGATTCGTCTGGGCATGCAAGAACTACGACGGCGACGTGCAGTCCGACATCCTCGCGCAGGGCTTCGGCTCTCTGGGCATGATGACCTCCGAGCTGCTCACCCCGACGGCCAGATCATCGAGAGCGAGGCCGCGCACGGCACCGTCACGCGCCACTACCGCGAGTACCAGAAGGGCAACGAGACGAGCACCAACCCCGTCGCGTCGATCTTTGCGTGGACCCGTGGGCTGCTGCACCGTGCGAAGCTGGACGGCAATGACGCTCTGAGGAGCTTCTCGTTGGATCTTGAGGCTGCGTGTGTGGAGGTCATTGACCAGGATGGGATTATGACCAAGGATCTGGCGCTTGCTATCCATGGAAAGAACATGAAAAGGGAGGACTGGGTCATCACTGATCTCTACCTGGATGCTGTCAAGGTACGCTGTCTTGCTTTTTTTCTGTGACACGAAAAGGTTTCTGTGCTCACCTTTCTTTCTCTCCCCTTCCTAGGCTAAATTGCAGCAGAAGCTCGACGCGCGAAAGCCCAAATTGTGAAGCACCTTTCCTCCTTTTCCTTCCTATTTTTCATCACATCACCACTCTCCATTTATCTGCCCCGGTTCTCTTCGTCGTCGACGTCGCGGTTCCCTGGACCTTTTTCTCCTTCCATTTCCTTCCGATGCTTTCGACCAGCAGAGGCTTTTCTAAGAACCGGCTTGTTGAACACGGAGCTGACCGAGCGGACGTTATTATAGGGATTGAGCAATAAACGCCGCTCAAGTGGGGTTGTAAAGAAGGCACCAGAAGAAATCAAGGGACATTGAATGATCTATGAACATGTATTTATATCAGCATTAGGGACGGAAACGGAACGGCGTGGGCGGGCAGGTAGGCAGTGGATGATCATGAGAACGGCCGGGCGGATGTTTTTTTCTTGTGTTGTCTTTTTGCTATCCTTTTTCTATTTTGAAATGTGCTTTCTTTTCTTTTCTTTTTTAATGTAATTTTCTCTCTCTTGAAGACGAAGGAGGAAGGAAAGTGACTGTAGACGTAGAAATAACGGGCAAGGAAGCTAGATACATCTAACCGACTATACTCGCGGTACATGAAGCAGCGGAGGTAGTGAAACAGTGCCAAAGAAGTGGAGGTAGAGTGGGCAGGTTTGACTGACACTCCTTTATCTTCCATTTCTATGCACTATTTTTTCTTACTCTCTCTCACTCTCTATACAGAACATATACCTCGCGATCTTTTCCATATTATTACTGTTTCAATATTATGTCTTGTTTTTCATTGACGTCTTTGTTGTGGGTCTGAGAGTTTTCGGAGGAAATGGCTGCACCCTGTCAGCGATTTGGCCCGTTCCGTGGTTATATGGGCGACCGAGGACACAATTTTGCGCGTTCTATTTGCAACAGTACAAAGAGGGCTCGAAGCGGAGCGCAGACGTGCATTCGACCATTCTTCGTCAGGGTTTTGCCTGCAAGCGCAGCCGATGGAGATCCCAGGTAGTACCGCCCAGAAAACTCGCATGCAATCTACCCATCAGAAAGAATAAAACTTAAGAGACACTACAATTGTTTACGCGTAGACGACGCGGATCGTCGACGTAGTAAAAAAATTCAAACGAGTATTGGAGGACGGATATTGTGTTGTACTACCGGTGATGATAAGAATGATACATAACAATAGGAAAGGACTTGGGTGGCGCGGACTACGGTACGGGTATATGAAAGGTATTGTTCCATGACAATTACAGGTACACGAGAAGAGAAGAATCTAGGATGACGATGACTACCACTAACTATTTGGTCGACAACTTGCTCATAGCAAGTACTTGAAAGCAACACCGGTGGCGATGCCCATGATATAGAACGATATGTTGGAATTGGTGTGATCGGCTTTGGCGCGTTTCTCTGCCCGCCTATCAAACTCCTCATCGTCTTCTCGCTTGCGTTTGAAATAGGAGTGCACAAGTTCAAAGCCATGGCTCTCATACGGAGGTGGTGGAGGAGCTCTTTGCGATCTTTGCAACTCTGCCTGGCGTACTTCAAGCGCTCGAACGCGACGGCGATCACGCTCGAGATGGTCCACAAGTACATCGTTATCCATGATCAGGTGCACGAACGACACAGTTGTTACGGTCGGCACTTCGTGATCCATGAGCATTGGCTCATCGACCGAGCCTGCTTTCTTGTAGATGGCTTGAATACCATGCAGTCTGGACATGAGGAACGTGATGTCTTCCTTCTCTGGTCGAACCAACCCATAATACGGGAGGGTACTTGTGTTGTTCCTATTCGGTTGTCAGGAAATCTCTATGTAAGTAAACGAGACGTTAAAAACTCACGTCTTCGTTGCCTCAAAAGAGTGCACCTCATGACGCGGCGACTCCCTAGCAACATTTGCACTCCCGGTGCCAGATAGGCTCTGACGTCGGCTGGCAAAGCCTCACCCGACATCTGCTTTGTCTCGACCTTCAAGATGGAGAAGTCTTTAGACAGTGGAGGATTTGGAGGCCTGGGACGTGTGGATGGCGGGCGGACGCTGCTTCCAAGCGGCAACGGGACTGCTGGTACACTCAGAGGCAATTCAGGTGATAGTGCCGAACCGGAAATTGGTTGTGTTTCACTATTCACGGCTGACATATCGTTGGAGGAGATTGACCTTTGGAGTTGAGCGGAGAAAAGGCTTAGAAGTAGTAAGTAAAGATGGGGAGGGTGTCGCAAGAATAGGGAGGAGAGGGCTATTATACCTTGTTCTGCGCTTCAGTGGCTCTTTATATACCAAGAGTATTTTCCTACTTGGGGTGGACATCTTGCACAGCTAGCCTTGTGTGCTGTACGCAGTGTTTCGGCGCGCTTTTAACGGTGATTTCTAGAAAAACGGTTCGGCTGGTGTGATTTGTGATCTCGGCACTATGGTCTAGGTGGAACTGGAGACCAAAATCGTCACATTGTGCGCCGCTTTGTCGCGAAAACCACGAGGTTGGGTGGCACCATACTTCGTGTACGCTTGGTGGTATACATGCGCAAACGAATGCATTGTAAAAGAAGTTTCGAGAATGGAGATCCATCGCCGAAGAAATAAATTGTAAATTTCCCATTTTCGGCTTCGAAAGAACAGGTATTACAGCTCACAAAAGAGCCGATATGCCACAATACTATTCATGATTACTGGGACATATCCCTCGACCCCAAGTTTCTGATTTATTGTTAAATTTAAACCCCGACAACAATAAGAAAAATGAGAACTCACTATTACATTATGCCCCCTCGAGAAGAGACAACAAGATTCGAATATCACATATGGTTATGGTTATTTCGGTTGCAAAAGTCTCTTGAGGTCTTTCACAGCATCATAAAAGGTGCCTGGGTCCATCAAGTCTATCAGATAATTCTCGAAGAGTTGGCCAAGGTGGGTTCAGAATAACTTAAGAAATCCAGTGGAGAAAGAGGCATGGAGTTTGATGTAGAAGATTCAAGTAGTATCCAGAGGTAGCGTCGAAGTTTTGAGCTCATGAGAGCGCACCACGGAAAATCAAACAAGGATGCATTCTATTGCCTGACTGTTGAGCGACTCAAGTTGGAAAAACCTTGAGCGTGACCTGATACTGCATAATTAGATGGCGGATATCATCTGTGTTGACAATGAGAGTCGTAGAAGGAGCTTAGAAGGTCATCGATTCATCAGAGGTCGGCCGAGTAAGTTGTAGAAAGCAAAAGACATGTGGCAGTGGCGGTGCAAAAATTTGTGCAACTAATGATCGATGACGTTGCAACCCAAAATAGAAACTACAGTAAGCGCCGGCAGTCACGTCTCCTGAGAGTCATTTGCTAATTCATCGTTACTGAGTCCACTCTGCAGCCTGAGTAGCAGAATTGAGGTCCCATGGAAGGTATCACAGGTATCCCATGATTAGTCAAGCGATGAAGGGCATAATAAAGTCAAACTGCCAGGGGAGCTACAGGTTTTTCAAACAGAGAGACATAACTTGGAGCAGTGCCTAATACTCATTGTATTGAATACAGTTGCAGAAGCGAGAAATTTAAATGATTACATATAAGCGAGATACACGTCGTTTTCTGAGGCATCATCACATAGAGTAGAATGCCGTAATATAATGCCGCAAGTGCTGTAAAATGCAGAGTTCCAAATTATCTCGCCCCCAGCCCAATGCCATGAAGGAAGTGTTTTCACAAATTTAAGGGAAAGAAGTTTTATATAAGACATCAGTTTTTGTCAAAGCAAAGATTTATGCAAACTGGGTATAGCTTCAAAGAGGTAGCCAATTGCCAGTCTCCAATCAAAGTCTGGGGTCACGTGTATCTTTTCTGCCCATAGTCCATTCGAAAAGCGACAACGAAATATTTTCCCCTCAGCATAGAGTTTAATTAGTATCAAGACAGCTGAAAGAATTTACTTTGTTTCCAAAATTAATTTCAATAGCGTCATCGCGTCGGGTGAATGAGACGATATTTAAGCTCCGCATGTTACATAAGCATTTTCTGACTCAAGGGCGCGACAAAAACAGGACTATAACTTGGTACTTAGGCTATTGGTCAGTATACTTCTAGTTGGTCGTTTGCTTCCAGTAAACTGCTGTGGATTTTATATCCCCTGGTTGATAAAGGAACAAAAACAAAATTAAAAATGTAGGCACTAGATCCATATCAAAGAACAAAACATGACTCCAGCAATCGAATGCTGCCATCTAAATCGCAGCAAATCAAGAAAATTAGATCTAAAAAGAATGCTTTAGCAGCAACTCGTTTCGATCGAGTGACCTCGGGGTTATGAGCCCCGCGCGCTGCCACTGCGCCATGCTGCTATAACGTAGTCCGTTTAAAGTGATTTTTGTATCCCGAACAAGTCCCAAACAGCCAGCTGAGGCTTTGAACTTGAACAAGGTCTCTGGCCCTTCTTCGATCCCTTCCTGCTACCTAATATGGGCCTATTTAGACGAGTTTGGAGCTGGGCACAGCGTACGAATAGTAGATACCGGATTTAATTGGCACTCAAACTCAATCACAATTACCCGTTGTTCGCACATTCTTCGCGTGATACAGGATCCAACCATTAAAGGAATATCCTTAAGAAGCCTCATTGGACATCAGATTCAGCGCTAAACCATTTGTAAGTCTATACTTAACAAAGTGGACTGCAACTTCACTCGCATTGTCAATCTCAAACGAAATCCTCAAGCAATATGAACGCCCATATAAAACCTCAATAGTACCTAAGAAGTCTCCATAAAGTAGCATTTCAATGTTTGATCTCCGGCTTTCGGCCCCGAAACATAATAGTTCTATTAATATCCATAATTAATCCCACCAGCCAGGCTCGAGGGTCGCATCTCGTCCGGACTACCCAAAGGGGTCCAAATCCCCGACAACCCGTGGTCCAGAGTAAAATTCGCAACTCCGCAAATGCTAAAACCAGATCATGTTTAGAGATTGGCTCTGTATGACTACAGTGTACAGATTGCGCCACAGATATCAACACTGATATAAAAGGCGAACGGCAAAGGATGGTCAGTGAGGCTAAAGCTCATGTATTTAAGGGAAACAAAGAAGTATCAACGATAATCTAGAAACATAGCTACGGCATAACAGCAGAGCACAGGCTGGGAATGCTTCGAGAATTGGTGTAAAGGACGGAGGCTGTAAAAATGATATATGCTTCTTAAACGTATATGGTTCGGAAGAGTAAAAAGATGGCGTAGCTAAAGGCGTAGTCGATGGTAAATCATGAGCCAAGAACTATATAACGGTTTTGAAGTCGTAGTGATTTTTAATCATCGCCGCCTCTTTAAGCGTGTCACAGACACAGACGTTAGTAGACAATGCGAATTAAAGTTGAATCAACCCACTCCGGCGTTGGGCTTCTCCTACCGTCAGAAGCCGGCCTTTTTCGCCTTCTCCGCTCTGCGACACGGATATTAAGTCGAACACCCCAAAGTGACAATCGCTGTTCAAGTATATGACTCAGTCTGGAAATTACGATACAAGATACTGGTTTAAGAATCACCTTTGTCAATTCTGTAGACGCCGATAATCCTGGAAACTCTTTCGTTGAATAGACACGGAACGTGCCCCATAGCATTCGGCGGAGATAGCAAGGTCGTTCGTGTCACTATATGGCCGCGCGAAGATGTCGAACGCCCGATAGCGGAGGATGAAATAGCCTTCGATCTTGACTGCCAGATCCTGAAAAACACATTTCAGCTGGGGACACCTGGCACCAAAACAAAGCTACACGAACCGCGAAGACGAATATAATCGCCTTGCTCCCTTGATAATCCATAACTACGGGTTGTACAAAAGTCGCTCCAACGAGCGCTTGAGTTTGCTTCGAATTCTCGGTGATCGGATAACCATCCAGACGGTGAACAACGTCCGGAGACGTGCCTGAAGGCATCATGTATCCAGAGAAATGGTTTGAAAGGCCCTTCGAAAGGCGACTAGATGACGGGGAAGCAGAGGGTGGGGGATTGTGACGGTACCCATGAATCTGTTGTGTATGTTGGCCCTGTCCAGAGCTATATGTTGAAGACGATGACGATGGTGAAGGAGACGAAGAAACAAATCTCGTCTGCGTTGCGGGAGCCGACGTTGCTTTGCCACCGCGATCGGGGGTCGCTTGGACGGCTAATGAGTCCGGACCAGGAACCGGAAACAAATCCACTGTGCAGAGCAACCCGAGGACTTGGACGTCACTGGCGAGCAAAAATATAAATAAATCTGCGTTAAAAACCATTGACCATGGAGGCAATGACGGTGGGCAGCTGTGGGGCCAGTTACGCCACAGTGCGAACGCGACTTAACTCGTATTCCATTTCCTCTTCCTCTTCCTTATCGGTACCGGCATTGTGTACCTCAAACATCTTGAGCAGGACCACAGGCGGCGGGTCCAGAGGTCGTCGATCAACCCTCGCGTATCTGGTCATGGCGCCGAGAAACGGTGATTCACATTGGTAGGAGATGTAAAAAGGGTAAAAATGTTTACTTTCGACCAAGATCTGCTTTTTGGATTTCATGGAGCTCCGTGCGAATGGTTCGTCCTACATATGGACCTGATGTGAAATATATTGGGCGACCGATGAGAGCAGTCCCCCTCGGGATAGAGCGCCACTCGTGCTCGAGGGGGGAGACATCAAAGGGGAGAGAAGTCCCGAGTTATGTTGTTTATACGCCGATGTTGAAGATGACACCTGAGGCTGGGAACTGGATGCCAGTGGCTGAGAGTGAAGATGGTATTGAGAGTACATCTTCAAGGTCTAAGTTGAATCAAAATGGACAGCAACTTTTAAAACCGTCTTTAGAGAAAGAAGTAAGTAGAAGAGATCGTATGATATATAGCATTGACACGTTGTCCTGTATTCACTCCTTATCAATGATGGTCAGTCATCAGGGAGTGTGATCCACAAAAGAGACTCACAGACCACAGTTAACATTTCAAGTTTGAACCCTCAGAAACGAGCAGGGAGGTCTTGGGGAGCTGGGTTCCGGGAAGAAGGCGCCAAACTCCCATTTATCGGATATCGATTTTCCTTATGAGCCGGACTTCCGCTAGATCAGCAACTACCCCATGTGGCTGGAGACCCGAATTATCGGGAGCGCGGCTGACATTTCTCAAACATTATTTCTGGATTCTCCGTCTATGATATTCCTAGAAGATTTTCAGAAATGTGATGTCGGTGGGTGCAGAATATAATCATGAGTTTCAAAACTAACCTTTTGGTCATTCGTTCAGTTTACACCTAGTTCGATAGCACCTCAGAAGTTAGATTTACTCCCGGATACTTCCTTTCGATCATGTACTAGGAGGGCACCCCATTACCACTTGGAGTTTCTTTGACGTCGCGACATAATAAGCATACCTTATAAGTGCAATGTGAGGCTAGCTGCCACAGACTAAATACAGATAAGGTCTTGCTTTCTTTCAAGAACCCTAGTAGTGTGTAAGACTTAAGTAACCCGCCGAATAACGTACAGCTTGTCATTGTTTATTCAGTCCTGGGCAGCTCACTTGTTCGAGATTCGACCTCGTGAGCATAACGAAATACCTCGCAGAAACTGATGCACACGATTAGAATAACATCACGAGTCCACCTTATATATATAAAAATTCAGATTCCCAACTATTCCGGTGATACGATGTCGGATGAAACAGAACGGAGTCTGCCAAGTGCTTACCCCAAGGGTCCTCGTGTCGTAGTGCAAAATTTCGGCCTTCAACTAATCACACGAGAACCAAGTACATAACCACTCGAATGATCCCACCCGGCCTGCATGGCGAAGCATACTTGACAAAGAATGGGAACAGATCGCGGAGAACGGCCAAACATACCTCGCTCCCAACTAGACTCCACTATGAAATTACCTCTGGGAGATCGTAGCAAATTGTATACAAGTTATTGAGAAAGATACGGTGGGTAAGGGAAAATGAGAGAGAAAGGGAAAAACCAATAAACCGTAGGTGAGATGCCAGGTTTGTCAAAGGGTTTCGTTTATTCTTATGGTGATTCGGTGCCAAAAGACCTGCATGCAGGGTTTTCTAGAAGAGGCATAAGTAAGGCGAATTTCCAAGGAACAGCAACAGAGCATACAGAACTATAAAAATGGCCGCGACTTGTCACGACACGACACGACTTGGGCACGACTCGGTATGACTGGTTGCAGACCGTCCGCGATGCCCTTCATATCCCTGGTATCACCGCTAGTAGTAAAGGTGATCCGGTTCATGTTCCCTACAAAGGTCGAAAGTCAGAGGGATAAAGTGAAGGTAAAGCATCTGCTCTCACCTTCATTACGACATTAATCTTCTTAGCGAAAGTGCTCCACCAGTTCTCGAATGAATGCTTACATTAATAGAGGTCGCCGTTAGAATCAGTCTAAGGAGCCAACCACGCCCAGGGGCGGATCGCCCTAGAAAGGCATGAGCTGGATTGACCGCTGCGAACCTAGCCGTGCACGAGAAAGTTTGTTTGTACTTTGGGAAAGTCAGACCCACCCTTTTAAATATTATTTCGCATCAGTAGGATAAAGAGCAGGGACATATATAGAATTCACTCACGATTGTATTGGCGACGGCAAGCCTATTCTGTCGCGGCCGCAGTCATGCGTCACTTTCAAACTTCTCTAGAGAAAGCAATGACATCCGCAATCCAAGGTGATTGAAAGGGCGGAGGCAGTTCCTACTTAGCAAGTGCTAGGCTTTTCAAATGTAAGCTGAAGGTGAGTCGCGTAAAGCATACGGCGCCGTCGGCGGATATGAAGAGGTGGTCGTGATAACAAAAATACTGCGTTCCAGTTGCTCGACAGACCCCCTGAAAAATATCTTCGATGTTATCAAATCCTGTATCGCAGTGCAATCGTCCCTTATATGACAGAATAGTCAACTGGTCTTCCGATTACTTCCCACTCTCAAGGTCGCAGTAATGACACACGAGAAAGAGGGCTCGTTATCGAGAGGTCCTGATAAGTGCAATGGTCGGAGAAATAAGCAGAACGCAAAATGTACGCCGACATAACACTAAAGGGGTTTATCTCCCTGAGCGATAAGTTCGATGACGCTTGCCTCTTAAGTTCTTGAAATAGGCATGAGTGACTAGAGAATGCAGGGAAACTCGATGGTGAATTGAATGGTTGTCGATCGAATAGTTTAGTTTGAAAACGAGTCGTTTATGGTGCCGCCGGGCCTGAAAGAATACTCACCTAGCTTCTTAATGAGTTATGAGGTCATGGATTTGGAGCCCTGTTCGAGAAGGGGTTCAAAACGATATTGAGCTTTGAGCTATGCATAGACTGAATAGCATTCTTCCCCAAGAAATGAAGTTCGTCCAGCTTTGTTGCAACGTTGCATCCATGCATAGGAATGTAAGACGAGAAATAATTGTGCATGTTAATGTGAAGTAGAAAATGAAGGGAGAATTCAAAGGATATACATTTGCAAGGCTTCGTAATCCAATACGCTTCTGAGTGTGCTCCGACGACCATTACTTTTCTCAGAAATTTTCCGGTCAACCACGAGGTGAGGCTTCAAATACTGCGTTTATTTGGAGGCCGCCTCAACGAATCGCTTTTCAGCTTCTTCGAAGTTGACGACGTTCCAGATGGCATTGAGATACTGCAGAAAGGGGTTACGCATGAGAAAAGTGATTGCCAACTTCTAAAGCAAGAGTTGTAAACGGGACTTACATCAGGCTTAACGTTTTTGTACTGTTTCGATTGGGTCATTAGTATAAAGTTTTGCCTTCATGAGAAAGCCTTTAAATACCTGGAGATAAAAGGCCTAATTAAAGATATATGGTCGTTAAAGTCATCTCAATGAGAAAGTGGAATATTGTACGAACATGTTCCCAGATATCGATGCCAATAATTGGCACATGCGCTATAAGAAAAAGTGTTCATAAAAACGCCCGGTTCTATCTGGAACAAGAGAATAGAGTAATACGCACACAGAAGAGGATCCTGGTTGGATGTAGTCACTATCTCGAGTTTTTGGGTGGCCGGATCGTATCCCTAAAACCACGACGGCGTTAGAGAACAATTCTCCCGAGATTCAATGCCTGCGCAAACTGAAAGATACTCACGAGCCATCCCCATCCACTACCCTGGATAGCAGCTGTTTTAGTGTTCATACTCTTTTTGAACTCCTCTACAGAGCCAAAGTCCTTGACGATGGCCTTCTCGAGCTGTCCTCCCGCAACGAGCTTACCTCCGCCCTGTTTTTCAGGTGCAAGATTCTTCCAGAACAAGGAGTGGTTGATATGGCCTATAACGAAAAAGCACCACTCTGTTAATTCCTTTAACATTCACTACCAATGACGTGTGGACTGGCCTCCTCCGTTGAACTTCAAGGCGTTCTGCAACGAGATGCGCTTCGCCGTGGAGTCCGTGGCAGCATATGCCTCTTCAGCCGCGTTGAGTCCATTAACATATGTCTGGTGATGCTTAGTGTGGTGCAAGGTCATAATTTCTTCAGCGATGTAAGGTTCGAGAGCCTGCAAACAAGCAAAGCATCAGTGTCAATAAGCGTCGTGGAAATACGACAGCAAATTTAGTCTCATCATGTTTGAAGTTCACCCATTGCTGCATGCCATGGGGCATTTCACGAGGGAAACCAATGGAAACATATCGCATAAAAACCAGCAAACAACCACTCACATCATAAGCATAAGGCAACGCCGGCAGAGTGTGCTTAAACGCCTTTCCGGCGACAAAAGACCTAGCTAGCGAAGGTCTCAAAGCAGCTTTAGCAATAGAGAACATTTTCAAACGATGTTGTGCGGAATTTGCAACTTGACAAAAACAGCGTAGGCGTAGTGGTTGGAGTGCTCGCGAATACGCCCGACTTCGTCATAGCTTATGTCATTTTTGGTTCACACGTGATTATTTCCAGTCGCGTCGCGCCGTCGTCGGGCATGCAAGGCCATGCAGCCCCCTCGGTTTAACGTTTAAGCTGCGAAGAACTGGCGTCAAATATTCGCCAAATATATCAGATATGACAAGCTACAGCGCGGGGGGATTGCCATACAGAGACATCCCAGCATTTTGCGTTGTACATATTTATTACAAACGTGCATCTTCTTCCCTTGGCCTGAAATCCGCGGTGGTGTACCGCGGTGGTGTAGGTGGTGCTGCAGATATATTTTTAACGGTGGTTCGAGCTACGGTCTACCCACGAAGTCTAACGACTGTGAGCAGTTACAGTCTATTATAACTCCACTTCGACGTGATGATGTAAGATGATGCGGAACACTGGGTAACCAGCAAAACTCTAACGAACACCATTCCACGCCATTCGCAGATCGACGAATATGTGGCACAAGGACAAGTCATTTTGATACAACACTGATATTCGAAAAATGACGTGCATAGTCTAGTGGTACATGGTAGATAAAAGGGTATATGTGTTTTGTACATTTCGGAAAGAAATACAACTACAGATTGCGTAGTACTACTTATTTGGCGCGTGTGGAAAATCTAATTGAAGAAAATGCGATATGATGGTGTAATCGATGCCGAGGCGGACACCGCTGTTGTTATAGCTGGTGGAAATGATGTGATATGGGTAGTGCTTCGGTGGCCTATCGGTCTGTGAAAGGATGAAAAGGAATAAAAAGAAAGTAAGAACAGAAGGAAAAAAGGACAAAAGGATAAGGAATGTGTGCGTGTGAGAAATAGGATGAATGGGGTTGCCTTCAACTCCCCTACGTTCAGACTAGAACATACCCATCGTCGATCTGATCATTCCCATGAGTTTTCGATCCCTTTACTCGGTGGAAAAATGAGCACCTGCACTGCAAGACTCCTTTTGAAAACGAGTTTCGTCTCGAGACTGATTTCGAGCTTTCGCTCTTGCTCGTTGCATGGGAGGAACTCCCGCCAGCGCTCAAGCTTTCACTCTTGTTCATTGCATGGTGGGAGCTCCCGCCTGTGTTCGAGCTTTCACTACTCCCAAGTTGAGTCTTGTCAGTCACGGACTGCGCCCATGTCACTTGTGATTGACCATGAGACGGAAGTTGACTCTGCCCCTGCCCCTGACCTTGGCCGTGTCCCTGCACCGATATCGGACCACCGCCTGACTGACTCCGAGCAGAACGACGACCGCAAAGACGCAGGACCCTCTCCCTCACCTCCACCCCCTGATTCTGCGTGCTCTGGTTCCGTTCGCAGCCGCACTATCCCACACCCCCGCAGCGTCCCCAGTACGGCAGAACACGAAGCCCTCCTCGGCCTCCAATTCTGCACCTTCTGACTTTTCGATGATGACTGTGATTTTATTGAAGGAGACGGAGACAACCTGCCGCCAGATCCGCGATTTATCGAGCCGGACTGCGATCTCGAATGCCTCTTCGTTCCAATGGCAATTCCCATGCCCTGGATCGGCATTTGCCAACTCGATGGCGGGAAACTATTGCTCACCGGCGACGTCGAAGGTGAGATGAATGAACCTGTCAACGAAGATGAAGACGAGCGCCGGTCTTTGGTGCTCAATGGAGGCAACGACGAAAGAGGATGGACAAAATATTTCATCTGTTCCTTTCCTGTCCTCTTCTTCTGTCCCCATTCGCGAACAAGCATCGCAGTAGCCGTGGGTGCTTCGGATTCCGGTGTCGACGCCGACTTCGTTTCGGCATCCTTGTGCTTTTCATCACCTCCATCAAACGATCCGGAAAGCATATCAAAAGATTCGAGTATCTCGTAGACACCTAGCTGCTTCACTCGCCCGAGACCGGGAGAAAGCCAGGAGTCATATGTCGTTCTCAAAGTGAATTTGGTCAAGTTCGGGTTCTCGCTGGCAAGTCTGGCAGCGCTCCTGATCATATCGTCATCATTTGACTTGTGGACCTTGGTGAGGGCGAACGATTCTAGGCTCGATGAACGTTGAATTATCCCCGAAAATTCGCGCTAATAGAATAGAGCAATTAATAAACGTGCGCCAACTTTAATTTTAGAAATAATCTCACAATACTGAAAGTTGGTCTCGAAAAACACGCGACGTCCAAGTGCTTCAAGCCAGGCCTACAGCAAATCAGGTTGTTCAAAATGGTCAGGTCATCATATTTGTATCCTCGCAGACTTTCTCCGCTCGTTCTCCTCCAGACACAAGAGAGCCATGACTCCCAAAAGACAGGTCGATCCATATACTCAGCGACTCCAGCCACCGCAATTCCTGAAGAAGAGCAAATGTAGGCGGAAAAAGCCGAGGATGTATGATGCAATGAGGTAAGCTTCAAATGTCGCAATCGCTGCGGGAAAGGCAGAGTTTTTACAAACTTCAGCGGCCCGCCAAACGTATCCACATTCGGCAGCGCAGACGCAGGGAGCACAAATGCACCAGGGAAAAAAGCGCTCCCACCGGCATGTTGTAGGCTAATATGTCGCAGTCCAGGGTGGGCCATAAAGAACGCCATGAACGCCGCATGGTCCTTTCGCGCTTGATCCTCGCCCTTGTGTGAGGCGATCATGACCATGTCACCAAGAATAAGGGTCTTTAGACGCGTCCATCGCCCTGAGGTAATATGCCGGATATCAAACATTCGCGGTGAGGGTGCAGGGCCTCCCATGGTCAGCTCTTCAAGTCTTGGACTACGCTCCAAGATCATGGCCCAGAATCTCCTTGGAAGCTTTTCGACCTTGGGAAGGCCATCTGATGGTTTATGATGAATTGGGGAATAAGCGACGCCACGAAGATGAACGTACCAGCCAGCCAGTCCAGAGAACGACATTTTACTTTTATTGAGAATTGGCGGAGGTCGTCGAAGTCCCACAGCTATGTCGCTGAAGTCAGTATAAGAAACTATGGCCCCGTGTTCATTGAACAAGCGTACTGGACTTGCAGTATCCAGAGGATCCTCTCCAATAGTCGTGCTAATTCGTTTGAGAATGTGGCAGCTAGTTTAGGAACGATTAAAAGTGAGCGATAAATTAAGTGATGGTGATGAGCACGCACGAGGATTTCAAAGCCTCCCAAAGTTCCGGACCTGGCATTTCCATCCCATCCCATTCAAACGCTTCCAACGCTGGAAGGCGATCCGCCATGCGAGTAATGAGTGTGGCAATGAGGTCTTCGTCCATCTCGTCGCCTGAATCGGTCCATTCGACACAATTAGGATGAACGGCAAGCCGCCGAATGTACTGCATCAGGTCTGGACGTTTAGCCAAGGCGATCAGCGTTGTTTTGCAATGCTTATTTGTCTTGAGCTCGACGTCCGCGTATAGGACGGGAGCGAGGACATTCGACAAGGGACGCGACTATCGAGCAAAGAACGGGTTGAGCGACCTTCCACACTGTCATGCGGAAAGAAAGAAAAGACCCACACATAAACTGAGGCACAGAACATCTCTCAGATCGGATTGACGCCCAATATCCTGGATGATGAACGCTGGTAAACGCTCAATAGGAGCTCTGTATGTGGCCAGCGGGGTGGAGGCGGGGTAGGTAGGTTTGTCTTGAGCAGCTTGCGCAGGCTCGAAACCGGGGACAAGGAGGTTTGGACAGACATGGATAACGAAACCATGGTGGCAAGGGAGCAGAGAATAAGTAGTCCAAATTTAGGATTCTTCTGGGAAGGGAATTTAGAAACCACTTGAAAATGACGGATAGATATATGTCATGAAAGAATTACTCCGCCAGGGGCGGGGCCAGATCGGGCCAGAGCAACAAATGTCCAATGTCCCCGATCGAGTATGACGAAATCTCGTCGCCAGTCGTTTACACACACTCGGTCCGAACCTGGATCGTATCAGATCATACGCAGAGCTATGCATGGAGAACTGGTCCTGGAGCGTTGGGTCAGTGGCGGGACACTGTCTGATACTGTAAGGCATTCTAACAACACGTTCCCGCCACCACATAAACGTGTGTATTGTCTGACAGATCGGATTCGATTGGTGCTATATTAGCACCTGGGGACAGGATCATAACGAAATTGGTACAGGCCATTTGTAAATCGCAGTATGTGGCAAACTATGGCCAGTCGTAGTCTTTTCAAAATGTGAAATCGAGGGTTGTCCGAGAGACCTTGGTGAAACCAACTGGCCATTGGCAACAACCTAGCAGCCATCTTGGCACTGAATAGTTTGTTGTTGTCCATTCACGACTGAAACAAATATACCTTAGGGCCTCAGGCACACAAATTCGGCAAAGAGCGGTGCATTCGAAGCAGAATCGAAGCCATCTCTTTGACAAAATGAAAATTCTAGTGGCATTCTACTACCACAATACCAAGATCGCCATCCAATAAACTATTACTATGACCTCAGATAGAAGCCCTTATCGAAGTTATCACCTTCTATCCACCGCTAAAGCAACATCTTACCATTCAGTAC
>JAJIRX010000786.1:0-114652 GCA_023853785.1 Psilocybe azurescens | reverse complement strand
TGTCATACACCAATTTTGATTGGATATGAGATTTATCTATAAGCTTAGAGCATCTGTCTTGACTCCCTATTGCATGCAGAAGCCAGGGTTATTATTTCGCATTTTTATCTGAAGCACATCCCTCAATATTCAACGTTGAAGCCCATTCACAGTCCACTTCAAGCTCCATTCCAACTTTCAATCTCCACTTCAACCCTTTGATCAGTTACATTCCCTATCAATGATTCAATCATCTATCTATTTCGAACCTCAAGGCTATGCACAGATTATTCTTGGACATCATTCCTATCCATCCTAGTACGCACAGCACTGCACAGCATCATATATCACCATCGTCATCAGCATTTGATCATCTACAACTATTTGGTCCTTAACTGGATTCCACATATGCAGCAAATCTTTGTCTCACTCAGCAGTCTTGGTAATGGATGACTGAGCTGTGCCATGAATAGACTGGTTCTATTCATTGGCATGGTACTTGTTCGCTATTTTGGCTCCTTTTCTATTGTCTGACACTTTCATATGATTGATCCTTCCTTCCTTTTGTCATTCTTGCTTATTGTACTTACTCAGCTTCGCTTCTTTCTTACTCATCTCACTTCGCTTTTCATAATCCTGCTTATACTTCTTACTCATCCTATGTTACTTACTTACTCATCCTTCTATTTTTCACTCCTAAACTCCATCAGCCTTCAATCTATTGTATGTAGTTGACAGATGGGACTACTGGGTGTCGTTCTACAGAATGATTAGTATAGTTTGGACGCTTGATCTCTTTTAAATATTTTTCTATGTTCTCTGGTATATAAACCATGTATTAGTATCGCTTGGAATGCAAGGAAGTTACAAGCCCCAACTTTCTTCACAGCAAAGATTTCAAGTTATCAAGTACTCAGTCCAGCACTCCAAGCACGCATTCAATCAATCTCTATCAATATTCAGCACGAAATTCAACAATCACTCCAGTTATTCAAGACGTTCATCAGAGGCTAGACCAGCCTATCCAACCACTCTCGTTCTCTCATCACAGAGAATTTTTGTCCAGTTCATTTCGATCCTACCATCCTCCAGACCCTTCATTCTTCCTCTATTTCAAGATCCTCAACTCCCCATCGCTTCTATTGCTCCAGAATATTTTTATTCTGCAATCTTGGTCTTGTTGTCATCTTCATCCATCGCCCTAGTCATCCCTCATTCACTTCACTGCTCTGTTTGATTTTTGGTTCAAGAACATCGCACAATCCTTCACCATCTATCACTCCAGGCCGCTCAAGCCATTACTCCATCAGCAGGCTTTACTTCTAGCTTTGCAGATGCTGTAGACTCGATTGAAGTGCATTAGGATCAAGACTACATTCTCACTCCTGCCCCCGTATCAATCCCTACAATTTATCTAGTCATTTGGCCCCTCCACAGTCATCACTCTTCGTTCACACCGTTCTACCCTAATCAAGTCGGGTTGCTTCCTCCCAGTAAATACTCAAGGGCATTTTATATTCCCTCATCCATTCCTCCTCCTTCATACGTCCCTGCCCTCCTCAGACCACATACATCTACACAACCTAGTGGCAAAGCCAGCCCTCACTTTAACTCAACAGGGAGAGAGTCGTCTTATCTAGTCTAGACCATTCCTCTCTGGTTTGTGTTTTGGTTTTCGATTTATATATCAAATCACACACTACGTGAGTTCAACGTTCACATTTTGGCTGACACATGTAATTAGTAATGTGCAGGATGTAATCATTGTCAAAAGGGAGGAGGATGAGGAGAAATTGCAGGCGGTGATGTTTTTGTATGAATGTGCGCATGAGATGTTGGCGGGTGCGATGCGGTTGTTGGGTTTAAGGCCTTTGGAGAGGGTGTAGAGGTAGAGGGCACTAATGATAAGAATTGAACATTGTTTTTTGTTCTAATTTATCTCTCTTTCTTTGTTTTGCACTTAAAAGAAAGATTTTGGGATGCTTCACCTTGATTTCCACCAGTGGGGCTTCTAAACGCTGTGCTCGTTCACTCAAATAATTGAGGTCTTCAGCGCTGATCAATCTTCAATGTGCTGTACACAATTCATAGGGCTGTTCGCTATCCTGGTGCATTTTCTTTTAATCATCAACATTCATATGAATGTAGGCTACAGGCTACATGCAAGTGAGGCGCCGCATCAATGGTCTCATCATGATCCTCATCTTGACTCTTCACAGTCCACAGGGACTCAGATGATCATAGCGCGGATTCAGAGTTCGAATAAAATAAATACTTGTGAGTCGGGGCATCGAGAATCGATCATTCAACTTAAGTATGACATTTGGAAACAGCTTGTAGATTTGACTGTCACTCTGGGGTACAGCTAGCGCGACATTGAGTATCATTAATACAAAGTCACCCGAGCAGTGGGAAATAAAAAGACAAGGACAAAAGAGCTTCACGATGAAAAAGGGATCCAAAATCTGTGACGACGGGGATCTGGACCCTAGAGGGTGCAGGCTCCGTCAATGTCATGCTTCAGAATCAAGGGGAGGGCATGTGCATGGGCATCGCACTGTCCAGTTCCAATGCCTCTTCTGAAGGATCTGATGAGACAGCCATTGTAGGGTCTAAATAAGCCATTATTTGGGTACATTGTCTTTGATATGTCTGTTTTTCGGTAGATTGTCCATCAAATATAAGGTGCCATTGGAGTGAAGGGATGAAAGCCACTGAATCTCACCGAAAATCTAGAAAAATAAGACAGAAATTCAAGTTGGATGACGGTATTGGAGGAGGGATAAGTATATTTACGCCGGTGGCCGGATAGATCAGGCTTTGAGGCCTAGGAAACAAAGCTGCTGCACAGAGCAGAATACAAGGGATCTCAGTTTGAAGAGCGCCTGAACATGGAGCTTGGCCAATGACAGGCCAGGTAAAGTGCACTTGATTACTTTATCATCACATCACGTCGCAATTTAGGGGCAAATCGACGGTTTGAAAGTTCGAGTTCAGTACAATGGGCATTAATTACCATGTTTGGAGCTTGCATGTTTCATTACAAATGAAATTTTATATCAGACTGTTTCTACACGGTTCATAGAAATAGGTTCTACCTTGGTGACATAGCAATGCTAAACCAATATCGGACTCCTAAAAAAGTCTTCAAAGTGTATCCAGTATGCCGCTTAATAACTACGTTGGGAGTTACAACAAGGATATTAGATGCATTTTTAAAGTTCTGGGGAGTTTTTAATACAATGATCTTAAGTGATTTACTGGGCAGACTCCATTGTGTGCACTGGAGGCTGAAGAATGGGTACAATTCAGGCAGGCTAGTATGACTATGACTGTGGATATAATTCCAATATCTGAGATTCATAAAACAGCTGTGAGCTAGGTGTCTTGCGGAGAAGCATTCCAAATGATACAACCCAAGTATTCTGAACATTGGTAACTTGGATGTCATTGTGGCTTGTGATGTGTTTTGATGTGTCTATTTACCTTGGATTGAGTGACATAAGTCAAACGATGATGTTATAATTTGAGCATTCCCTCGCAGCCTCACAATAATGGGCATTATGAAGAAAGGAAATAACCTCCTTTAGAGGCAATATTTGGCTGCAAGGAAAACAAACTACCTGGTGATGATTTATTGTCCTTTGTCATATAAGGGGGTGGTGGTGTGGAGGCGCTTTGCAAGGAGCAGGGGCTGTTGAGAGTTCTAGATTTTGTTATGGATCAGGCATAAATGCTATGGGAGGAGATGTGAGAGTGAAGAGGATGAACATGAACAAGTCGATGAAGATGTGTTTGACAAACTCGATGCCCAACAACAACGGGATATCCACTCTTGATAATGCACCTCATGCACCCGCATCGTTCTTCATCAGGACTCCTATGTGTTTTTTCATTCTATTCTGGACTGCCTTAATTTTACCTCCTGGAATAATCTTTAATCGACATATGCCATAGAGGCCGTTTACCTTATTCTGAGTCGGTGGGGCATTATCAAATGTACTCTCTCTTCACTTCTACTTTACGCTTGTACTACATTGAATCATTGAACTTACATCTACTCGTGCCCAATTTTAGTATCTGTGATTATGTAATATGATGACTTTACCCTCCCGGTTGGTCAACATTAAATGGCCTCGTTCTCAACAGATAGAAGAAATAAATCTATGAAATTAAAATGAGAAGATTTTGTGTATCTATAGATTATTATTTCAGATTTATGTATAGAGGCATCCAGTATTAGGTTGATGGGACACAAATCAGTCAACTTCCACACTTTTTAGTGCTGATGCTAAGTTGAGAAGGATAGAACATTTCCATGACTGTATTTAATCTAGATAACTTATGAATAATGTTTTTGAGACTATTAAGAGTATACACATTCATTTATTAGGCAGCAGCAACATTTCTGGGCATGAATATTGCAATACAGATTTGATCATAACAATTTCTGGTAGTGGTCAAGCATAAACAACCTCTTTCTCAAGAACCAAGACATCCAAAGACACCCAAGAACACCCAAAAATTTAAGCCTTCAATTCAAATTTTTCTATTAAAACATTCCTGAATTTTGGAAGGGATTTATTGCATAGAAACTCTGCAAGATGCTTAGTTCTGATTGTCTAAATTTAATTCAAATTGGTAATCAAATCTGTATTGCAATATTCATGCCCAGAAATGTTGCTGCTGCCTGATAAATGAGTTTATATACTCTTAATAGTCTCAAAAACATTATTCATAAGTTATCTAGATTAAATACAGTCATGGAAATGTTCTATCCTTCTCAACTTAGCATCAGCACTAAAAGTGTGGAAGTTGACTGATTTGTGTCCCATCAACCTAATACTGGATGCCTCTATACATAAATCTGAAATAATAATCTATAGATACACAAAATCTTCTCATTTTAATTTCATAGATTTATTACTTCTATCTGTTGAGAACAAGGCCATTTAATGTTGACCGACCGGGAGGGTAAAGTAATCATATTACATAATCACAGATACTAAAATTGGGCACGAGTACATCTCCTCATTCTTCATGATCGGCTTGTGCATCACATAAGCTAGGCTTGGGGTGGTATTCTTCAAACCCGGTAGCGATTAGGCTGAACTAGGTGGGAGGTGTTAGTGGGGTGTGGGATGTTGGTATGGAAGACATGAGAAATGACGAAGAAGAATAGAGGATGGATGGGCAGGCGGTGTGATCGGAAACAAAAAAGCTCACCTGTGTGCCTCAATCACCCAAATAATTCATTGAGATGACCTCCCATCCCCACGCCTTATTGGGGAGCTTGCTCCCCTCTCTACCGCCAATGCCAAAATGTCTAAGCCCACATGATCTGCTGGCTTTTCGATGGTCACCCCATGAGAACTCTGAAAGCAGCGAGCTGTGCTGTGCTGCTGACTGTACAATGGTCACCCTGTGAGAACCCCATCACAACCTTCCTAAAGGAGACGCCTCTTGCTTTTCCCTCAACACTCTCATTACTCACTGAAACTGCATCCTCTCACTTTACAGATACCTTTGAAAAAACCTTTAAATTGTGTAGCCCATGTAATTACTCAGATCTATCCTTATCTGATGTGCTAATTGCTAAATGCTGCTTTCATTCATTAATAGTTTTCTGGTTAATCCCAGATTCACAGAATCAGTTTATCTGATCATCCTTTCATCAATCAACACACTAATGTATATTACAGATTCATATAAAAGACTTGTATACTCATTTGTTTAACTTATGTAGAGTCTGAATATCCTCTACTTCAGACTTTTTATTTTTTATTTTTTAATTATATTTCTACAGAATCATTAGCCTGTTCTTTGTACCTTTGACCAGGCCACAACCTCAAGTTGTCTACTAGCTGAGAAGACACTGCATATCATTAGAATTAATGTGTCTGAGACAACCATTTGGATCTTGGACTGAATACTTTTCCTTTTGCAGTTAATTTAAATTGTAGTATAGAAGCCACAGTATCATTTCAAGATTTACAGTATAGGCCAAGACCTCCTTGCTGTTGTATCGGGTGAACAGGCCCGAAACTTCCCTTTACCTCTTTTCTCTGGGGTCACTATGCCTAGCACAGATCCTAAGATTCTGGCAGCTAAAATTGCTCATTGCAATGCCAAACATTGAGAGACTTGCACTCACATCCTATCTCAAACCAATTTAATTTTTACCAATAAAGCAGGTCTTTCTTGCATTCAGCTTCCAATTCTTGCCAATGAAGCAGAGCCCTCTTGCATTCAGCTTCCAACACCTACCAATCCTCAAACCCTTTCACAGATTCTTAGAACCACTCCTATTACAACTCCACAATGAGAACCACAGACACCTCAATCTGGAGATTGTAGATCTCAGGTGGTAACTACTCCTGCTTCTTGTGAACAAGGAAGTAAACAAAGAAATCATCATATAACACCACCATTTCTAGTTTCTGCCAATCCAAATCTAATTGAAGAAGAAGGTGAAATGGAAATTGATGAACCTCAACAATGTCTTTTCAAAATGAAATTGCTATACTACCTGGCCATGGGATTCAGGATTTTTTGGTATTTCTGATCATCCAGAAGATATTCAAATGCATGAACCCTTATTACCTGTAGCTAATGCTTCAGATCAAGTTCTGAACACAACAAAATACCACTACCTGAACCAATTCATTTGGCTCAATTACCACAAAATATAATGCCTGCACATATGGTTCAAAATGTGTGACACTACAATCCTTGCCCAAATTGCCAGAGAGTGGCTCAATCTGTAAATCCACATAATCAAAATCAACTGTGGTGTACAACTGGTAGCCACTTTGTAAATACTGCTGTTTTTGGAAATATGCAGACATGTGAGAGGTATAGACAAAGAAGACAAGATACAAGTACTCATAATCAAATTATATATCAGCAGATGATTGCTACACAGCAGATTGAAGCACAGATTGCACCTATTATTTTTTTCACAGGAGCCAAACTCTTTTCCAGTGCCTCCTCAACCACAGCCAAATCAGAACCCTCTCAATGAATGTGCAGTTTCACCTGAGGAAAAAGTGTGGTTAGATGAAGTAAGACATAAGTTAATGGAAATTCAGATGGAAACCTGTACCAAATGTAATGCATCTGTCTGGCTTATTGATAAAGTTAAAGAATCACCCAATGATAACATACAAATTTTGCCAGAGGCAAGTTATGCCAATTAAAAAGAAGAGCAAAGATTGGTTTTTCTTCAAACCATAGCATATTTCAAAAAATAAAGTTGGGATTTGATGCACCTCCAACTTTAAGAATTAATGTTGATGGAACTGCAGGAACTGGAAAAATGGTTTTTTTGGGCTATATCACATGCACTTTGAGAGATGTTTGCAGATGAAATAGATAGAGAAGACCCTGTTGTTAGACTTGTACCAACAGGAATAGCAGCATTTGGAATTCATAGCTGGACTATTAATTTTGGTTTAGATATTCCAGTTAAAGAAGGCAGTGAATTTATTCAATTAACTGGAAACTGTTTTCAATGCTATCAAACATGTTGGAATTCCACCAAACTACTCATTCTGGATGAAAAATAGAACAAAAACAGGCTGATGTGATTGTCACCTACATCAAGCATTTACAAATAATGCAAATGAAATTTTTGCAGATACAGTGGCTCAAAAAACTGTCCCACTTTTTGCAACATTTGAGTTAAATTGCTAATAACATGGGAACCCTTCAACTAAGAAGTCTGAAATTAATATATGAAAAGTTGCAAAAAGTGGGACAGTTTTTTGAGCCACTGTATTCCTACAATCTTTTTTAGAGACTTTGCTCAACAGCCCCCAATTGGAGATACACCACTCTATTCAACCAACTTCTCATATAGAAAGCATGCCTTAAATGTAGAAGGATGATATGTTTTTAACTTTTTCACCAAATCTATTACATTAAAGCATATATTTTGACAGCAAGGTGGAGATTCTGAGCAAGTCAAATTTTGAGATGCATTGCTTAGGCTTAGAACTTATAAAACAGCAGAAGAAGATTATGATCTTTTAAAACTCAATTTTGGGACAATATTATACCCAAAGAAAGAGCACATGCTAAAGACTTTCTTCACATTCTTCCAACTTGAGCTGCTGCTACTACTATAAATGTCCAGTGCCTCAGTGAATTGGCTAAGCCTGTTGTAAAATGCAAAGCTAAGCACAATTGTGTTGAGGTTTGAAAGGCATCTGAAGAGGATACAGATGGATCAGTGCCTGAAATTCTATTGGCATAAGGTGCTTGTGTTATGGTGACTAGAAATTTATGGACTTCTAAAGGTAGAATAAAATTTCAAGTGTTCATTCAGGTATTTGACTATATTTATTTTTTCAGGAATAGTTAATGGTGCACAAGGAGTTGTAAAAAAGATCTGGTATGCTCCTGGATCTAATCCAAAAATAGGTGATCTTTCTGCTGTTGTATTTGTAAGAACAAGGCCATCTTCGTTGTGTATTGTAAGGATAATCAGTACATCATGTATATACATTTAATAAATATTCTTTCTCACCTTCATTGCATATTATAAGGATAAGGCAACAAAGGTGGACTGCATCTCCTTTGAGTCATTCAGTGTCTTTTATCGATTAACGCTTAGTGAGCCCAGCATGGGTCTTAAGGCCCTTGTGTGTGCGTCTCTAAGTATTGTGTCTTGAGTGCGTCATGAGCCTGGAGGCTTACAGGCTATCACTATTTATATAAAAGTCATGGACTGACTTTAACTGAAGCAACAGTGCAATTGAGTTCAAAGGAGTTTTCTTCTGGTTTATCATATGTTGCTATTTCTTGAGAAAACATTGAAGGGTTTAGTTTTTAAAGACCAATTTCCTCTTTCCAGATTACAACAACCTGATGAAACACCTTCTATGACAATGTTACATGAAGACAATTTACATAGAGAATAGCTTGGCTTTACTTTAGATACTTATAGTGTTGATCTAAGTGAATATGTTTTTAATGCTTAGTAGACACTGTTATTATAGGCATCCAACAATAGTTTTTTACTCAAAAACACAGATGAAGCAAGCTCCCCATTAGAGCATGCCAGGCACTGGCATAGCAAAGCATTCTAATTGATCTCCAGGCTCTAGCTGAAAGAATGTTGGCACACAGCATGCCCAGTACCTTGTCTATAGCATGTGAGATGTAATTGCCCTCACCAACACAATGCAGCACTCTGACATAGCTGTACTGCCGTTAGCAAGCATCCATATCACTTCTGTCGACCACAACACTGCTATTCGCCGCTCCATCTACTGATTCTACTGATTCTACGATTAACGCTCTCTCGTCAACGTGCGCACCTTTGTGATCCACAACATGAACATCCACATCTGTCCTTCTCAAATACTGATATTATAATCCCCTTGTGAGTATTATATGGTCTTGGAGCCTGCGCAAGATGATTAAATGTGATGCACAAGTAGCAGCTCACTGACTGACATGGAAAGCCATATGCGAGTATTAGTAGCCTTATTGTTTTGCATACCACTCCTGTCCACTCACTGCCCTCCTCAATCCACACCCATATCATCATAATGCGTGCCGGCGTCAACAGGGTGGTAAAAATGGAGTCTGCGAGCTGTGAGTTCTGTGTTTGTCAAGGTTGAGTCCGAATTGTTGAGCGGGACTGTTAATAGACAAAGAGGAAACCCTGGACTCGCAATGGGAATGGGGGAGGACTATCTCGTTGTGTTCATGCGCTCGGGTGTCCTGATTAGAAGCATAACTTTAACCTGAAATTTTCTAGTACACCGTACGCTACCTCTAGTGTTCTAGTCTTCCATCATTGTGTTCTCTCTCTCCCACTCAATTCTCCCGAAAATCATACAGCACTCACCATCTTCCGCCAGAGACCGGATGGTTACTGCTAGCGATATACATGCACGTACATTCTACCATTGGATCCTAGACTTCTGTTCAAGCCTTCCACCTATGCATACATGGGCATGAACTACTGGGTGAACATAATAAGCACCCGGCTAACACTCCATCGTGTTCGGTACGAGCTCTCAGGTGGTGGTATTGCGGGTGTGGAGAGTCGACATGTTCTGTGGACATCCGTCACGGACGTAAATGTATATGTTTATCTTCCCTATCTATCGTCCAATCGCAGAACCTCGGCATAGCCCGGACTCTTGAAATTGTAAATTGTGTGAATGACCTCCTAGCAAAGCGTCCTGAAAGTCGAGTTATCACTGTGGTTGCAATTTCAAGAAGCAGAACTCATTATGATTTCGATCATGACTCAGAGAAAATAAATCGCAGTGTGGAAAGTACCCTCCAGCAATATAGCCCGTCCACTCTCTCATTCTCAATGAGACTAATTGAACCAGCTCCCAGATGCACCCGGCACACTACGCATTGCGATTATCATATCAAAGCAGTAAGTAAACTTAGAGATAGTAAAGTACGTAAGTGAAGTAGTAAAATGCCAGACAAGAAATAGAATTCTATCTGTGAGCATGCGGTGACGAACGAGTACATATCACGATCGGATAAGCAAAAATATGAAGAAAGCCAAAGAATGAAGCAATTAAGCATCAACACTCAACCCAGCAAGCGCAGCACACGAGAAGGAAAAGCAAGAAACGAAGAAAAACCTACCCATCGCGAGACCACACCCCACCATCACCCCGCCACCTCAAATCACATCACATCAACTCACAATCGCCCCCGCCTCCTTCCCCTCCATCCCCTACCACCTCATTCCTCCAATACCCAATCCTGAAACTCCGCCAACCAAAGCCCACCCAATACAGTCCCCAACCTAATAACGGGCGTCAACCTATAATAGCTCCAAAATATCGTGCGAATAATGAACTGCTCAAACAAGCTGCCCGGTGTGCCGGCAGACGGATCTGCGCGAGGGTGAGCGTGGGCGGGGGCATAGTAGCAGGGTGTTGACGACAATAAATATCGGGCTGTGTGGAATGAAAGATATGGTTAGCGAGAAATCTTGCTTTGAAGAGGAGAGGGAGAAATGGGAAATGAAGTGGTAGGAAAGAGGAAGAACTATCGAGGGATCGAGACCAAAGAATTAAAAACGGTCCGCGATTGAATGACGACGAAACAATAACAAAGGAAAGAAATGAGGACAGACAATAGGAACGAAAAGAAAAAAAAACTCACTCCTCAAACACAGCATGCCAATCGCTCTTCGTCGCAAGGGCCATCAACGGCGTGAGCAGCACCGACCATCCGATCCCGATGCTCATCCAGGTCCTGATCTTGATCCCTTATCGCTTCCTCTCTCCTCCTCCTCCCTTCAGCTTGCACGATGTCCGAAACCCGCCTCGCCCTTGTCCTCACCGATCTCTGGCCCTCACCTCTACCCCCTCCTCTGACCCTGCCTCCGGCCCATCCTCAAACATCGACACCGACAGCGCTGCATACGCGACCTGCTACCTCTCAGGCTGCTGCTCGTACTCCGCCTCGAACGAGTCTCTCTCACTTTTGACATCATGGCCACCACGATCGGAGTGAGAACCCACTTTATCATCCATAGAATGCAAGTCATCTGAGTTAATGGCAGGGTCATCACGAGCGAGGTTGATGTCGATGTCGAGGACACTAGGCGAGGGAAGAGCGCTGTTCGATAGTGCCGCTGCAATACACTTCGCAGCCTTCCTTGTTCATGCTCCTCCTCCCCACATTCTGCTCTAGTAGCAAAAACACCAGCGACGGCATCACGAATGGCGATCGCACCGTTACATCTCGCTCTCGCTGATCCTCATCATCGTCATCGTCGCCAGACTCCCGTTCATCTTTATGTCTGTATTGATGATCGCCGCCCAGATCTTCGTCATTTAAATAGTCCTGAATCCGACCTCGGCCCTGTCCCTCATCCAGTGATCGACGCAGGTGCACCCCTGACCACCTCCATCCTCCTCCTCCTCCTCCAACCCCTCCGAATCACGAACAGACATCAATATCACACTCGTAGGCATCAGCGGCATTGCGAGCTCCATCGATATCTCGCCGTCCCCATCTCCGTTTCTTTGTCGTCGTCGTCCATTAGATTTGTGCATCTTGAACACGAATGGGAACAGAGCTCGCGTCGCTGGAAACGGAGGCGGAGATAGAGATGATGGGATGTCGGAAGAGGTGCTGATGAGGCGGCTCGTGTTCGCGTTGTTCTGTACGTTCCATAAAGACAAAGAAGATAGAGCGGTTCGGAAAGACAGAACAACTCGAAACAAGTAACGGAAAAAGGGGAAAAGGCAAACGAAAACGAAAACGAAAAAGAATGTTGAAAATCTAGGAAAGAGCCGAAAGTACAAAGAACTTTTTGAAAACAATAATAAGCTTTGATAACAGAAGCATGCGTAAGAAAAAGAGGGATCGAGGAAACAGGGTGTCGCAAAACAAAAACCGAGGAATGAAAGACGAAAGACGAGTATCTAGCGCACCTCTTGCACCTCTCCAGTCGAAGGGACGACGAGCGGCGATATCAACCGTCCACGGCCCCCATCCTCAGCGTAGGCTTGCTGCTCCTCTTCTCGCCCCTCATCATCCTCGTGCTGTTGACTTTGTCGAGATCAACGTGCAAGCCCCTCTTTCGAGTCTTGCTTCGCACTGTCCTCATCTATACCCGCACGTACACTCACATCTCGCTCTCTCGCCCGAACCGACCACCATGCCAATGCAATCTATTCATCAAGTAAGTCAGCATCGTAACACGTTGAACTAGAAAATAGAAAATCCCATCCAAAACCAGAAAACAAAACAAAATCTTAAATGCGAAACACTCCCACTTCCGAGTCCCACGGAGAACAAAACCATGAAGCGCGGGTGGCATGCAGAAAACAAACGGAAACAAACGGAAAAGAGAAAAACAAAGAACAAAAAAAAAACACAAAACGCAAACAAAAACGTACCGCGCACACTTTGCTTCCATACGACACACCCAATATCGCAGGTCTTCCAACAGGTTTTGCAACGACGCGCTTGTGCGCATCGCTGCGTTCATCCTGCCTGTTGTCCTCTGGGCCTCCTTGTGCTTGTGCTTGTCTGCGTCTACCCCAGAGCCTACACCCGTCCCAGTACCCGTCCTAGAGCGATAGCCAGTGCCAGACCCCGACCCCGACCCCGACACACAGACCCAGAACCACCCTTCACACTCCTCACACCATCAGCACAGTACCAGCACCACCAATACCAGCAGCCCCCCACGCCCCCCGAGCACGCGCGAATAAATCAACTCACCCACCGAGCTCGCTTATCTTGTGCTCGAGAGTACGCAGTAATTGAGCTAGAGCGGGGGCGAGGGCGGCTGTCGCGCGTGAGGGTGTAGGTGCCGGCAGCACTGCAGGCGGTAATCCTGGTGATACTGCTAGTGGTGTGGTGCTGGAGGAGGCGTACAACCGCCAGAGCCGAGGAGATCTGCAGGAATCGCTGTCGGCTTGGCTCGGGATCTGGATCTGACTTCGACTTTTTGATGTTGGTTGTTGTAGATCTTGCCGTTAAAGAAATGCGAGCAGGTGAAGTGGCAGCGGCAGCGGCATTCGACGAAGACGAAGATACTGATTCGGATGCAGAGCCAGAGCCAGGCACAGACATAGATGCGCCCGCGCGTTGGCAAGCTAAACACAAAAAGAAGAGTGAAGAGTCAGATGGATGGAAGGACGTAATATGAAATAATTATGAGAAAGAGCGAGAGTTGAGATAGAAAAGGCGCATATGAGTGAGGGAAGGGAAGGAAGGAAGGGATGCGAAATGCAAATGAGAATGAGAATCGCAATGGAAACGAAAACGAGAACGAGAACGAGAACAGAGAGAGAAAGCGAAAAGAGAACGAAACAGAGGAACGCGAGTACTCACCCGCTCGCTCAACCCCCTGATCTCGCGCTCGAGCATCCGGTTCCGCGCAACAGTTACGTCGAGCATCGCAATGATCTGCTCTTCTTGTGTCTCTTCCTCCCCCCTCCACGTGTCTTTCCTCCTCCCTTGTTCCATCCCTCGCTCTTGTCCCCTGCCTCCATTTCGCTGGCTCATCCTTCCGCTCCCTTTCCCTATACCATCCGCTGGAGCGGTGAGAGTGGAAGTGATGTGGCGGGGTTGGTTAGTACACAACAACAACAGAACCGTCATCTGTAGAAACGATAGAATAGGATAGGATATGTGTGTGAGATTGTACACTATGCAATGTATGCGTGTTTATTCGTACCTGCGAGGCTCGACAACTGCATCCGACTGACAGATCATTTCTTATAATCGTGTTTATTCGTACCTGCGAGGCTCGACAACTGCATCCGACTGACAGATCATTTCTTATAATCGTGTTCCACTTGCACTACAAAAGCCAGACAAACATAAACGCATCATTAAAAACTCACGTTCACCCAATAGAAGGAAGAAACCAGGCAAGGCAAAAATAAAACCCGCACACCTCTCTCGACAAGCCTCCCAAATCACAAGCCTCCCAAATCTCCTCTCTCAACTCGTCCCTCTCTCTCTGCAGGCCCTCCCTCGTCTCTTCGCACGCCCGCAGCTTCCTGAACATAACCCCAAGCTCTTTGCGCGGCTCCTCATTCTCCCGTGCGTGTGCATCGAGCGTGTCAAGCGCGTGGTGGAAGCCGCGAGTGCAGGAGGGACAGTTTGGTGCCGTTGGTTGTGGAGGAGGCAAGAAGGGATGTTATCTGGTGTGTTGTGATGTTTGAGTTTCGCGGGGTGACATAGACGGTGAGAAGGGGAGACAGGGAAAAGGAGGAGAAAAGAGAGGCAATGAATGTGAATCAGATTTCACATGCAGGCAAGACTAGAGCAGAGCTAGAAACTCACACACTTCGTCGTCTTTATGCGCGAGCTGGGCTTCAAGTTCGAGTTGGCGCTGCTGCTGGGTGAGGCGGGGGTCTGTCTTCTGATTCGTAGACTGCGGGGGCCCCATGTCCGTTCAACTCCTCGGGTCGAGAGTTCGCACACGGGTCAAAAACAAGCCCAGGTCCTATGTAGTAAAGATCGCAGTCAAGAGTTCAAAGATCAGATGTTACAAGGACAAGATATCAGTGTCAGATTACATGTAATGTCCAGATATAAGACCGTCAGAGGATAAGCATTATTGGGTGATAGCAAGTTGGTTGAAAGAGTCGGAAACTCTGAATTGCGAGCCTCATCTCGCTCAGCTCAGGCCTGTTAGGGTTAGGGTAAGTGCCGTTCCCTCGGTCCGTGGGGGCGAAAAGTCCCGTACTAGACCCTGGGTTTCTGCACCGGCGACCCCATAGGACGATTATCTAAGGGTTTCATACCCTCACTCAAAAGTTGATATGGGAGAGGAAGGAGAGGGTCGTGGAGGTGGACGATAGTAGGTGGACGAAGGAAGGCACCGTACATGACAACATCGGCCAATTCCGTCGTGACGCGAATTTTGTAAAATAAGGGGGCAGTGCCAATCATGGCAATTCCGGGAATTAGAACCTCCAGGACGAGGCCACTGCACGTCGAGTCTAAACTGCTGCCACTTGGTGAAATATTGGCATCCGGGTTCATTGGCCTCTTTGCCCCATTCGCCGTTCTATATTGTGTGGAGATGCTCCAGACCAGACTCGCGGCTCGCCAAGGCCATGAAATATATCAATGTACCTGTCATTACGCTCTCAATTAACTCACATTTTGAAGGCTTACTCCGTCAATGGACAATGGTGATCGTGTCTGGTTATAGACGTATTTTCTCAATGGTGGTTAAGGACTAGGTGAGCGTGATAGTTTTAAATTATAAAGCATCCTACATACGCCGTTGTTTTACGGTCATTAAAAGTGAATCTTTCTCTCAGTATAACTACCTCCTGTCTGTTGATCTCGATGGTGGGAGCCAGATATTCTTCCTTTGCAGTGTTTGGAGCCGGTGGAAATGCGGTCCCATTCCCGGCGTGGTGGGGAAATAGTAATACATCCACTGTTGATAGGCATAAGTCGACATGATAGTACGTCAAAGTTCGGTTGACTAGAATGATCATGTTTAATTTCTTCGATTTGATGCAATGGGTTATGTGGGGAATCCCGCGACGGATTGACATAAGTGTGGCGCACGGGGTTCCCGGAATTAGGGTCGTTCTCATTCAATAGACACGACTAAAACCGACTATTCTTATCATACTATATTCTTTGTCTGTTGACTTGTTTTCTTCCCCCTCCAACGCCCTAAACACACGTATACAGCTGCACTCCACCGCTGTCCCTGATTTCAAGTTGGTGGATGAAGCAGCACAGGAATTGGCTTCTTGTCGATGTCGGTCAGCATACTGCCATCTCAGGGAGTCCTGGGCAGACATGCACGTCAGGAACGGAAGATTTTATGATGGTCTGTCAGTTCGATACGCACTGCGTGCCCTTCCATAAACATCCGGGACCAGGTGTCTGCCATCTCATTCACAGAACTAAATGTCCTCGCTCTTGTCATCCTCGTCCTCGTCCCAGTCCTCTTCCTAGTCTTCGTCCCAGTCTTCGTCCCAGTCTTCGTCCCAGTCTTCGCTCCAGTCTTCGACCCAGTCCTCGTCCTCATCCACGTCCTCATCCTTGCTCTGGTCCCAATTCTCGTCCTTGTCCTTGTTCCCATACTTGCGATCCATATACTTGTAGTGGCTGAAACAGTCCCATGGGCATGCGTATAATTGGAAAGTGGGGAAGAGGGGTGACTGTTCCGAGAGCTGTTCCTCATTCCTCTTCTTTAGCTCTGCTTGCACCAATATCTCTCCTGCGTCTACCCTCGCTAGATATCGAGCAACTTCCCGCCTGGTGTTTCTTGTATGCCGAGGGTAAATGAGCGAAAATAACCAAAATGTTGGTTGGCGAGCTAAAGAAACTAAGTCCTCCGATCTATCCGCTTCACATAGCACAAAAGAGAGACAACAAAGCGCAAGGCGAAAGGCAGCTGAACATGGCCTCGGTAGTCGATACGGGCGATGGCGTTCCCACCTCCGAAGGGCGCGTTGTTTGATTTTTTCTGCTGGGAATATTGCAGGGGCGGCAGATCTGCGACGGGAGAAAAACGCAGTTCTTCGTCTCTGATAACACCATTGGTGGAGTGCATACTCTGAATGCATGATGTGTTCCATGTGATCGCATATGTAATGCAGAAAATACTCTGCGGCTATCGCATAGGTTTTACCAGTCAACCCGTAGATACCGCAGCGAGTGGGATTCGTGAGGAACTCTCCAATAAATTCTCTGTACACCGGGAAAAGGTGCGTATCGCGCTCGAAGGAAAACTCGTCAAAGTTTCTGTGATCGTTGCTTAACTGGAATAATATAGAGGCGCCTTTATCCCACTTTTCATGATTTAAGTTAAAAACGGCGGCCAAAGCAGTCATGTTTGGCAAAGAATAAATTTGTTCCATAATTCCTTGTGCAATTTGGTCGAAAAGGTGGAGCTGATGAGAGTATAAGTCGGTCCAATTTTCGAATCCCTATTGGCTTGTAAATGGTTGAAACCCGGCAATGGATGAGTATAGAGAACTAGAACGTACCACCTCTTCGATGGAGGCAAGAAAAAGCGGAAAATATTCAGGATCATCGGTTTTCTGATAAATTGACCAAATGCTGATTTGCCTCAGGTCATCCAAGAGGTCTGGGGTAGCCATGGCATTCTCAAAATGACTAAGAAGAATGTGTGGTGCTAGAGTATTGATCGGACTCGGTCTATCTGTTATCAATTTTACTTCAGCTTCGAGCGTTAACTCGGCATTTGCCAACTCACCTTTCAGGTCTTGAATATACATATGTGCAAGTTCAGCATGACGGAGTTTGGAATTGATCCAGAATTGTTGTGACCTGGATTGGTCCAGCAAAAAGTCTTCGAGAGAAGCATGAAAAATGTCCAACATGGTATGCATCCCTTTCCAGACCGTGACTGAAACAAGCGAGGTGAGATCACAGAACAATTGAACAACTTCTCTTGGATGAAGCGATAATAGATCTAGATCAAGTCCGACCTCGTCGTATCCCGGTGATGTGAGAAAGTTATAAGCTAAAATCCGTAACACCGCCTCAGGATCCCTCACGGACGAGAAAATATGCATATACAGAGCATCAAGCTCAGCAAATGGCATGTCCTGCTGAGCAGGACGGAGTCCAAGCACAATCTCCAAGCGCTGAGGTGGCCAATGACGACTGGATTTCATGAATTTAATGACGGTCGATGCATAGATAAATTGGCCAGACGATTTCTTCACCAAGCTTTCCAATATGGCTCCACCTGGCCATGTATCCGGTATATCTGCACGAAGTGGATGGGTTTCCTTGATTTCGGTGAAGCTGTCTTGTAGAAAGACGCGGATATCATCGGATGGGCAGAATGCGTCATCGAGTGCCACGCTCATCGTGATATCCTTGAGATATCCATAGCCGAAGGTAGTTCTGATGTCGTGCTCAGGACGACTCGCGATAAGAAATATAAAGGGTAAACGATGTTTTTGGAAGGCCGTCGAGATAGTAGCTAAGATTTCAAGTTGGCCTTGCCGGTCTTCGCACTCATCGAGCCCGTCAATAATGATGACGCGAGCCGGTGCAAGAGTTTCGGAGATAATGCAATCCTGTAAAGGCTGGATCAGCAGAGTCGACATCTGGATGCTGAGAGAACGGGAGAATATCAAGGGGTCGTGGTCAATCGAATCTTTGATGTGTTCTCTGATATTTGGAATGCAAAGCGAGGCTTGATATGCAATTGTTGGGATCAGAGCGCGTGGGTGATTTCTGGTGGAATAGAATCTGGAGAAGAAGTAACTCGCTACGAGAGTTCCTTCCTTGTAGCATAGCTCTGCTATCGACTGTGCGATGGCCGATTTACCGGTTCCCGCTGGACCATAGACCCACATAATCCATGCGGTTTGCGTCGCTGGTTCAAGACCGTGGATCCAGTCCATAATCGTCTTCAACACGGCCACCCGTGTATTTGGGTGGCATTTCGGGGGGTCGCGACGGTCGCCAGAATCATGGAACGCGGCAGGTGAAGCAGCCTTCACCAGGCGATCCCATGCACCTAAAACTTTTGTATATGTATATGTGCATGTGGAATAGCATGATATGTCGCAACGGCATACTTTTGGAATCATTGATGAACTGTTGATAGTTTCCACCAGTAACGATCGTGTGAGAACCAAACATAGAAGGCATAGAAGAGGATCGATATTGGGGCAGATGATGGTTCAAGATAACGGTAAATGTTCGTGATAATTAAGTGTGTCGTGGGAATACGTCAACTAATTTCCCAACTAATACCAGTATTAGCATTCTGTCATTCATGTGCATGCATGTGTGATAAGATTAGATTGGATAGTGGGCAATGTAAGTATTCCTACAAATATCGACTTAGTCCCTCCCCTCATATCGCCGGCACAAAGACGGATTTTAGTCAAAGGTTGATACTAAATTAGCCCTGTCTCTACAATAAGACTGTTCGGCCTCGCGGAATACCCGAATCGCGGGTTCTGTAGTAGTGTTGCGAACGAAAGAAAGTAATCTCGAGTGGCTTGGAAGAACTACAGGCCTCATGCTCTACATGTGGCTTAGCGTTGAGGCGTAGTGATATATAGCTGTACTATGTCGTTGCGTTACCCAGCCATATCGAAACTTGCACGAACAGCGTATTCACATGCCTCGTATATTCCCTTACACAAAACAAAACGAGTACGAAATGTGAGAAACCTATATCGCAACCGTATATACATCCGAATTTAAATCAACCTAAATGAAATAAAATAAAATAAAACGTGAAATCGATCGAACAACGCCAACCAATCATCCCATCTCCCGAGCATAGTTCTGGCCCCAGAGCTTAACGGCAATCACACCGTTACATCTCGATCTTGCTGATCGTCATCATAATCACCGTCGTCATTGTCGCCGGACCCTTCCTGCTGTTCGTGTTCGTGTTCATGCTCACGCTCATGTTCGTATTCACGATTGCCGGCCTGATCTTCATCATTCAGATAGTTCCGAATCCGACCTCGACCGTGCCCCTCATCCAGTGATTGACGCAGGTGCACTACATGATCAGCTCCATCCTCCTCTTCTTCCAAGCTCTCCGAATCGCGAACAGACATCGAGAACACGCTCGTAGGCATCAGCGGCTTCGCGAGCTCCATCGACATCTCGCCGTCGCCGTCTCCGTCTTCGTTGTCGTTGTCCATTAAATCCGGTACATTGGGAAGAACAACGGGTATAGGAACAAGTGCTAGAGAATCAGAGGAAGGAACCGAAACAGAGCCTGCGCTGGAGACGGAGACGGAGATGAAGATGGCCTTATCCGACGGGCCAGTGCTGATGAGGGCGTTGGTGTTCATGTTCATATTCGTATTCCTTTTGCGAATACAACTTAGAGAGAAAGAATGAAAGAGCCTGAGGGGGTCAACAAGATCAATCGAAACCTGGATTATGGAGGACTTCGTTTTTTATTTTAGAAAGAAATATAAATAGTAAATCAAAAACAATAATGCAGTCACGTAGTGAAATATAAGGACCCATGGACCCATGCAACTGGTACATCGCTTCCCAACGCGAAACAGAAAACCCAGCCAAAAAGGCAGTGAAAACGGGGACGGAAAAAATACGAGAAAATGTTAATGCATGAAAAATGCAACACACCTCTCGCTCGTGCTCTTCCTCCTCTCCAGGCCCAGGTCCAATGACAGGGACGCCGAGCGGCGATATTAACCGCCCACGGCCCCCATCTCCTGCGTAGGCGCGCTGCTGCTCTTCTGGTCCCTCATCATCCTCGTGTTGGTGACTTTGTCGAGATTGGCGTGCAAGCCCCTCTTCCGAGTCCTGCTTCGCACTGTCCGCATTTCCAACCACACCCACGTTTACATTTCGCTCTCTTACCCCCGCCGTCGCCCATGATTCTGTACCGCCGACGCACCATGCCGGCGCATATCTTCAACCTCCTCGCTCAACCTATTCATCAAGTAAATTAGCAACGTAACGCGTCAAACCAGAAAACAGAAAATCCCGTCCAAAAACAAAAACAAAACTTGAATCCAAAATACTCCCACCTCTGCGAGCTCCAATAAGAATAAAACCAGGAAGCACGCATGGTATGAAAGAAAAACAAAACAAACGAAAACGAGAAAAGTGAAAAAGGGAGACAACGCAAAAACGTAAAAACGCAAAACCCAAGAGGACGTACCGCACACACTCTGCTTCCAAATGACACACCCGGATTTTCAGAT
This sequence comes from Psilocybe azurescens, assembly GCA_023853785.1. NCBI lineage: Eukaryota > Fungi > Basidiomycota > Agaricomycetes > Agaricales > Agrocybaceae > Psilocybe > Psilocybe azurescens. Next base: position 93,491 of record JAJIRX010000786.1, on the reverse strand, counting down.
CTTCCAGTGGGCCTTCCAATTCCAAAGATGTGCGCGTACGCATCGCTGCGTTCACCCGCCCGTCATCCTGTAGATTTCCGTGGTCTATGTTTGTGTCTGTGTCTGTGTCTGTGTCTGGAGTTAAGGTTGAGTTTTGTTAGCAGCGGGAGCGGGAGATAAAGCCGGTGGTGGTGAAAAACGTGGCGGCGGCAGCGGCAGCGGTCACGGTGGTGAAGATGCACGAGCCCGGCCGCTAGCAGTAGTACCAGGCTTGGAATCGTCGAGATAGCCGCTCTCCTGATGTTGACGTTGGTTTTGTCCAAAGACACTAGAGGCGTTGAAGTGGCCGTTGACGACGATGAGGAAGCAGCGTAGGCAGCCACAGAAGCAGATGCCACCCTCGCGTTAACGAGCTAAATAAAGCAGAAATAAAGAGTCAGAGCGCAGAACAGAACTCAATATTTAGATGAGAGAATGAAATATCAAAATCAAAATCAAAAGCACAAAAAGAGCGAGAGCGGAACAGACGAGGTTATACTAGAAAGATACGAAGAACGAACGGATAAAAAAAAATGGGGATGCATAGTGGAAACGAGAACGAAAACGAGAACGAGAACGAGAACGAAAACGGCAGGCAGAACTACAGGGACAACAAAAGAAGAAACACAAAAAATAGCAGGCGAACACTTACACGCTCGCTCGACCCTCTGATCTCGCTCTCGAGTATCCGGTTCCGCGCAGCAGTCACGTCGAGCATCGTGATGATCTGCTCTTCTTCTGGCTCTCCCTCATCCCCCTCCTCTGTCTCTATGTCCCTTAGGCTCCTCCGTCTCCACTTGTTCCACTCCTCACCAAGACCAAGGCCATCACCACCCCGCTCATCCAGCCCGATCCGATACCGACCACCCTCTTTTCTCTTTCCGTATCCGTATCCGTATCCCTCTGCATATGCATATGCCTATCATTATCGCCGCTCCTCCCTTCCCACTCCCCATAACGCTGCCCGTCCCCCTCCTCTTCTCTCTTCTCTTTCTCCTGTATTTCTCGCTCCCCCGCACGCATCCCCCTCATACAAACACACCCCTCCAACTCTGCCTCCCGCCTCGCTATCCGCGCCTCAAGCGCCGCCGCGCGGGCTTGCGTGCGTGCGTGCGTGCGTGCGCTGCTTTTGCGGCGGAAGACTGTGTGGAGAGGATGTGTGTTAGTTTGGGTGCGTAGGGGGAAGGGGAGGAGTGGTGAGGATAAGAGCAAGATCAATGTTGCGGGGTTGGTTGGTGAACGACTACGACAGGTCCGTCATCTGTGTGAGATTATACAGTGTAATAGAGCGTATTGTATGCGTGTTCGTACCTGCGAGACTCGACAGCTGCATCCGACTGACAGGCTATATCCTATAATCATGCTCCACTTGCACTATACAAACACATCATCAAAAACTCGCGTTCACGCAATAGAAGGAAGCAACTAAGCAAAGCAAAAGAAAACCCACACACCTCTCTCAACAAGCCTCTCCACCTCTTCCCTCAACTCATCCCGCTCCCTCTGCACGCCCTCCCTTACCGCCTCGCACGCATGCACATTCCTCCTCGTTTCCCTAAGCTCCCTGCTCAGCTCCGCGTTCTCCTGTACATGTGGGTCGAGCGTGTCGAGCGCATGGAGAAGCCGCGAGTGCAGGAGGGAGAGCTTGGTGCGGTGGGTTGTGGAGGAGGCAAGGAGGGATGTTATCTGGTGGATTGTGGTGTTTGTGTTGCGCGGGGTGATGGTGACGGTAAGGAGGGGAGAGGGGAGGGGAAGGAGGAAGGAGAGGCAACAAGCGTGAATCAGAATTCACATGAGGGCAAATCTACCGCAGAGTTGGTAACTCACACACTTCTTCGTCTTTCTGCCCCAGTTGTGCTTCCAGTTCGTGTTCGGACTGATCCTGTTGCTGAGTGGGGTAACGTGCCGCGTTCTGATTCATTGACTCCGATGGCGGGGCCCCATGTCCGTTCAACTCCTCCGGTCAAGTGTTCGCACACGAGTCAAAAACAAGCCCGGATCCTATGTAGTAAAGATCGCAGTCAAGATGTCAAAGATCAGGTATTCCAAAGATCAGATATCAGTACCAGATGACATGTAATGTCCAGACATAAGACTGTCAGAGGATAAGCATTATTGGGCGATAGCAGGTTGGTTGAAAGAGACGGAAACTCTGAATTTGCGGGCCTCATGCTTCTTAGGGTTAGGGTAAGTTCCCCAAAAGGAAGTTCGGTGTCGGCCGTGGGGGATAAAAGTGCCGTACTGACATAATTATGACTTCGAAGTTTGAATACGACTCTACCAGTCGCTACAACTTCCGACAAAGATTTTGTGATCGTAATGGTTGTGATGATTGAGATGGCTGTCTATTGATTTTTTAATATGTCAACAAGGCGGATCCACGACGGTGAAGGAACACGATGCTCATCATGCCATTTCAACAAAGGATGTCGTCCAAGTTGGACATACAGTATCTCAGAAAACGAAACCGCTTAAACGCTTCAAAGAGAAGAAGTATTATACAACGATCGTCCAAGGATTTCATGCCTTCACTCAAGCTCTGATATGGGCGAGGGAGGGGGAGGGACATGGAGGTGGGTGATAGTAGGTGTCTGAGGGAAGCATCGCACGTGACAGCATCGGCTAATTCCTTCGTAACACGAATGTTGTAAAATACCGGGACAGTGCCAATCATGACGGTTCCGGGGATTAGAACGTCAGGAGGAGGTAGAGACCAGCCGCTGCACGAGTCTAAACAGCGGCCACCTGGTGAAATATTAACCATGAAATTTCTCTAGGTTCACTGACCACTTTGTCCCTTTGTCGTTCTATATTCTGTGGAGTCAGAGATACTCCAGACAAGATAATATATCAATGTACCTGTCATTACGCTTGATATTGTATGGTGAGGCCTCTCGTAACTATCCGTCGTCTCAATTAACTCGCATTTTGAAGGCCACCTTATTCTGTCAATGGAAAATGGTGGTCGTGTCTTGTGATTAGCGTATTTGCTCAATGGTGGTTAAGGATAAGGTGCACACGATGGTTTGTAAAGGTGAGGATTCATCCCACATACAGCTACCGTCGTTTTATGGGCATTAAAAGTAACTCTTTCTCTTAGTATAACTACCTCCTATCTGTTGCTCTCGACGGTGGGAGCCAGGTAATTCTTTTCTTCTTTTCCTTTTCAGTGTTTGGTGCCAGTGGAAATGCGATCTCATTCCCGACGAGGTGGGGAAATAGTGATACATCTAGTGTCGATAGGTCTAAGTCGACATGATATATGTACGTACTATAGCGGAGCCGTATAGTACTTCACTCAGAATCAGACCTCCATTCAATCGCTGCAACCCATGATATGTCAAAGTTCGGTTGAATGGCCATTTTTGATTTCTTCGATTTGATGGAATGAGGAGGCTCGTCCTCATCTTTCCTCATTGCATGACATACCCGGTAACAATCTCCTTGATGCCTCCCAGTTTAGGAACTTTGCATTCAGATTTTGGGACTTACAAAGCGTGAAATACCCAAAATACAATGTTGATTAATTCGGGGAATCCCCGCGACGGATCGACATAGGTGTGGCGCGTGGGAGGGTTCCCAGTCTATCCCTAAATGTCTAACACGCATATTTCCACTCACTTCACTGCGATTCTACAGGAACCGAGCTTGAACAATTGATCCTTCGCGCTTGTCCGGGTACTAGCTTTCAAAACAGGAATCAAATTCGACTTCACATAAGCAATATAACAGTTCAAAGCCGATGTGCTTACGTTAATCATCAAACTTAAAGAATTATAACACGCCCTTGTACGGCCACATTCAATTTGCCAAGAGAGTAGTAGGTGACTCATGATAATATACGCGTGAAGTGCAACTGGGCCTCGATTCTCTCTGGAATGGCGTCGCCGGTAGTTGAGTTACGGCCTCAAACCTATACATATCCCTTTTCGAAGTGTAGGCGCTCTTGGAATGTGTTTTAAATTGGGATTAGACAAGCCTCAATGACTGCCGTTCTTGGTTAGAAGGGTGAGATCACTTTGACATATAACACTTAAGTAAATGGAAGCCAAGAAGCACACTAACAGGATGCTGTGACGGTACTGTATGTGTTCTGATTTCAGAAAGAAAGAAGAGAAATTCTTCCCTGCGGGTATGGTCTTTTCTAGCACCAGGTTTCATTGCAGACCGATATCAGCTGTGCGTCGCAATGTCCAAGTAATAGGACTTTTACGAGGTCATTATTATAAGGATGCGCCGCCAGATCCAGACATCTCGTCGCTCGGGGGTAGTATATAAAAAGATAAACAAGTTGCTATTCGCGTTTTCTTGACAGCTGTTCAAGTTGCATTGACATCTAAGTTTATAATCGACTAACTTGCTTCACGAATATAATCACCGAGCCTTCTAGACCGAACTGTCCAACCCTGCATCACAACCATTTGTCCATTCCAATTCTGGCCTTATGGCAGAAGGCAGGGAAAAATATAAAGAGCGTCTTCAAGCCGTCTTTGGTTCCTCAATACCGGCTACTCCATTACAGCTACAGTCCCTTTCCAGACAACTAGTTCCAACATGTTCTCTCGCATCTCCGCCGTTGCTCTCCTTGCTCTTCCCCTGCTTCCCACTGCTAACGGAGTTGCCCGTGGTGGAGGTGGACTCAGAAACGAATGCAACACCGGTGTTGTTCAGTGCTGCAACCAGGTCGGAACTGTAAGTCAACTCAATTCATTGGATGACCGACGGTGCAATAACTGACTGCCATCTTTAATCAGTCCAAGACACTTGCCGCAAATAACAAAGAGACCTGCATTGGGTATCTTTTGAGTGTTGTTGTTGCACCCGCCACAACACCCCTTGCGGGTGAGTCAAGCTGCATTATGTGCTTGTGGTTGCCTTGAATTCAACTTACTGACTCATTTTTTTAGTTGGTTGTACTCCCGTCAGCGTCCTCACTATTGCCGGCAAATCTTGGTACTACATTTCTCTTAAACAAAAGCAGTATATCTAATACCATTTGTTCAGCACCGGCCAGCCAGTCTGCTGCACCAGCGCCCAGTTCGTGAGTAATCCTATTGGAGAGCTAATGTTTGAATAAATGTTGATTTCTTTACTACTGCAGAATGGCCTTGTTAAAGTCGGCTGCACCCCGGTCAATACCGACAGTTAAGCGGTACGAGCACGTACTATTGCAAGCTCGAGTAACATACGGCTACATGATGCATATGTTATTGTGAACATTAGACTCTGGTTGCCGATAGTATTGGGATATATATACACCTTACTGATTTCAATATAATGTACTATTTTGACCAAATGTTTAGTCATAGGTCATTTTGGTCTGTAAACTGAACATTTGAAGCACATGTCATAGGTCATGGTGGGCACCTCTCCAAACAAGCCCCAAAAAGGACTGAAAATTGTGTTTTTTGTTTTGTTTCTAAAATCTCATGAAAGTGCCAAAGAAAGTGCTGGTGAAGGTGCCCAACTTGTTAATCTACAGATTTTCAATAGAAATACTGCAATATGATGGTTCTGACTACATCCAAGCTTATTTTGAACTGCTCAATGGCTACCATCACCACTTAAAAGCAATTAAATATTGCCCAAATAATTGGGCACTTGGAAATAAATACATGAATCTGAGTGATAACCATTGTGGGTCCCAGACTTTGCTAAACCTGCTCATGATGCACAGGAGCCAATCACATTGCATGCTGTACTGTCTCTAGGAAATATGTTGGCCCAGCAGAATGAACACTTGTTGAGGTTTGTTATTGGTTGCTCTCAATTATGATAAATGAACATTTAGTGTCACATGTTATACTCTGTGAACATTTGGTTGAAATAGTACAGTATATTGGTGTTGATTTTACACCAACCAAATCTTTGCTCATTTAAATTAAAGTGCTCATGTTAATGCCATTTTATAATTCACAAGCTAAGTAACACTGAGATGTTTGCTGCAGAGTGTGTCTGCAATTACACTTCAATCAATTTAAAATGACTAGTTTGTCACTGGGAGGGGAAGCTTGCACTTTTAATGATTGTATTACACAAATTCTTCAAAAGGGGGGTGAATAAAAGGTTCAGCTCACAAGGTGTTTGGAATAATATATGGGTTTTATAGATTTTCTGTGGGTGCCAAGATCCTAGCAAATCTCTACTCTAATATAGTACCATTTCCAGACCTTCTTAGGATCACTATCAGCAGGTACATGCTTCAAGCTGGAGAAAGGGATTTGAAATTCTGGTGAATCTCTTTTCTAACACAGTACCATTTCCAGACCTTTTTAGTGGCACTATCAGCAGATGCATGATTTGAGCCAAACAATATGTAGTCCTCATGACCAATGAAACATAATTTAACCTTCTTGGTCTACCAGCTGAAGATCTTCTTGATCTCCAGAAATACAAAATAAAGAGAGCTAGGTTGTAAATCTGGCTTGTATACCCTGTATCTTGTTTGGCCTTGTACCAGGTATAAAGTCAATAATAGACTTGGGGTTTGTGAGATTGAACTTCAAGTTTTCTAGCTTTTAAATGTGCAAAGCACTACTTTCAAATTCTAAGGTGAACAATGAATTACTATCACTTGACAAGCAATCAATGTCCTCAAAGCTGTTAGTACTTTTAGAAAATGCAGACACAGAATAATTCTGGGCTATACATTCTTGGGAAAAAATTGCTTATTTAATATCTATATAGGTACACTTAATTTATGGCTATGAGTATATACTATTTTAGAGAATAAGTTACAAGTCAAATTGCTGTTAAAAAACCCTGAGCTACATATTTTCCAAACCATAAGCCTTTTTACAACCAATCAAATCACTAATAAATAATCTATATTGTCATAGCATGCTTAGTTAGCACTTCATGTGGTTAGCTATTATTCTTTCAAGTAAATGGATTGCAGTTCCAACAGTTAGAATGTCTTATTTTTATCTACAAACCTAGCTGATACTGGGTTCATCCACAGATGCCATATTATTCTGGTGGTTCATCAGCTTGGCATATGTTGGTCTTGTATTTCATGAGTTAACACACTTCTAGCTATCTCTTATCCTATTATCCTATTGGTTGAGAATTCTCTTCCTATTTGCACATGGGACAGTGACCTAATTATGTACTGTATGGAATTTTAATTATTTATGATCTGATGTGTCACACAGCCCAAATGAGACTCAGCAAAAAGCCAATTGTCTAGTGCTTGTCACAACATCAAGTGAGTGCCCAAAAATGTTGTGTGAGGTATGGTGCAGGCATTGGATGGCCTCCAATTATGCAGAATTTTCAATTACATTCAATACACATTTTTATGGAACTCCATTGTGTCTAGAATAAATGCTCATTGAAAATTGAAAATTGTGGTAAATAGGTAGTAAAATAAGCATGCAATTTATCCAGTTTCCTGGCTATATAGCCTCCACCATTATGCACTGAAAGCACAGTATGGGCTCTGCTTCTGCTCAAATTTCAGTTACATTCAATACATATCTTGTATGCAACTTTGTTTTGTCTAGAATGAATGCTCATTCAAATTTACAGTAAAATAGATAGTTAAATAGGTGAAGATGATCTGTTCTGTCCAGGTTGTACTAGAGATCTTTTGGGTTTGACCTAGTTGATGATCCAGCTAGAGTCAGGATTTGTCTGCTGGCAAGGTTTTCAGCAGGTAGGGGTTTTGATGTATTATTTGACTGCAGGTAGCCCTGAGAAGTGAATGTATGTGACAGATGAAGGAGTGAGAGCAATGGGTAGTGAAGATGAGATGAGTTGTTCAATAATAATGATGTGAGCATGGTTCAAGCCATTTCTGATTTTTACAATACATATGAGATAGATAACAAAGCAGTAAGCTTTTGTTACAGGTTTTCAAAAGATTTGTGTAAAGTGAGTTTTAATAAATGGAGTTTCTATAGGCAAAATCAAGTGCTGAAAACATACAAAAGTATTATACTTAAATACATTTTGCTACATTAAATTTTACTTGCTTGGCCCTTTCCAAGCCTCTCCTGTCTGCCAGTCAGAGTGTTACAACTTCAAGCTTATATTCACATGTGTGGATAAAGCCAACAGTCTAGTAATCAAGAACAACTGTCAATAAAGTAACTTATTCAAGTTAACTTAGCTCACTTATGCCAGCCAAGTTAATGTGTTCACTTATTCCCATGCTTGGCCAAATTAATCTGGGCTCACTTATACTAACAGTCACTGGTTGCCAGTAACTTTACTTGTACCCTGTTGGTAATTCTCTAAGTAAATAATTTTGGACATCATATAGAAGTAATATAAAGACAGTTAAGAAGTTTTAAAGTGCAAAACACTGTTTGTGCAGTTTATGTGCCAAGTTGGCTACTCAATGCATATTGGGGAAAAGGTCTGTTATGCTCAGAATATGGGGTGGTCAACTTAAACAAGATGCCAATTTTTCCACAGAGCACTAGGAATTAATTTATGCACAGTATTATTTTGACTGGGTATACAGAATACTTCACAGGTCTCCTCATGTATGTAGTATAATTCTCTGTATCACACCTGGTAAACATTATTAGATCCCAGACTTATCAACTTACACCTGTACTGAGTGTTCATTGACCCTTTCCCTCTTGGATATTTGCATGGCTAAATGATTAATGTTATGTTCTGAAATCTTACCTATCAAGTTACTTATTAAATTTGCTGATAAAGTGAGAATTCTAACTTGAATTAACTTAACTTGGGTGGTTAAGTGAAAGTGACTAGATCAGCTTCAAACTTGGGCATTTAAATTTGAAGTATTTACATTAGCTTTGGCTGTAGAAGTGAGAAATTTTTTAGTTATGAAAGTGAGTAACCCTATGGTACACTAAAATAGTACTACTATGATGGCTTGTTATGCTTACTCTGTCTCAAATCCTCTTCTAGAACTATGTTTTGATTTTTAACAGACTTATCTCCTAAAAATAATTGAATTATTGAAGATAAGATTGTGTGGAAACAGGCTTAAGTGCCCATCCCCAAGGTCATATTCCTACAAAAGGTTCTGATTTAGTATCAGTATTTAAATTGACAATACTAACTCCTGAGGAGTTCTCTACTGATCAAAGATTTTTCCAGATGTCTATTGTAAATTTTGGCATTGAATACAAGAGAGGAAGTATGAATAGGTCAGATAAGCTACCATCTTTACTTTCACTTACTTTGCCTGCAGTGTGACATAGCTTTGGCACCCAAGTTAGTGACATTAACTTATTCCCATGCAGCAACAAAGTAACTTAGCTTGCAACAATGGATAGTTGGCAATGTAAGTATTCCTATAAATATTGACCTAGTCTCTCCCCTCATATTATGGAAAGCTGGACTGTCAAGCCTCCAAAGAGGCTACTAAACATCTTGCAGCCATCAATGCCAAAGTGGACTTGCATGGATAGGTTATTTTAAGATTGTTAGGACCCTGAAAATCTTCTCTATGTAACTGTTCTGTTGTTAAATTTAAAGTACATTACAAATGGAAGAACCAATCTTCCATTAAAATGGATAAGTGTACTCTGCACAGCAGCCCAATCTCAGTGAGATGGATGTACTATGGCATCTACAGTAAAATTTATAGTCCTATACTTTCAGCATGGCAACATCACAACAATTTGCAATAGTGATTGCATTGATGTTGAATGATAAAGGCTTTGAATATGGTGTTAATTTTTACCTCACCTAATAATGTGTCTTTTAAGTTTCCCCACTCAGATTGAAAGCATGGGCAGTCCTGTTTTAAAAGCAGAGAACATCTAGGAGGTCTGTCAAAAGCTTCTGGCATAATTGGAGCAGCTGGATAATGCACAGAATTCCATTGAGGAATATAAAATATGCTTGGCATTGTCAGAAGCTCAAACCAACAATGAGGAGAACCTTGCACCAGTTGGCCAAGAGCTATAGTGGTGTGCAAAAATAATGCACAGAGTTTGTTATCACATTTTTCAACAACAGCTGTATATTTTTATGATTAAAATTGCAGTGTGTAGATATAATTTGGACACATCTTTGTACAATATTTTGAGATTATATCTTGAGAGTTGGGCACAGTGGATAAGAAATAACAAAATTGGGGATGCTCAAATACTAGAAGTAGCAGTTCAATTGACACAAAATTTTACCAGGGCATAGTCTGGAATAATTAGACTACACCATAATTTAAATCTTAAAAAAATCATCAACTGTTCAAGAGATACAGCTCATTGGAATGTCTCCTTTTTCCCACTTTCCGTGGGAAAATATAGAAAAAGCCTGAAATCTACTCTTTATGCAGCCCATATCTCGTGAACAACTAGAGATTTTTTTAATGTTTAAGCTGTGGTGTAATCTAATTATGTCATACTACACCTAGTAGAACTTTATGTCAACTGAACTGCTACTTCTAGCACTTGATCACCCCCAATTTTGGCATTTCTTATCCCTTGTGCCCAATTCTTAAGATAGGATTCCAAAATATTGTACAAAATGCATCCAAATTATATCTACAGACCACAATTTGAATCATGAAGAAATATGCAGCCGTTGTTGAAAAATGTGACAACAAGCCCTGCACATTATTTTTGCACACTGTAAATGAGCAGCAGACGGAAATATTACAAGAAATGTCCTATTATAAAAACAGCCAGAGAGGTTTCCGAGGTCCTGACATACATGTCGTAACCCATGGATGCCGACGAGTATCGGCAATCACGGCAACAAAGTGTTTGTCAACATATTTGGAGGCTTGACAGTCCGGCTTTCCATATCATATCACCAGCACAAAGACGTCAAAGGTTGATACTGAATTAGCCCAGTCTCTAGAATAAGACTGTTCGGCCTCGCGGAATACCCGAATCGCTGGTTCTGTAATAATATTGCGAACGAAAGAAAGGAATCTTGAGTGGCTTGGAGGAACTACAGGCCTCATGCTCTACCTGTGGCTTAGCGTTGAGGCATAGCGATATATAGCTGTACTATGTCGTTGCATTACCCAGCCATATTGAAACTTGCACGAACAGCGTATTCACATGCCTCATATACTCCCTTACACAAAATAAAACGAGTACAAAATGTAAGAAACCTATATCGCAACCGTATATACATCCGAATTTAAATCAACCAAAATGAAAGAAAAAAAAGAAAAAAAAGCAAAACGTGAAATCGAACAACGCTAACCAATCATCCCATCGCCCGAGCATAGTTCTGGCCCCACAGAACTTAACGGCAATCACACCGTTACATCTCGATCTCGCTGATCGTCATCATAATCACCATCGTCATTGTCGCCAGACCCTTCCTGCTGTTCGTGTTCGTATTCACGATAGCCGGCCTGATCTTCATCATTCAGATAGTTCCGAATCCAACCTCGACCCTGCCCCTCATCCAGTGATTGACGTAGGTGCACTACATGATCACCTCCATCCTCTTCTTCTTCTTCTTCTTCTAATCTCTCCGAATCACGAACAGACATCGAGAACACGCTCGTAGGCATCAGCGGCGTCGCGAGCTCCATCGACATCTCGCCGTCGCCGTCTTCGTTGTCGTTGTCCATTAAATCCGGTACATTGGGAGAACAACGGGTATATGAACCGAAACAGAGCCTGTGCCGGAGACGGAGGCGGAGATGAAGATGGCCTTATCCGACGAGCCAGTGATGATGAGGGCGTTCGTGTTCGTGTTCGTATTCGTATTCCTTTTACGAATACAACCTAGAGAGAATGACTGAAAGAGGGGGTCAGCAAGATCAATCGAAACTTGGATTATGAAAGACTTCGTTGTTTATTTTAGAAAGAAATATAAATAGTAAATCGAAGACAATGTGAGACAAGCAATGCAGTCACACACAATGTAGTGGAATATGAGGAACCCATGGACTCATGCAACTGGTACATCGCTCCCCAATGCGAAACAGAAAGCCCAACAAAATACGACAAAATGTTAATGCATGAAAAAATGTAACACACCTCTCGCTCGTGCTCTTCCTCCTCTCCAGGCCCAGGTCCAATGACAGGGACGCCGAGCGGCGATATTAACCGCCCACGGCCTCCATCCCCTGCGTAGGCGCGCTGCTGCTCTTCTCGTCCCTCATCCTCGTGCTGGTGACTTTGTCGATATTGACGTGCAAGCCCCTCTTCCGAGTCCTGCTTCGTACTGTCCGCATTTCCAACCACAACCACGTTCACATCTCGCTCTCTTGCCCCCGCCGTCGCCCCTGATCCTGTACCACCGGCGCACTATGCCGGCGCATATCTTCAACCTCCTCGCTCAACCTATTCATCAAGTAAATTAGCAACGTAACGCATCAAACCAGAAAACAGAAAATCCCGTCCAAAACCAAAACCAAAACTTGGATCCGAAACACTCCCACTTCTACGAGCTCCAAGAAGAACAAAACCAGGAAGCGCGCAGCGTATGAAGGAAGAACAAAACAAACGAAAACGAGAAAAGTGAAAAAGGGAGACAACGCAAAAACGTAAAAACGCAAAACCCAAGAGGACGTACCCCGCACACTCTGCTTCCAAATGAGACACCCAGATTTTCAGATCTTCCAGCGGGCCTTCCAATTCCAACGATGTGGGCGTACGCATCGCTGCCTTCGTCCCGCCCGTTGCCCTGTAGATTTCCGTGGACTATGCTTGTGTCTGTGTCTGGGGTTGAGGTTGAGTTTTGTCAGCAGCGGGAGCGGGCGATAAAGCCGGTGGTGGTGGAAAACGTAGCGGCGGCAGCGGTAGCGGTAATGGTAGTAGTGAAGACGCACGAGCCGGCCGCTAGCAATAGTACTAGGCCTGGAATTGGGTTCCGATGAAAGAGTTGGAGCTGGCAGAAGCATTGGAAGCCAATGCCCGAGTCGAGATAGCCGCTCCCCTGGTGTCGACGTTGGTTATGGCCGAAGAAACTCGAGGAGTCGAAGTGGCCGTCGATGACGATGAGGAAGCAGCGCAAGCAGCCACAGATGCAGATGCCGCCCGCGCATTAGCGAGCTAGATGAAAAAGAAAGAAAGAGTCAGAGTGCAGGACAGAACTCGAAATTTATAAGAACGAATGAAAAATCAAAATCAAAAGCACAAAAGGAGCGAGAGCGGAAAAGACGAGATACTGGGAAGCAAAAAGCATACAATGAATGAAGAAGGGAAGAACGAAGGGATAAAAAAAAATGCGGATGCACAGTGGAAACGAGAACGAGAACGGCAGGCAGAACTACAGGGATAACAAAAGAAGAAACACAAAAAATAGCAGGCGAACACTTACATGCTCGCTCAACCCCTTGATCTTGCTCTCGAGCATCCGGTTCCGCGTAACAGTCACGTTGAGCATCGTGATGATCTGCTCTTCTTCTGCCTCTCTCTCATCCCCCCTCCTCTGTCTCTGTGTCCCTTAGGCTCTTCCGTCTCCACTTGTTCCGCTCCCGCACGCATCCCCCTCATACAAACACACCCCTCCAACTCTGCCTCCCGCCTCGTCACCCGCGCCTCGAGCGCCGCCGCGCGTGCGTGCGCTACATTTTCGGCGGGGAGCTGTGTGGAGAGGATGTGCGTTAGTTTGGGTGCGTAGGGGGAGCGGTTTGGGGAGGAGCGGTTAGGATGAGAGCGAGAACAATGTGGCGGGGTTGGTTGGTGAACGATAACGACAGGACCGTCATCTGTGAGAGATTATACAGTGTAATACAGTGTATTACTATACGTGTTCGTACCTGCGAGACAGCTGCATCCGGCTGACAGGCCATTTCTTATAATTATCCTCCACTTGCACTATACAAACACATCATCAAAAATTCGCGTTCACGCAATAGAAGGGAACAACTAGGCAAAGCAAAAAGAAAACGCACATACCTCTCTCAACAAGCTTCTCCACCTCTTCCCTCAACTCATCCCTCTCCCTCTGCACGCCCTCCCTCACCGCCTCGCACGCATGCACCTTCTTCTTCGTAGCCCCAACCTCCCTGCGTGGCTCTGCGTTCTCCCATGCATGTGCGTCGAGCGTGTCGGGCGCATGGAGGAGCCGCGAGTGTAGGAGGGAGAGCTTGGTGCGGCGGCTTGTGGAGGAGACAAGGAGCGATGTTATCTGGTGGGTTGTGATGTTTGGGTTGCGCGGGGCGATGGTGACGGTGAAGAGGGGAGAGGAGAGGAGAAGGAAGGCGGGGAGGCAACAAGCGTGAATCAGAATTCACATGAGGGCAAGTCTACCGCAGAGTTGGTAACTCACACATTTCTTCGTCTTTCCGGGCGAGTTGTGCTTCCAGTTCGTGTTCGCGCTGATCCTGTTGCCGAGTGGGGTGGCGGGCCGTGTTCTGATTCGTTGACTCCGACGGCGGGGGCCCCATGTTCGTTCAATTGCTCCGGTCAAGTGTTCGCACAGGAGTCAAAGGCAAGCCCAGGGTACTATCTAGGAAAGATCGCAGTCAAGATTTCAAAGATCAGATATCCCAAAGACCAGACATCAGTATCAGATGACATGTAATGTCCAGACATAAGACTGGCACAGGATAAGCATTATTGGACGATAGCAGGTTGGTTGAAAGAGACGGAAACCATGAATCTGCGAACCTCATCTCGTTCGGTTCAGGCTTGTTAGGGTTAGGGTAAGTTCCCTAAAAGGAAGTTCGGTGTCGGCCCGTGGGGGAGAAAAGTGCCGTACTGAAACACCTAGACTGCGGCATACTCGTGAGGTCTAGCCCAGCCGCTACACGAGTCTAAACTGCGGCCACCTGGTGAAATATTGACCAAGAAATTTCTCTAGGCTCACTAACCTCTTTATCCCATTGCCGTTCTATATTATGTGGATTCAGAGATACTTCAGACCAGACTCACGCCTCGCCAAGGCCATGAAATATATCAACGTACCTGTTATTACGCTCTATCATCTATGGTGAGGCCTCTCGTAACTGTCCGTCGTCTCAATTAAATCACAATTTGAGGGCCACCTTATTCCGTCAATGGACAATGGTGGTCGTGTCTTATGATTGGCGTATTTGCTCAATGGTGGTTAAGTATGAGGCGCCTACGATGGTTTGTAAAGGTGAGCGTCCATCTCACACACAGCTATTGTCGTTTTATGGGCATTAAAAAGTCACTCTTTCTCTCAGTACAACAACTACCTCCTGTCTGCTGATCTCGACGGTGGGAGCCAGGTAATTCTTTTCGTCTTTTCCTTTGCAGTGTTTGGCGCCAGTGGAAATGTGATCTCATTCCCGACGTGGTGGGGAAACAATGACAGATCTAGTGTCATTAGGTATAAATCGACATGATATATGTACGTACTGTAGTGGAGCCGTATAGTACTGTACCGAGAATCAGACCTCCATTCAATCGCCGCGACGCATAAGTTGTCAAAGCTCGGTTGAAATTTGAATGACCATCTTTAATTTCTTTGATTTGATGCAATGCGCATTGTGGAAATTCATCTTGCCTGATCGCATGACATACCCGGTAACAATCTTCTTGATGCCTACCAGTTTAGGGATTGTTGATTCAGATTTTGAGATTTAAAGATCGTGAAATACTCATGAGCGCAAATAAAATGTTGGTTATGCGGGGAATCCCCGTAACGGATGGACATAAGTGTGGCGCGCGGGGTTCCCGGTCTATCGCTAAATGTCTAACGCGCATATTTCCGCTCATGCCACGCCTTCACTGCGCTTCTGCAGGAGCCGAGCTCGAACAATTGATCCTTCGCACTAGTCCGGTTACTCGCTTTCAAAATAGGAATCAAATTCGACTCACATAAGTAATATAACAGTTCAAAGCCGATGTAGTTACGTTAATCGTCTAACTCAAAGAGTTATAGCCCGCCCACATTCGATATGTCAAGAAAGGAGTACTACTAATAGACGACTCATAATATTATACGCGTAAAGCGCGACTGGGCGGCGATTCTCTCTGGAATGGCGTAGGCAATAGTAGAATCACGGCCTCAAAGCTATACATATCCCTTTTCGAAGTGTAGGCGCTCTTGGAATGCGTTTGAAATTGGCATTAGACAGATCTCAATGGCGGCTATTTTTGGTTAGAACAGTGAGGTCACTTTGACATATAACAAATAAGTAAATGGAAGCAAAGAAGCACACTGACAGGATGTTGTAATGGTACTATATATGTTCTGATTTCTGAAAGAAAGAAGAAAAATTCTTTTCTGCGGGTATGACCTTTTCTTAGTTCTAGCACTGGGGGTCTCATTGCAGACCAATATCAGATGTGCGTCTCAATGTCCAAGTAATAGGACTGTCACGAGGTCATTATTATAAGGATGTGCTCTGCTAGCTCCAGACACCTCTTCGCTCGGAGCAGTATATAAAAAAGACAAACAAGTTACTATTTGTGTTTTCTTGACAGCTGTTAAAGTTACATTGACATCCAAGTTTCTAATCGGCTAACTTGCTTCACAAAAATAATCACCGAGCCTTCTAGACCGAACTGTCAGACCCTGCATCAAAAATATTTGCCCATTCCAATTCTGGCCTTACGACAGAAGGCGGGAAAAAATATAAAGAGCGCCTGCAAGCTGTCTGTGGTTCCTCAGTGTCAACTCCTCTATTACAGCTACAGTCCCTCTCCAGACAACTAGTCCCAACATGTTCTCTCGTATCTCGGCCATTGCTCTCCTTGCTCTTCCCCTGCTCGCCACTGCTAACGTAGTTGCCCGCGGTGGTGAACCCAGCAACCAATGCAACACCGGTACTCTTCAGTGCTGCAACCAGGTTGGAACTGTAAGTCGACTGGATTTATTGGACGACCAAGGGTGTAATAACTTACCGTTATGTTCAATCAGGCAAAGACTCTGGCCGCAAATAACGCTGGGCTTGCGTCTGTTTTGAACGCTGTTATTGGACCAATTGATGCAATCGTTGGAAGTGAGTCGAGCTTCATGCCTATGGTTGATTTAAATTCGACTGACTGACCTACTTTCTTTTAATAGTCCAGTGCACCCCGGTCAGCGTCATCGCCGCTGCCGGCAACTCTGGTACTACATTTTTCTTAAACGAAAGCAGTACATCTGATATTATTTGTTTAGCACCGCCCAGCCAGTCTGCTGCACCGGCAACCAGTTTGTGAGTAATTTTACTGTAAAGCTATTCTTTGAATAAATGCTAATTTCTTCACCACAGAACGGCGCCGTCAATGTCGGCTGTACTCCGATCAACGCCAACCTTTAGGTGGTATCAGCTCACACCATCGTTAGCTCGAGTACCATACGGGCTACGTGATATATATACTATTGTGGACCTTGTTCTGGTCGTGGATAACATTTTGGATAGATATATACACATTGTTGATTTTAATATATATCGGTGTTAATTTTACTGTTGGTCATTACATGAATGGAGAAGCTGAGGAGTCATGTCTATTTGCAATTAAGTCTTCCGGCACCTGTTTCTGAACCAATGTGTCCAGTTCCAATAGCAGAATTTCGTGTGTAGGCACTATGTCCACCAGCTCTGACATGGTGCATAAGAGCCATGTGCTCTAAATGCTCGCCTTCAGTGAGCTCATGTCCTTAGAGTTTGACAGTGTTTGCTTTCTTGCAGTTCAATGTGTCAATAAACATGTTCTACATCCAAGGCTGCAGGATTCTGGTCATATCAATTTCCTGTGACACCAGTGTGGCATGTGGACAGACAGAACTACAGGGAGAACAAAAAAATTAAGAAATGTAAAAAATCACAGATGAACACTCACCTGCTTGCTCAACCCCTGATCTTGTGCTTGAGCATCCAGTTTGTCACAACAGTCACATTGAGCATTTCAATGATCTGCTCTTCCTCCATCTCCCCCTCATCCCCCTCCTCCATCTCTGTATCTATCTCTGTATCTATCTCTGTGTCTCTTGGCCTCCTCCATTCCCACCTGTCCCCCCACCATCCCCAAGCCCAAGATCATGACTATCCTGCTCATGCTGCTCAATCTGATCCCAACCACTCTCACCCTCTGTTTGCTTTTCCCTTTCCCTATCCCTGTGCATATGCATATGCCTATCACTATCACCACTCCTCCCTCACACACTTTATAATGTTGCCTATCCCTCTCTTATCTCTCTGTATCTCTTGTTCCCTTGCACCCAACCCCTCATTTTTGTACAAACACACCCCTCCAACTCCGCTGCCTGCTTCATAACTCTTGCCTTGAGCACTACCACATGGGCATGCATGCATGAGTGCGCTACTTGCTTGGTGGAGAGTGGCGGGATGAGTGGGAAAGATGTAGCACAGTTGGTTGGGGTGCACTACAACACTAGGACCTTCATCTGTAGAAACAATGGATAGATCAGGATATGTGTCTGAGGTTATACAGGGTATGCAATGTATGTGTGTCATTTTGTATCTGCATTACTGAACAGCTGCATCTGACTGACAGGCCATTTCTCATAATCATGCTCAACTTGCACTATGTACAGATGCATAATCAGAAACTTGTGTTCAACCAGTAAAAGGAAGCAACCAACCAAAAAAAACCCACACACCTCTCTCAACCAACCTCCCAACCTCCTTCCTCAGCTCCTCCCTCTCTCTCTGTATGCCCTCTTTTGTCTCCTTGTATGCCTGCACCTTTCTGCACAAAACCCCAAGCTCCCTGCTCAGGTTTGTGTTCTCCCATGTGTGCATTGAGCATGTTGAGTGAGTGGAGGAGGCAGGATTGCAGAAGAGAGAGCTTGGTATGGTTGGTTGTGTATGTGGTGAGAAAGGATGTTATCTGGTGTGTTGTGATGTTGGAAAGAAAGGGAAAGGACAGAGGGAAGTGAAGCAATGACTGTGAATCAGAATTCATGTGCAGGCAAGTCTAGTGCAGAGCTGGAAACTCACACACTTTTTGTCTTTCTGCATGAGCTGGGCTTCCAGTTTGTGTTTGCATTTGCACTGCTGCTGGGTGGGGCAGTGGGCAGTTTTCTGATCCATTGATGGTGGGGCACATATCTTTTCAAGTTAACTCCCTGCAATCGATTCCAGTTTGTGCATGGTGAAGCAAAAACAAGTCCAGTAAAGATCCCAGTCAACATTCCAAAGATCAGATATTCTGAAAGTAATATCACAGATATATAGTATGCTCAGACATAAAACTTGCAGACATTAAGAATTAAGCATTGTTGGCAGGTTGAAGGAGATGTACTTGATGGATGTCAATGTCTGTGTTTTCTCAGCTCACACTTCTTAGGGTCAGAGTAGGTGCCAGACACTTTGGGCTGCTCAGCCCATTGGGTCAGGACATTCACATCTAAGCAATATTTGATGTTCAGCTGCAACCAACTTGTTCTCATTCAATAGACACGACTCAACCACAGCTATGTCTTTTATAATATATTCTTGCTCTGTTGACCTAATGTCTTCCATACCCCTTCAACCCCCTAAACACATGTATCCAGCTGCAAGCCACCAGACGTTCAGTGTTGGTGCTATGGCTAGCACAACTTGAAGCCATCGATGCAAGCTGAAGTGCCAGCCTAATTCTACTGCCCATTACCAGAATTACCACCATCTCAGTACTAATTCACCCTTTTGTCTAATATAATATTGCATCAGTGCAACTGTGACTTCTCAGCTTGATCTTCTTTCATTGCTAGAACTGTACAGCATGCATACATGTGAAATATACCATTGTAACATATGATATGATAGAAAGTACAGGTACAGTGTAGCATTTCATATGGGTTCAGTGGTTCCTCTGAACCAGTGAATATTTCCCTTCCATTTTGGGTAGCCTACACTGTACCATATGATACGGTACAGTAAATTTGCTCAATGGCTCATACACAGGCATTTTTGCAGGCTGTCCAGCACACATTCTGTGGCCTCTGAGTGTCTACAGGAAACAGGTAAAGCCTTAATTTTGCAATGAATTGACAGGCATTTGTGCACACACCATAATAAACTATGGGTGAGCAACCAGAAAAGAACTGGGCTGTAAATGTGATTTAAAAAGTCCAGAATCATGCAAATCAGACAGGATTTGAGGGAGATATAGTGGTTGTAATGATACAATTTTGTGTATTTGGCCCTGGGGCAGAGCAGGAATAAGTGCCGACCCGGTCCTGGTCCTGGGTGTAAAGCACATGAAAAAATCTGGACAAAATTCCAATCAAGACAAGCCTTGAAACAGCCAAAACAGACACAATTTGAGTGATATATGTGGGTTGTAAATTTCCATTTTTTACTGTATTTAGCCTCAGACCAGAACAGGGACCAGGGACACAGGCTACTGCATAGTACAAAAATAGGCACAGAAATCTGATTCAAACAAACCTATAATCATTAAAAACAGATAAGATATGAGGAGTATACATAGACTACAACATTGTACTGGACACAGGCATGTAAATAAAATTTGGCACAGATAATGTAGCATAACATAGGCTCTATTATTGAAAAATACTGAGACTGGTGAAAGGGTGTAAACCATTCTGAGCTTACAATTCATAGTGAGACACAGAGGCCCTTATTTTTGCAATCATTATCTGTAATAAGCTAGTATATTATACTAGTGAAGGGTAGAAGACATGCCAGATTATTAGGCTTTGAGGCTTCACTTTCTAGTGGACCAATGAGCATAGTAAACCTTACAAACTAACTAAGGGGTAGTGTGGCCTGTTAATCAGCACTATGAATCAAAGACTACCTTTAGTTTCCTACACAGCTATCAAAGCAGCCCTAACTGAGTGCCTGAGGTGATTGCCTGCACCATTGACCATGCTATTAGTCCTACGCAAGGCAGAATACCTAAGAAAGTGACCTTGGCTCTTATGAGGGGTAACACCCAATCAGTCCCTTACCAAGCGATCACCAAGTGATGGAAACCTTATTAATTAGCAAAGCAATCACTGTGTCCAGGCCTCACAAAGGCTGTCCACTACATTAGGTAATCAACCACTCAGGGATCAGACATCACTGTGCCACACGGGGATCACCCCACAGACCAAGTATATTGGCAATTGGAATCTTGTGTACAACTCAGCATATGGCTGTCTACTAGATCCGACTATAAAAACTTGTAATTTGCAATGCAGCCAACGTGAGTGAGAGATCGCCCAGTCAGTGATCACCACACAATACTAGAGATAAATTGCCTTATGATAAGGGCCCCTTCTGTTCCAGGAGGTCCTAAACCAATAGAAACTGTGCTTGGAAACCTTGGTAGGGTTTTCTAGGAAATATACCCCTAAGCAATCTAGTCCTGACATGCCTTAGCCATGAGCCATCTGATAAAATAAGTCAGGTGATTGCTACCCAAGGAGGCACTGCTGCATAGACAACAATGTTATCTTCAAATAAGCACTGAAGCCCAGGCAAACTAGTACTTTCCACTATTATAATTGGTGGAGCAAAGACTAGGCAGCACGTGGCCCATTTCCTTCCTTTTCTCTTAGTCTCTTTTAATTATCACAAGCTAAAGTATCTATTTAGTCTATAAAAATAGCCCTGTATCTTAGAATAGAGACCAAGTAATCTACACCCCAGATTTGATATCAGAATTTACTCTGAATAAGAATTCCAGTGTTAATACTTCATGGACTAGTGATTTGTGTGATAAGAAATTGAACACTACAGTTCACCTTAAGCAATTAGGGCGCTACCTGGTTTGTGAGCAATCACCATTGTTATATTAAACGTCAGGTCTATTAGACTTGATAAGCAGGCTTTTATAAGTCATCTGTGGACTGCCCTGGGGATTGTTAAGTATGAGTTGGAACCCTATATGGCTAGTGATTGCTCATAGTAACTAGGGACAACTGTCAGAGAACTCTGACTATTCAGGACATTACCTATAGTAAGACTGCCCTGGGGATTGTTAAGTACGGGTTGGAACCCTATAAAGACTAGTGATTGCTTATAGTAACTAGGGACAACTGTCAGAGAAATCCAACTGTTCAGAACATTGCCTATAGTAAACTAAGGACTGTAGACTAGTGTGCCCAGTTGCTTATAGGAACTAAAGATCTACTATGTGTCAATATGGGTGATCACTTATAGTGTTTGATAGTTTTAAGTTTGGGTTTTATAACAAGATCTGTTAAGTGTCTCATGTACACTCACCCCCAAAAGTGATCCTCTTGATATTGGTGATCACCCTCACTTTGAGAGATTGCCAATTGATATTTCAGTGCCTTGTGTGTACTTGCCTGTCTAAAAGGTTTCTCTAGCTATTAGTGATCACCCTTGAGCAATTGCCTCAGTCTGTACTCTGCTCAACTAGTTATTGTAATAAGCTTTAAAAGCTTACCCTCCCAGATTGAACTGATCAATATAAATATTTGATTGGGTGTTGTGTATTGGGGAATTGCAAAGACACCCTGCACTAAACATCTCACCGGGTCTGGGAATTTTGGCAATGGGGTGGGAATATGTCCAGAAACATGAATTATCATTGAAAAAGTGCATGCTGGGCCCAAAAGTTTTTGCAATAGGGCAGGAATATGTCTGGACAAGTGCTGGACATTGTAAACTGGGTTGGAAACATGAATTATTATTGAGAATAGTGCATGCTGGGCCCAGGAATTTTTGCAATGGGGCAGGAATATGTCCAGACAAGTGCAAGACATTGTAGGCCTGGTCTGCACTTTTTCTTTGTATGACCACACTTTGCCTTCAAAACATCTACAATTCTTCTAGATATACTATTGATCAATTTCACACAGTCTTTCTTGGGTATTTTCTCCCACTCCTCCAGTATTCTGCCCTACAACTCCTGGATACCCTTTGGAGCATTTTTGTATTCTGCAAAGCACATTTTGAGAATATGCCACAAATTTTCAATTGGATTGAGGTCTAGTTATTATACTGACCAGTCCAAAGGATCTGGATTATGGTCTTTAAGCCATTTCTAGGCCTTTTTGGATGTGTGCTTGAGGTTATTATCTTGCTGAAAGATGAAATCATCCTGATCAAAGTTGTAATACTCCAGTGTTTGGATGACATAGTCATTCAAAATGCTCACATAGAGTTCTCCATCCATCTTGCTTTCTATCCTGCACATGTATCCAGTACCACTTGTTGATATACAACTCCAAATTATCATATGTCCTTCTCCAAAATTTTTTTTTAATGGTTTTCTACATGCTGAGTTTGGAGAGGAGAACCAGCCTTTTTCACACCCACTGCCTTCTATCTGACCCAATGCAATTGATCTTGGTCTCATCTATGAACATAACATGTTTCCAGTCTTTTTCTGTTCAGTTTTCATACTTCTGGACAAATTTCAAGCAAGCCTTTCTATGGTTCTTAGAAAGGAATGGCTTTTTGAGCCTG
Source organism: Psilocybe azurescens (assembly GCA_023853785.1). Lineage (NCBI taxonomy): Eukaryota > Fungi > Basidiomycota > Agaricomycetes > Agaricales > Agrocybaceae > Psilocybe > Psilocybe azurescens. The sequence continues at coordinate 70,273 of JAJIRX010000786.1, read as the reverse complement.
ACTTGTGCTACAAGATCCTTTTTTGAGGGAATTTTGAATGGTTTGGATGGTAATAGATGTGTTGGTGATAGTGAGAAGCTGGCAGCAGAGTTGTGTAGCAGTATCAGCTTTTCCAGTGGGTACAAGTCACACTAGGTAGCGGTGGTCATAGGGAGTGACTTTAGAAGGATGGCCTTTATGATTTTTTTTCATAGATAACTCTATCCTAAAACATATCACCCAAATAATAGACTTCAGAACACCAATTTTGACATCAATTTTGCAAATAGAATCACCATTTTCAGCATAAAGATGATGTTAGAGCATAATTTAGAAGAGAGAGGATGCATGACTGTGTAGCAGAGAATAATGGGCTATAAACTTGGGGGAATGTACAGTTTTAGTCTTTTTATATACCTCAAACATGTTTTTATTCATTTGATTTTTTTTTATATGTTTACAATTAAAAAAACCTTATTGTGTTGATTCCAACAGGCCACAAAGAAACTGTCTGGATGTATTCTTTTATAAAGTATTTAATAATAATAGATAAACTAAACAAATACAATTATATATTATATTTCCTGAAATCTGTGATCCAGGGCTTTCCAGTACATTTTAAATCATGTAATTTCATGAGGATTACATGGTGTTATAGTTGATTTAAGTTCAATTTCAAAAACATTTGGACAGTTGTTTGAGTCACTGTATATAGAGTATATCATGGGGTAACTAATGGCTCTGGTTACCCCCAGGTTGCCCCTGATCAAGGGTGGGGCACTTTTCCACCTGAATATTTCATTCCCAAGTGAAGTCCATGATTCAATCCCTGAACATGGAATTATATCCATGCCTTGGCATCTTGCTTAGATGCTTGGCCATCTAATCTCACTCCATACCTCTCTCTCATTCACTTAACTTTTTCTGTACTTGTTTTAATGTGTCAATACTACTATTTTACATATATACAACATATCTGGCCCTCCAAATGTACTCCTTGACTTTGAGAAAGGTGATGACAAGAATGTCTCACTTGAATCACACTTGAAATTCCACTGGGGTGCCCTCTTGATAAAGTATTGACCACATTGACTTCCATTGGTTGCTCAACTACTCTCAACCATTGTTCTAGCTAGGCGAGGACATTATAAGAACATGGTGAGTACTATACTATCTTTCCTCCTTTGTCCCAATTCACCTTTCCAATATGTCCAACTATGATTTTAGTGAATCAGAAACATCAGAAAAATTGCACCTCTTCAGATGTCCAGCCCTACACATTGTAGGCTGAACTCCACAGTGAAGAAGGACCATCCTCCAAAGAGGAAACGGACACGGGTTGACAATTCAACAATTCTTCTTTCCAGTGTTGATAAGCCTGAAGTTCATGATGTTGATTTTCCAGGCGAGCTCACATTGCTTGAACAGTCTCCAGCCTCCAAAGCCACCTCCAGCAGCAAAAACATGTCCAAGACTTCAACTTTACCTGCCAGTCTCTCCCCAGTCAAAGCTTGTGCTCATCTCAACTACCTGGAATTTCAGGCTGATATGGATAGAGAAAAGGGAACTGAGAGTGCCTATCCTTGCTATGTCAAATCCTACTTAAAGTTCTGGGAAGTGAACCAGGACAAGCTTGCAAGAGATAACCCAGGCTATCGATGCATTGATCCACACCCAATGTCTTTACCCTCACCCAGGTATTCCATGTGGAGTTTGGTGACTCTTTTTTGGCAGGTGTACCAGCCATTTAGAGGTGGAGACTCCCTCTGGAGTCCAGCTGGAATTGACTCATCCTCCATGTGGGCCAATGTGGAGGATGTGGAACTCCATCTGGACTCCATGTGGAACTTCATGTGGAGTTCCACATCCTTCATATAGATTTCATGTGGATTTAAGTCATAAATCATGTATATTGGCATGAATACACAATTTTAGAGCCGAATTCAAATGGACTCCAGGTGGAGGAAGGTCCCCAGATTTTATTTATATTTTATTGTAGTGTAAAAAAGAAAATGTACTAAAAGGAATTAAACACACGCATCTGAGAATGCTGAACACAAGCGATAAACTGACTGAGCAATAAAGCCTTGGGTAATTATTAAAAATGATCCCATACATACCAATTTAAAAATTTCTCAGCAATTCTTGGCAAGTATTAAACAACGTCACATGTGTGACTTGTTGTTGGCACATTAGCACGCCGGCCCCACCCTTTCTTCCCACCACCACCACCACTACCCTCATCAGTTGGAGCCAGGCAACAGCCAACCTGATGCAACAGAGGACACCAAAGACCACAACAGCCACAACCACAATGAGGACAGTGGCCACAACAACAGACCGTGGACAAGGATGACTGTGATCACAACCATGATGACAAGGACACAGACAAGGACATGGACAAGGACAACCATGACCATGATTTGCAATAATAAGGGCATGGACGTGGATGTGGATGACCACAATGATGACAACGTGAATGTGGACAACCACAACAACAAGGATGTGGGTGAGGGTGAGGCCAACAGCAAGGGCAAGTGCAAGGGTGAGAGTGAGGGTGAGGAGACTAAGACCCACAGCAAGGGCAAGGAAAGTGACAGTGAGGGCAAGGAGGGCAACAACAAGGGTGAGGGCAAGGAGAGCAAGGGTGAGGAGGGCACCAGCAAGGGCAACAGTGAGGGGGGGGTGGAGGCGAGGGAGGGCAAGGGTGAGGGTAGTGGCAGAGGCAGCAGCAGCAGAGGCAAGGATGAGAGCAAGGGGGGGATGAGAGCAAGGAAGTGATGAGAGTGAGGGCGATGGTGAGAGTGAGGACAAGGGCAAGGGCAATAGTGGGGATGACATCAACAATGACATGTACAATCGACATGACACACCCCACAACGTGTACGGCAGGGGCTACAGCCAATGCAATTACCCTCCCTCCCTTTTTTTTTTTTAAGGTTTTCCCTTATTTTTTAAATTGTGGATCTCACAAGTAGATAACAATGTAATACATAGTTGTTAATATATTATGTTACACTTATATGCATTTACATTAAGATTGAAAGATTAATATATTTCAGTTGGAATCCACTGGATTCTAATCCATGAAGTTAAAGTTGGGAACTCCAATTGGAGTCCACCTGGAGTCCAGGTGAACTCTAATTGAACTCTATCTGGACTCTACCTGGACTCCAGTTGGACTCAAGTGGAATTGTTTGGAGTCCACCTGAACTCCACCTATCAAAGATAATTTTTTGAACATTTAAGTATGTTCCAGGTGGAGTCCATGTGGAGTCCACCACTTTATATGGAGTTGGTGGACTCCACAAGGAATACATGGGGCGGAGGTAAAGTACACCCACATCCAATCACTGGTGAGAAAGTGGCTATTTTTTACAGTATGAGTTTACTCACAACAAAGTGTGTTTGCATTTGTATTGTTTCTACAAATTAACACTGACCTTGTCATACAGCGGACTATTTGTTAGTTTTTGTGATTAAACACTTTGTTTCTAATGTTCTACACTTGATATTTGGACTTGTACAAATGGACACTTAGTTAGAATTCGCTCTTTTCGGTGTTTTTGCACACTGTTCTGTTAATAACTTTTTGTAGAGTAAAGTTATTCAAATTCTGATTACTGATCCGGAATCCCCTCGTTGAGACGGTTCCGGTGATATATAATTTGTCACGTAATTATAGGTTTGGTGTTTTGACGCCAATATTGTGGACACCTATAGTCACGCCCTCGCCATTTTTAGACACTTAGCCATGTAAAAGACCAGTATTCCTACTATGTCTGAGGAAACAAAGACACTAGAACAAGATTTGGAGTCTACAGAAGCAATTTACTATTTTCACTCATACTTGTCATTGTTGCACATTTGAGATTTGACTCTATTGTTACTCATCAGTATAGCTACTGATTTGTGCATTATTGTCTATTTCTAACACTATTCAGGGAAACAAGAAGTCTGGTACCTCACTTGGTAAAGGTAGCATTAAGAAGACTATCAGTACACTCCAGTGATACATGAAGGAGCACCAACATGAACCACTCTACCAAAACTGCCCTGACACATGCATATCTCTTGAGACCAAGACTGGGTAAAGAAATTTGAGGAAGCTGCATTGGCCAGAGAGCCACATCATATAGCTGATGCACATACAGCAAAATCAAAGGGCACACTAGCTGGTATATTTTTTCTCAAACAACTCAAGTTACATTGCATTTATTGAGTCTTTCTAGATACATACAAGACAGAGGAGCTCATACACATGTCTAATTGGACTCTTCAGGCTTTTGAACCAGCAAAAACACAGACCCATCTTGGAGTACAAGATTGTCTAATGCTTCTTCTTTCAACCAATGCTGCATTTTGAGGACATAGCATCTGCTGTACCTTATGGTCAGATTTATTTACACAAAACATGCCTATGCCAAATATGGGCCCAAACATTGAAATACCCTGTACTTATCACTCCCCCAGTTTTCCTTGAGGATTCCTCAGACCCATGGAATCCTCAAGAAATATTGAAGGAATCTGTTAAAAGTGAAGGAATCAGTGAGGAATCTCTAAGGAATCTGCAAGGAATCTCATAAATTTACAAAGTACTATCATTTGACATATAAAGTATAAATTTTATTTATTTACATAGAAAGTTATGTTTAAACAATTGAAACTATCTTCGCTCTTCTTCATCCATATCAGTGTATTCATCTTCTGATGCTTTCTTTTGTACTTTCTGTAGAACATGTTTGGTATGGATAAATAACATTGTGTGGATAAACCAATTGAAGTTGCTTAGTGTCATACATTTAAGAATTGAATCATATCCACCAAGCCAAGAGTTGAGTTGTTCACATGCCTTACAATCAAATTAGTATATTTATAATTCTGAATTAAAAGACTTACTTGGGTATTGAATGCCTGCTTAAAGGGATCTAGTGCTAAAATAATTGTACAGAGAATCAGTGAGGAATAAGGGAATTCTTAAGGAAAAGCTGGGGAGCAATAAGTCCTCCTTTAAGCAGGCATTCAATACCCAAGTAAGTCTTTTAATTCAGAATTATAAATATACTAATTTGATTGTAAGGCATGTGAACAACTCAACTCTTGGCTTGGTGGATATGATTCAATTCTTAAATGTATGACACTAAGCAACTTCAATTGGTTTATCCACACAATGTTATTTATCCATACCAAACATGTTCTACAAAAGCACAAAAGAAAGCATCAGAAGATGAATACACTGATATAGATGAAGAAGAGTGAAGATAGTTTCAATTGTTTAAACATAACTTTCTATGTAAATAAATAAAATTTATACTTTATATGTCAAATGATAGTACTTTGTAAATTTATTAGATTCCTTGCAGATTCCTCAAGGATTCACCAGATTCCTTTTAATATTCCTTGAGGATTCCATAAGTCTGAGGAATCCTCATGGAAAACTGGAGGAGTTATAAGTAGAGGCTTAAAGGGGTCTAGTGCTAAAATAATTATCAGTGAGGAATCCGAAGATTCTTTAGGAAATGAGGGAATCCTAAAGGAAAAGCTGGGGAGTGATAAGTCCTCAAAATACCGGTAAGTTTCACAGCTCTGGCCAATAAATATTAACTCAAGCAAAAACAAACTCAATGGGAGAATTGACCAACATGGCATGTTTTGTCATCATCATTCTGAGCGTGTGGTGTTAGTGCACTCACTCTTTTTCTTTAGTTACTTTCATATTCTCCAGAAAACTCCATTGAACTTTACACCAGACTTCTCTGACACAGAACACTCAGAATTTGGCCAGAGGGATTGGTATGGCATGCATCTTTTCCTGGAAAGACAGATGGGGGCAGCCATTAAGTACCTGGCTGTTTGTAACATATACCACATGTTGGCTTAAACACATACAGCATACTGTATGCCAAGGCACAGACCACACTACCAGTATTAACTGAAGGATGCTGGTGGACTACAAGTGCACTGCAGCCTTCTACAGATTATTTTAGTATGAGAATAAGATTGCTCATCATGAAAAGGTGTCTCAAGCATTTACTAATGTATGCTAAAATGAGCCACAGATAGTCAAGCATAAAAACACCAATGCTTGTGTCTGAAAATATGGCCCAAGCAATGTGCAAAATATGCCAGCACAGCATATGGGAATATGAGCATGGAGAAGCAAATACCTACCTTTCATGATGAGTTGTGAGCAATTTGTGATGTGTGCTTGCATAAGAAATAGGAGTATGAGCTTTGCCATAGAAGTGTTCAGCTTTGAGACAGTGTCATGAGCAATTTATAGGATGAGTTGAAACAGACTAAGCAATCCAAGAAGAGTACCCACGCTTGGAGAGCATTGCAATTATACATTCTGACCTCAGTTAAAAATTTCTGAGAGCTGTGCAAGGTGTGCTGATAATAAATACAGGAATATAGGTACTGAGAAAAAAATGCTTGCCATTGAGCAATGTTCTGAGCATGATATCAGATGTACCAACACATATTTTGTGAGTGTGAGCACCTGAATAAAAGTGTTTGTTGTTATGAGCACTCTCCATGTATCTTGTGAGATGCACCAACATGGCATGTGGAATCTGAGCATTGTGAAATATATACTCAAGCAATACAGTGAGATTAGAAAATAATCATATGTGATATCGAGGTCTTTCCTATCCCCCATACATTCCATATGGACTCCAGTGGATTCCACTGGACTCCACTGGACTCTCTACTCAGCCAAACTGGCTGACAGATTGCCTAGTCCACTGGAGTCCACTGGACTCACACTGGACTCCTGCCAAATTTTCAGTCCTGTCTCAGTTCAGTGGATTATGAGTCCAGTCAAGTCCACTGGAGTCCACTGGAGTCCACTGGACTGGGGCTTAAATATTCACTGAACAACAACAAATAATATATTTATTAGCACAGTCCAGTGGACTCCAGTGGAGTCCAGTTAAATCCACTGGAGTCCACTAGATGCAATAATTAACACAATATCTGAAGTATGATCATTAGTTATTAATATTAATTGCAAAAATAAAAGAGTAAAATCAATGGAAATAAACTCTATGAAATAACAATTAAATGAAGCAATAGTTAAATACACTTGGGAGCAAAGCCTCCCTATGGATACAATTTTGTATTTTGTTCAGTCCGTGGGGTGAAATTTCACAGGCACATGTGACGCGCACGCGTGCCCGGCATCGGCTGATCAGCATGACAACGATCAAATGAACAACCCCAACCTTTCTTCCGACTACCACCACCACCACCTCATCGGTTGGAGCCAGGCAACAGCCAACCCAACACAGCAGAGGACGATGACAACCACGACGGCCACACCAACAACAACAACAACAACAGCAACAACAAGGACCTGGATGAGGACGACCACGAATCACGACGACAAGGACCCAGGACGAGGACGTAGGCAAGGACCTGGACGTAGGCAAGGACCTGGACGTAGGCAAGGACCTGGACATAGGCAAGGACCTGGACGTAGGCAAGGACCTGGACGTAGGCAAGGACCTGGACGTAGGCAAGGACAACCTGGATGACGACGAGGGTGAGAATGGCTATGACAAGGATGAGGACAGCAGCAGCGATGGCGATGAGGACGACGGGGATGGGGATGGACGGGTACAAGGACGGCGAGGACGGACAACGGCCACAAGGACAGGGACAACGGCTGCGACAGAGATGAGGACGGCGAGGATGGACAACGGCCACGAGGACAGGGACCGGGACTGGGACAACGGCTGCAACAGCGACAAGGACAGGGACGGCGGCTGCGACGGCGACGGGTACGACGAGGATGGGGGGCGGCGGCTGCGGGACGGATGCGGATGAGGACAAGGACACAGAGCGAACGCGGACAACAGCTGTGACAACAATGAGGATGGGGACAGTGGCTGCGACAGCGAGGACAGACGGGGACAACGGGGACAAGGATGGGGACAGGGACAGGGACAGGGACAACGGCTGTGACAACAATGAGGACGGGGATGGTGGCTGCGACAGCAACGGGTACCGGATGCGTACAACGACAGTGGCTATGACAACAACAACAACACGGACAACAGCAACGGGTACGAGGACGACACGGACGACGTGCACAAAGGCAACGACGAGAACGGAAACGACAGCTGCAACAGCGATGAGGGCGATGGGTACGAGGACGGCAAGGGCCGGCTCGCGAGGCTGCGACAGCGACGAGTACCAATGGGTACAAGGACAGCGGCTGCAACAGCAACGACAAGGGCAAAGACAACGACAAAGGGTATGACACTTACTGACGACCTGATGGACGACACGTATGATGGTAAAGTACTGCTCCCACCCCCTCTTTTTTTATTTTTATTTTTATTCGCTTTTTTCTTCCTTTTGTCTTGACCCTCGCATGTAGATAGTAATGTATTAAATAGTTATTAATATACTGTATTCCACTAATCTGAATTTATGTTAAGATTGAATTTATTACTGTATCAAGTCCAGTGGACTCCAGTGGACTGCAGTTATTTTAGTCCATATTCACTGTATAGTATAAGATCTACTAAAGTGCAGTGCAGTGGACTCCACTGGACTCTGTTTACCTTTTTACACTCAGTATATAGGCAAGTCCACTTGAGTCCACTGGAGTCCATATGGACTGTGTGGGGATGGTAAAGTACTGGCAGCATGTGGACCTCCAGGACTGTATATTCCAACCAATTGATCATTGTCCAATGCATCAGATAACCAAGTTTCCCCCTACATTGAGGGCAGCTCAAATAGCACTGAGAAAATCCTGAGTTCTCTGATATGTGAGATACATTGTGAGTAGGTGCTTGGCCATTTCATTAGAACATGTATAGAGATAGAACATTTTGACCAGTAGTAGACCCTGTGAAAGGCAGCTGCAAACTTCCAAGTTTTAACAATGTCTGGGTTCTGAAGGACACAATTATGTGAGTTACAAAAGAGATCATAACTCTCCTTTGTTTTTGCTGCATTCTTCAACCAAAAGATAACTTTATCTTGTGTAGAAATAGAGATAGAAGCAGTTGAGACACTGGCAATATTTTCTTGAATAAAGTTATCCTCTGTCTGATTGCAATATTGTGAGAAGCTGAAGCAAACAGAGAGCAGCTGCTGACTTAAATGTTCAATGTGTATGTGAACAGCATTCAAATTGGAGAGCATAAGGTGTGTCGGTCTAAAATTGCTGTTTTCAAGCTTTCCTTCTGTGAATTTTGCAAAGTATTCCATGTATGATTCATCAAATGGAAAGGGGGATGATAGTCACACAAAACCTTTGAAAGAAGGCAGTGAGTATGCAGAAGTACAAGCATCAGCACTCAAGTCATCTACTTTGTATTGGAGAAATACTATTCTGGACCTCAGCCAGTACTTCTCACTCCCCACATATTCCCTAGGACTGGAGGGATTGAGAAAGGGAGTGAAGGGAATAGAGGGAATAGAGGGAATAGAGGGAATAGAGGGAATAAAGGGGATTGAAGAGGGAATGAAGGAATTGGAGAGGGAATAGAGGGGAATGAAGGGGAATAGAGTTATTTATAGCCAATACAGTAGTAAAATGGAATTCCCATGGCTTGAAGCTGAGTAAAAACAATTTCCCACACTTTTGGGCTGAATAAAAAATAGATTTACACAGTTATCACTACTATCATACACCTACTATACACTGCTTATATAATCTACCCTGTATCATATACCTACTATATACTGCTTATGTAATTTACCTTGTATCATACACCTACTGCACATTGCTTATATAATCTACTATGTGAATTAACTTGTTTTTTTACACACTTGTATTCAATTTAGTCTGAGTCAGAATCACTAGTCTCTTCATCCAATCCTAATTCTTTATTTTCATTATCACTATCTGAAGACTCTGCCTTTTTTTCTTTTTGCAATGACATATTTTGTGTGGTAAAATAGTATTGTGTGTAGAAACCAGTTGAAATTGCCAGGTGTCATACATTTAAGTATAGATTCAAAACCACCCAGCCATGCATTTACATAATTGTTCACACACTTGTGTATTAAAGGTTCTCTGGGCATATGCATTGCCATTATCATCATATACAATAATTACACAATTTGGAGCTGAACCATCACCCAGAGAAGGATTGCAGTACTTTTGACAAAGATAATCATTGGCTTGGTGATTAATATAATGGTAAGTGTCCACAATAAATTTTAATGTTTTTTCCACATAGCATCCCAACTTCTATTGGTAACAGCTGTTCGCAACACTTGACATCCTTTGTCAATACATATGTAATCAGGACAAGATTTTTTTGTCTTATAAACAGACTGCAAATACTTTAATACATTAGTTGTGGATTCAGACCTATCAAATTTTGTCCATGCATCTGAAAGCTGGGCATCACCAGGCTCACTGAGAGTCACACAGAGAATGACAGGACCACAATATATCAATAGAATGACTGACTGGCTACAGGTGTGTACAGTGCATAAGGTCTAAGGTAAGTCTATATCAAGGAAATGGAGTTTAGGGATGATAGTCACATGCACATAAATGTATAAGATAAGATAATATGGAAAGGGGCTGTGGTAAGACTGGGCACCAGGCTTACAGCATCTATATTATTTAAGGAACTAAATACATGATAATAATAGCAATAATAATAATAAATACCATGATCAGGACCTACAGTGAAAGAGCCATTGTCCTGATGTACATGGCCTGCAGTGATGGTGGTGGACACAACCAAACCATCAGCAGTGGTGAGAGGGCCACTGCTCTGGTTGGAGATTCTCATAGGATAATCAACATCAGCCACAGTGGTGAAAGGTGCACTGGGCTGATGTGGTGGTAGATAGGCTATGGCACAGGTAAACCCGCGGTTATCGCGCCAGCAACCCGTACTCTACCCATGGGGCAACCCTACCCGTAACCCTATGGGTTTACCCTTCAAAAAGAGCCTAAAAACGTCCAAATCAGCCCATAATTGAAGGAGATATGGCTAATTTTGAAGAATTTTGCAAAATCAGTCATATCTTCCTCAGTTTTGGTTGAAAAATATGTTTTTAGACTCGTTCAAAAGCTCACAAGTAGGGCTATTGTAACCTGTACCCTACCCGTGCAGTACACGTACCCCTAACCTGTGTGGGTTACTCCAACCAGTGCCATTGCCTAGTGGTAGGCCTGAAGGCTTGGAAAGAACTCACTATCAGCAGCAACAGTGGGAAGCACGGACACAGTGGGAGGGGAGGGAGGACTGGGAGGGTGCACAGGAGGGGCTACCGAGGTGGCAGCCCCATAGAGCTTCCACATGACACTAATAAAGCGAACATAAAATTAATATATCTATATTTTTGAATGAAAAAAGGGGGAGGGGGGTATGCGTACGGTTTAAGGTGGGTGGGGGGCCCTTTGCGGCCTCTGCAGCGTCCTCCTGACGTTGCTGTGTCAAAGTTTTACCACTGTGAGGGGTGGTATGGGTTGGTTAGCACCGGAAATGCTAGCAAAAGTGAGTGCACGCACATTTTGAGGGTGCCTTGCCTCTGGCACCCTTCCCCTCACCCTCACCCTCATCAGCCTCTGCTCCTTCTTCCCCAGCTGCGGTTTTCATCTGTTTGGTGGCTGACTCATCAACGGTTGACTGGTTCTGCTTACAGGAAACACACAGCTTGGGAGGGGAAAGAGGGAGAGCGGCAGTGGTGAGGGAGTGGAGAGGGAGCAGAGAGGGAGGGGATGGACGTTTGGGTGGTTGTTATGACAAGTCTTTTCTTTTTCTTTTCTCTTTCCTTTTCCTTTTCTTTTCCCTTTCTTTGTCATCCTTCACATCATTGATACATCATCGTATATTCTGATGAACTTTGCCTTCTATCATTTTACGAAACTCCATCATATCTCTGATGGACTTTCGCTTCCATCTTTATGATACATCTTTTGATGAACATTTGATCTGTTTCCTCTATTCCTATATACATCTGCTGATGAACATTCAAACTCGTTTCAACTTGCTGTACAATTCATAGTATTTATACTAGGAAGGATCCACTGTATTCTTTAGCTAGTTCTTGAGAATCCAACCTGCTTAACCTGCTCAACTCGAACTTGAACTTGTTCTTGTAAACGATTGGTGGTTAGATTACGCACACTGCATGATTCTAACTTGAGATCGTAACAGTGGTGGGGGAAGGAGGGGGAGGGGGAGAGTGGATGGGGGAAAGGGAAGCAAGAATTGAACTGACAAAGGAGTGATGTGGCATGGAAACTGTGACGCCGGCTGTTGCCAAGATGCTGAAATCACGTGTGTTTGATGGACGGATTTTCGGACTGTTTAAGGGTCCAAAAGTATGTCCGGCTGATCGGTATCCCATTAAACGGTTACTGATCAATAAAAATTGTATGTAAATTAATTAATTGATTCTAATCTACATCATAATGATCTTAACAATGAGGCGCCATGCGTATGCCAGTCCATTTTCAGTTCCGTTCTGGGGTAATCTGTTTTGTAAACGGATTCCATTCAATTCTGCTGCGGAATCCGCCATTCTGCCAGAATTGATAATAAATAATATGGCACGGCTTTGTGCTATATTTTTGCCCTCATTCCTGGTGGAATGGTGGATTCCATGGCAGACTCCGGCGGACTCTGGCTGGAATATGTGGGGGACACAAAAGCCCTCACCTCAGCAACTAGTTTCTGTGCTGAGACCCACAGTTTGCATTCCTCATCATACTGTATACTATCTACAGGCACCTGAATGTTCACTATGATCTTTTGTACAGAGTTGAAGCAGCAATCATTGAGAAGAACTTGAACAGGAACAGGTGCCAAGCTTGACTACTGCAGACAGTAATGTAATTAATCACCTCAGAGTACAATATTGAGTACTCACATGAGAACCTTGACTCTGTGCATTGTTGGAGAACTCTGAGCTCATAATATCTTTCATCTGGCTCTAAAGAACAGGTAAGAATATAGAATACATAACAAAAGAATAAAGACACATATCACTGAAGCGACAGGTATATGACTTGAAGACTTGGGTGCATAATTTTCCGATGCTAATGGCAGGTTCTAAAGTACTTATTAGAGCTAATCATATTATGATTGCACAGTAATACATACTAATTCAGGTTCAGATTCGGAAACCTCTTTCAAAAATCCATTTTTTGGATTGAGCAGTACCATTTTGATGCTTCTGATACAAGTTTTGGATGCATTGAAGCTACCAGGACCTGGTCAAAACTCTTTCTGATTGGTGATAAGATGTGCAAGCTCATTCTTCTTCATCCTGCTTCAATGAGTTTTGACTTGATCAGTGATAATAGTAATTAATCAGCACAGAACACTTACATATGTTGACTGTTGTTTTCAAGCATTCTTTGTTTGATTAATTCTTGTCAAAATGTATATGAGAATAGTGGGCATGTATTGTGAATGGCTCAAACTCCCCAGTGATCAATTGACATTATTTATATTTATGGTGCTCTTGCAGATGCTCCTGAGCACTCCCATGCTACTCTGACTCCTAGTGAGCCATTTTGCAACATCATGCTCTGCTCTCTGGCCAAAGGTGTGTCATAATGCCCCCAACAATAATCTTATATTGTGTAATAAAAGGTATATTAGTATAAGGTCAGACATGTACATACCGTGGTTTCATTATAACAACAAATTACAAGTCTCATGTTTGACTTAATATCTAAATCACAAGCCTCTTATCAGATCAAAGCACAAGCATAACAAAATATGTTCTCTGAGTTACTATGCGGTAGGACATTGTTGCTAAATTACCTATTTATGTAGAACACTGTCATGAGCAATACCACTGGCAGAGGATGCCTCCATCAGGCTGATCATGGCCTTCACAACTACCCAGCTGGTAGCACTGGCCCAAGTACAATGGGCCTGATGCACATGGAAGCCAATCAACAAGATCTGACCAGCACAAACAATGTTTGTATTTGAAACATCAGGTTATGACAAAGAATAAATATTAACAACATTGTATTTAGTTTGCACCAGGCCAACATGCCACATGCCACACTGGTGTCACAGGAAATTGATATGGTTCTCCCTGTAGTTCTGTCTGTCCACATGCCACACTGGTGTCACAGGAAATTGATATGACCAGAATCCTGCAGCCTTGGATGTAGAACATGTTTATTGACACATTGAACTGCAAGAAAGCAAACACTGTCAAACTCTAAGGACATGAGCTCACTGAAGGCGAGCATTTAGAGCACGTGGCTCTTATGCACCATGTCAGAGCTGGTGGACATAGTGCCTACACACGAAATTCTGCTATTGGAACTGGACACATTGGTTCAGAAACAGGTGCCGGAAGACTTAATTGCAAATAGACATGACTCCTCAGCTTCTCCATTCATGTAATGACCAACAGTAAAATTAACACCGATATATATTAAAATCAACAATGTGTATATATCTATCCAAAATGTTATCCACGACCAGAACAAGGTCCACAATAGTATATATATCACGTAGCCCGTATGGTACTCGAGCTAACGATGGTGTGAGCTGATACCACCTAAAGGTTGGCGTTGATCGGAGTACAGCCGACATTGACGGCGCCGTTCTGTGGTGAAGAAATTAGCATTTATTCAAAGAATAGCTTTACAGTAAAATTACTCACAAACTGGTTGCCGGTGCAGCAGACTGGCTGGGCGGTGCTAAACAAATAATATCAGATGTACTGCTTTCGTTTAAGAAAAATGTAGTACCAGAGTTGCCGGCAGCGGCGATGACGCTGACCGGGGTGCACTGGACTATTAAAAAGAAAGTAGGTCAGTCAGTCGAATTTAAATCAACCATAGGCATGAAGCTCGACTCACTTCCAACGATTGCATCAATTGGTCCAACAACAGCGTTCAAAACAGACGCAAGCCCAGCGTTATTTGCGGCCAGAGTCTTTGCCTGATTGAACATAACGGTAAGTTATTACACCCTTGGTCGTCCAATAAATCCAGTCGACTTACAGTTCCAACCTGGTTGCAGCACTGAAGAGTACCGGTGTTGCATTGGTTGCTGGGTTCACCACCGCGGGCAACTACGTTAGCAGTGGCGAGCAGGGGAAGAGCAAGGAGAGCAATGGCCGAGATACGAGAGAACATGTCGGAACTAGTTGTCTAAGAGAGGGACTTTAGCTGTAATGGAGTAGTTGACACTGAGGAAACACGGACAGCTTGCAGGCGCTCTTTATATTTTTCGCTGGCTTCTGTCGTAAGGCCAGAATTGGAATGGGCAAATAGATTTGATGCAGGGTTTGACAGTTCAGTCTAGAAGGCTCGGTGATTATTTTTGTGAAGCAAGTTAGCCGATTAGAAAATTGAATGTCAATGAAACTTTAACAGCTGTCAAGAAAACGCAAATAGTAACTTGTTTGTCTTTTTTATATACGGCCCCAAGCGAAGAGGTGTCTGGAGCTGGCAGAGCATCCTTATAATAATGACCTCGTGACAGTCCTATTACTTGGACATTGAGACGCACATCCAGTATCGGTCTGCAATGAGACCCCCGGTGCTAGAAAAGGTCATACCCGCAGAAACGAATTTCTCTTCTTTCTGTCGGAAATCAGAACATACACATTACCATTACAACATTCTGTCAGCGTGCTTCTTGGCTTCCATTTACTTATGGGTTATATGTCAAAGCGACCTCACTGTTCTAACCAAAAACGGCCACCATTGAGATCTGTCTAATGCCAATTTTAAACGCATTTCAAGAGCGCCCACACTTCGAAAAGGGATATGTATAGCTTTGAGGCTGTGACTCTACTATTGCCTACGCCATTCCAGAGAGAATCACGACCCAGTCACGCTTTGCGCGTATAATATCATGAGTCGCCTACTTGTGGTACTACTTTCTTGAAAATTTGAATGTGGTCGTACATGGCTGAGGGCGTGCTATTACTCTTCGAGTTAGACGATTAACGTAACTACATCGGCTTTGAACTGTTATATTACTTATGTGGAGCCGAATTTTGATTTCTTTTTGAAAGCGAGTAACCGGACCAGTACGAAGGATCAATTGTTCGAGCTCGGTTCCTGCATAAGCGCAGTGAAGGCGTGGCATGAGCGGAAATATGCGCGTTAGACATTTAGCGATAGACCGGGAACCCCGCGCGCCCCACACTTATGTCGATCCGTCGCGGGGATTCCCCGCATAACTAATATTTTATTTGAGCTCGTGAGTATTTCACGCCCTGTAAATCTCAAAATCTGAATCAACAATCCCTAAACTGGTAGGCATCAAGAAGATTGTTACCGGGTATGTCATGCAATGAGGAAAGATGAATTTCCACAATGCGCATTGCATCAAATCGAAGAAATTAAAGATGGTCATTCAACCGAACTTTGACAACTCATGCGTCGCGGCGATTGAATGGGGTCTGATTCTCGGTAAAGTACTATACGGCTTCACTACAGTACGTACATATATCATGTCGACTTATACCTATCGACACTAGATCTATCACTGTTTCCCCACCACGTCGCGAATGAGATCGCATTTCCACTGGCGCCAAACACTGCAAAGGCAAAGACGAAAAGAATTACCTGGCTCCCACCATCGAGATCAACAGACAGGAGGTAGTTGTTGTACTGAGAGAAAGAGTGACTTTTTAATGCCCATAAAACGACAGCAGCTGTGTGTGAGATGGACGCTCACCTTTACAAACCATCGTGGGTGCCTCATCCTTCACTACCATTGTCCATTGACAGAATAAGGTGGCCTTCAAAATGTGAGTTAATTGAGACGACGGATAGTTACGAGAGCCCTCACCATCCAATATAAAGCATAATAACAGGTACGTTGATATATTTCATGGCCTTGGCGAGGCGTGAGTCTGGTCTGGAGTATCTCTGAATCCACATAATATAGAACGGCAAAGGGATAAAGATGTTAGTGAACCTAGAGAAATTTCTTGGTCAATATTTCACCAGGTAGTCGCAGTTTAGACTCGTGTAGCGGCTGGGCTAGACCTCCTCCTGACGTTCTAATCCCCGGAACCGTCATGATCGGCACTGTCCCGGTATTTTACAACATTCGTGTTACGAAGGAATTAGCCGATGCTGTCACGTACGATGCTTCCATCAGACACATATCGTCCACCTCCATTTCCCTCCCCTTCCTCGCCCATATCAGAACTTAAGTGAAGACATTAAACCCTTGGACGATCGTTGTATAACACTTCTTTGCTTTGAAGCGTTCAAGAGGTTTCGTTTTCTGAGATACTGTATGTCCAACTTGGACGACATCCTTTGTTGAAATGGCATGATGATCATCGTGTTTCTTCACCGTCGTGAGTTTGAGCGACTAGTACTATCACGTGCAATGGGATTCAAATCGACAGGGAGATTCAAAAACCAGTTTCTGAGCCCAACTTTGCAACTAATCTTCCAAAAATTTTACATTCTGAAAGAATTATGTCTCATATTGATGAATATCCAAAAATTTAAACAAGAAGTAGGGAGCATTATGATCCAAGTGCATCACCTTTGCAAGGGTGTCATCAAAATTGAATTTGAATCTGACCTCTCGTCTCGAAACGTTCTTCAATTCTTATAAAATTTGACAGAAACATTTGTAACACTTTAGAGAAGCTCTCTGTAAAAATTTAGCCCTCTGTACGCACATCGTGAGGTTGTAGCTGGGAATCAGTGGAAATTGTGACAATTTGAAGGATCACGCTGATTGTGCTTTGAATTCCGCTTAAATTGCAACGTGTTCCATTCATAATTCGGCTGCTGCGCGCTCCTCGTGTATAAATGCCGTGCGGAGGTTGAAGCGGGAGTGTGACGCATCGTGACAAACCGTTTGAATCTCCTTGATTTTTGGACACTCAGACGCGGAATTGCTCCGCTGAACTTATCATCCATCCTCCTCTGAAAAACCTTCGGATATCAGTATAATAGATGTGTGACTATCTCCCTACAAAAATATGAGCCCAGAAAGTGCGTATTTATTGCAGAATACCCAAAATACAATTTTTTGAATCTCCTTGACACTGATAGTAGAGGCGTATTCAAACTTCGAAGTAATAATTATGCCGACTCACGAGTATGCCGCAGTCTAAGTGTTTTAGTACGGCACCACGGGCCGACACCAAACTTCCTTTTAGGGAACTTGCTGTTCCCCTTCTCCTCTTCGCTGTTGATTTCGATCTCGACTCTGCCCACTATCACCACCACCACCACCACCACAAGCGTTATCATTACCATTATCCCCCAGCGCCTCCGAACCACGGGCAGATATCGAAATCAGACTTGGAAGTAGGTATCAACGGCATGGTGAGTTCGATCTCCATTTCTCCGTCCCCGTCTCCATCTCTGATGCTATCCATGAGATTTGGTACCCTGGAAACCGGAATCAGATCAAGAATGAGAGCTGGATCAATAACAAGACTAGAGATTGCCTCGCTTGAGATAGAGATGGCCATGTTCAACGAACTTCTACTGATGAGGGTGTTCGCGTTCCTACCTATGCGCGTGCGCAAGTGCGCTCTGTACAGAGAAGCTCGGAAGATAGACAGAGGGATAACAATCATACAATGATTCAAAAACTCGTGAAGTACATAGAATAGTGTCGTTGTCGTTGTCGCCCAGGCGGCCAAGAAAGAAGTATCAAGATGATGCGCACCAGTAGTGAGAATGGTATGGAAACGCCCCACGCCCTATGTTGCATGTAGCATAGAGCAATTCGCATTCGCATCAGAAAACACGTGTGCAAAGCAAAGCAAGATTCAATATTGATCAGATACCCGTGCTAGTGGATCTGGACTCTCAGTGGTATCCTAGCAGTACTTTACCATCCCCCACACAGTCCATATGGACTCCAGTGGACTCCACTGGACTCCACTGGACTTGCCTATATACTGAGTGTAAAAGGTAAACAGAGTCCAGTGGACTCCAGTGGATTCCACTGCACTTTAGTAGATCTTATACTATACATTGAATATGGACTAAAATAACTGTAGTCCACTGTAGTCCACTGGAGTCCACTGGACTTGACACAGTAAATAAATTCAATCTTAACATAAATTCAGATTAGTGGAATAAAGTATATTAATAACTATTTAATACATTACTACATATCTACATGCGAGGGCCAAGACAAAAGGAAGAAAAAAGATAATAAAATAAAAAATAAAAAAGGGGGAGCAGGAGCAGTACTTTACCATCGTATGTGTCGTCGTCGTCCGTCGGGTCATCGGTACCGCGTCCGTATCCATCGCTGTCGCAGCCGCCGTACCCGTCCTTGTCGCTGTTGCAGCCGCCCGTCCGGCGTCCTCGTCCTCGTCCTCGTCCCTGCCGTCCGGCGTCGGTCCTCGTCCCTGTCGCGGCCGCCGTCCGGCGTCCGCATCGTCGTCCCTGTCGCATCCGCGTTGTCCCTGTCGCGTCCACGTCCGCGTCGTCGTCCCCGCCGTCCACGTCGTCGTCCCCGCCGTCCACGTCGTCATCCCGCCGTCGTCCCCGCTGTCCACGTCGTCGTCCCCGCTGTCCACGTCGTCGTCCCCGCTGTCCACGTCGTCGTCCCCGCTGTCCACGTCGTCGTCCCCGCCGTCCAGCGTCTTCGTCCCCGCCGTCCGGCGTTGTCATCCCCGCCGTCCGGCGTTGTCGTCCCTGCCGTCCGGCGTTGTCGTCCCTGCCGTCCGGCGTTGTGCGTCCCTGCCGTCCGCGTTCGTCCCTGCCGTCCGGCGTCCGTCGTCGTCGTCCCTGTCGCAGCCGCCGTCCCGTCCGTCGTCGTCCCTGTCGTCCCGCGTCCCGTCCAGCGTCGTCGTCCCTGTCGTCCAGCGTCCGTCGTCGTCCCTGTCGCGTCCACGTCCACGTCGTTGTCATCGTCCCTGTCGCATCCTCGTCGCTGTTGCGTCCACATCCAGCGTCCCTCGTCGCTGTTGCGTCCACGTCCGCGTCCTCGTCCCTGTCGCTCCGTCCGGCGTCATACGTCCCTGTCGCAGCCGCCGTCCGGCGTCCGGCGTCTGCGTCCCTCGTCCTCGTCCTCGGTCGTCAACCTCTGTCGTGTCGGGTTGGCTGTCGCCTGGCTCCGACCGACGAGGGTGGTGGTAGTGGTAGTCGGAAGAAAGGTTGGGGTTGTCCATTTGATGGTTGTCGTGCCGATCGGCCGATGCCGTGCACGTGTGAGCGTCACATGTTCTTGTGAAATTTGACCCCGCGGACTGAACAAAATACAAAATTGTATCCATAGGGAGGCATTGCTCCCTAGTGTATTTAACTATTGTTTCATTTAACTGTCATTTCATAGAGTTTATTTCCATTGATTTTAGTCTTTTATTTTTTGCAATTAATATTAATAACTAATGATCATACTTTGGATATTGTGTTAATTATTGCATCCAGTGGACTCCAGTGGATTCAACTGGACTCCACTGGACTCCACTGGACTCCACTGGACTCCACTGGACTGTGCTAATAAATATATTATTTGTTGTTGTTCAGTGAATATTTAAGCCCCAGTCCAGTGGACTCCAGTGGACTCCAGTGGACTTGACTGGACTCATAATCCACTGGACTGAGACTGGACTGAAAATTTGGCAGGAGTCCAGTGCGAGTCCAGTGGACTCCAGTGGACTGCAGTCCAGTTCCAGTCCAGTGGACTGGACAATCTGTCAGCCAGTTTGGCTGGACAGAGAGTCCAGTGGAGTCCACTGGAGTCCACTGGAGTCCACTGGAGTCCATATGGATTGTGTGGGGGAAAGGGAAAGACCCTCGTATCCTAGAGACCAAAAGAATAAACTTGATGAGAGTGAATGTGTCGTTCTCAGACTGAACTGAGCGTGGATGAGGGATAGATGACGGCGCAGTCACGCTTGTGGGATGTAGATTGGTGATATTGCTTATACAGTGTTCAGGGAGGGATAGCGTGGCCGAGAACCGCATGGCTCCAACTTTTTCTCAACTTAGCCGAGCCTTCCTATTTCGTCAAGTGCATATGTAAGCTACCTAAATACATATGTTTTTCCACAACCCCGGTGTATATCTTAGTAGAATAACAATTTTATGTAGATATCCAGGGTGTCTAGACTACATATATATAGGTTTTCGGAGTGCACAATAGCCCCTGCAGGTTGTGCGCCAATTGAGGCACTTCCCCTTAGGTGAGAGACATGTGATCCCGTGACAAGAGAACTCAGACATCCATATAGAATGACTGCAGCACGGAGCATGAACTTCTAAGATACAAAATATATATCAATATAAAGCTATTACAATTGTCTACACAATTATATGTGTTTTTAAAGTTACCCAACGATGACTATGAAATGTGAGCGCAAACCATTGAAAAGTCTGGTGTGCACTGCAATTTGTAAATAAAGCCAAGCAACGTAATTGTGGCTGATCATGTCAAGCGCGCCCTCTCGAAATGGGCGCTTGTGTCAATTACAAGTCAATTTTGAGGGAATATCATTGGAGACATGTATATTATATATGTAGTAAGCTAGGTATACATGTATATGAGGTGGTACACATATATTCTTTACTACAATGAGCTAAATACATCTTCAAGAGTACTACTGGTAGAAAGTTGAGCCATTACAATGCACCTTGGTCCTGAGAGAATGACTCGACATAGTAGTTGACCATCTGTACAAACACACTCCAACCATCTCTTGCCCTCAACATAGGTGCACCTATTGAATTATAGATCATTTCAAATAAACTGACCTGCTGATCTGTTCCAAATTGTAGAAGATCTGGGCGGTCATATTGAAGCAGCAGGTCATCAATGTTGACATCTTCTGGAGTTTTGAGAAGCTGATCCTCAACTCCAAACTTCTCTGGATGGCTGTACATGTCAATCCGGCGGGCCCCACTGGGTAAGAGTGTCTTCTGTTTTCAGACTGGTTGATTGCAACTTTCTTGCATGATTTCATTAAGTTTGAGCTGGACTATGCTTCCCCAGATCCACTGGGACAGAGTGCTGTTATTAAAAACTTCTCATTAGATCTATTTATTTATGTGAGGGTGTGGAACTTGCCTATGGAACTCGTTATTCTCAATAAAACCAGATGATGACTTTCCAAGTTTATATTCATGGGCAACATTGCCCAACTCTTTCTCCCAGATCGGACGCCACCCCTTTCTCTACTAATATTGTATACACTCTTCACTGTCTTAAAGGCTGGAAGCTGGTCTTCCGAGAGGAAGGGCTGAAACTTGTGCCTAATAGATCAATCAGTAAATATTTAACACCAACTGTAAACAGTGGAGTGGAAGGAATTTTACCGAAGTGTTGTGACAAGCGAAATGAGAAGGCCAACTTCAGTTCCCATATCACTTGTTGTAGTTAAAGCCATTCCTGTATAAGGTAGGGAACCAGATTTTAGAGCTCTTTTAAGATATAAGTTCGGAAAATAGAGAAAACTTGCCTCCTTTCAATTTAACAAGTCGGAGAAACAGAGCTGGAGGTAGCTCTTTGACTCGAGCACTTGGCATAGCCCAAAGCCCTAGCTCTAGACGGCTGTACTTATCCAAAATCCCCAGATTGCAATTCCTATTAAGAGAAGTATTTTTCATGTCCATCAACACACCACTCTTCATTTGGACCAATTGACCATAAGCCATGGTGATGTGCCCTTCTAGTGGTGGGATGACGAGATGAAGATCCTTCAGGATCTGTTGCAGCACGATACTGTGTTATGTGGTCACTGTAGTAATTCTACTGGTTAAAAAGTGTAATTACTATAGTTAAAACACAGAAAAATCTTACCGAGGAATATGAATAGACCAATTGCTAAGCTTTTCTTGTACTAGTCGTCCTCCCCACCGGCCCAATGGATCTTCTAGTAGGATCTCATTGATAGCTGCAGCCTGTTCTTCTGCAGTAAATCCGTTTCGCCTTGGGGTTAGTACACCTAGATCTTTCATGTACTTCTGGACTGTGCGCAATCTACATGTAACTTATTTCAGAATTGCTCTGAATTCTGGATATAATATCTGATAGTACATACTTAATTTCAACTCCATGGTCTTCACGAATTTTGTCTGGTATTTCCTGCTGAAGAACTCGAGTGTTAACATGGCCCTGTAAAATTGCTTTCAGATTTGGAAGCTTGTCAACTGACTACATGAGTAAAGTATACTTAGAAAGAAAATCAAGGAAGGCTTACGTATAGTTGCACCTTGATATTGATTCATAAATGGTGTTGAAGTTGTGGACTTCTCTGATCTGATCTTTTTTGCGAGGCATGTTGTGCTAGTGCAGCTGCTACTAAGAGAAGCTAGGTGAGCACTGTTAATAATAAGTGTATATTAGGGACTAATAGCTCTATTTATCTACGCCTGAAAGTACACCATTGCTCTCCAAATTGCTTCTTGGCCTTTGTAATCCGTGTTTGAACTTTGTCTAAAACGCCAAGAAGGATAAAAATTTAATGAGAGTGACGAGTTAGTACATTTTGAAACATGTATCAGCTCACCATTCCTTGCACATAGCCAGATTTCTTGCTCAATTTTTTGGATAGGGTGTAATTATGAGCTGATGTTGTGTTTGTTACTTGCCTGGCTGGTGAGTATCACGCAGGTTTGCATATAAATTTATTGCAGATCCTTCTCTTACATGTTTTACTTAAGCTAAAATTGTGAAGCTATCATCAGCATTTCAATTTATAAATTTATAGACATTGCGGAGATGTCGGAGGACTCAAAAGCGCCCATGTAATTACATTCTGGGAATTCTACCTTCCTTTTGGGAATTTTATTATGTCCTGCCATGAAACGTTCATGAAACAGGATGAAAATGCACAGTTATTGCAAGGAGTTGAAATGAAGCTTGTAAGCTAGGTCCAGCCTAGAATATTGTAGCAAATTTAATTCAGTCTTCTTACAGTTTGACTACAGAAGTATATAAAGTATGTGTTCAATGTCTGAAGATCTACCTCTCATTCCTCCGTTCTACCATGCCTCAATGCAATGGATGCTCCAAAGCGTATAAGTTCTTAGATGGAGCACAATGTGAATCATGCACAGAGCTTTCTACAGCTTCTGGAACATCCAAGCCACGTTCTGAATGGCCTATCTGTGGTGATTGTGGCAGATACTTTGAGTTTCTAGTTTCTGGTCATGCATGTTTCCCATGCAAAGATCGTGAGCTAGCTGACTCAAATTCTATGCCTCCACCCTAGCCAGCTACTCTTGTATCTTCTCATCAAGTTCTCCTCAATGATGATGTCCATTATGCGATGGCACACCCAGTAAATTCAAGGACTCACGGTGCTTGTGGTACCTTACCCTACCAGAATCTGCTTCAAGTTCAACAAGAAACTCAAGCAGTACGTGACCCCAATGATGTAAGTATAAAATATTCAGACCTATGTGTTATCATTACTAACTAGTTTTTTTCAGCCTCGTATTGCACATGCTCAGCATGTTCTAAACTCTTACCAGAGTGGATATGCAAATGCCATATTAAGAGCAGCTCCTGGTGCATGTGTTGCACTTCCAAAATTCCGTGGTGCTAGTGCCGGAAGGTGTACCAAAAGCTGTTCCTAAAACAAATGTTGTGGTATGTACTAATTCTACATATCAAGAAACCTGTTAATGTATAAGTTCTCTACAGATACGAAAATCACCAATCGCGAATTCAGAGAAACTTGTAACACCATTTGACCCAGTCAGTACAGCATATGATGACACAAGATTATGGTCTGAGATTATGGGACATATTATTACATGGCTTGATAGTATATATGCTCAAGAACATAACCATCGCATTCGTTCAAGGTATTATTCATTCTCTTATGAAGACTTTCACTTGCTCACATCACATGATATTGTACATAGTGAAGAAGTCAAGCTATATTATCACACAGGGCGTGTACTGCTTGATCCAGTGTCGCAGCTTCCCACATGTACCTTACGGGATTTGTGGAAGAAGTCAACTGAGCAGCAGGGCTTATTTGTTCAGGTGAAAAGTCAGAAGATTTTTCACTAGAGCTGGCTGCGCTTGTGGACTTCCCAGTTGCTGAAAGAGAAAATGAGAATGGCATTGATACCAATGGATTTGAAGAGGTGTGTACTATTTGTCTGATTTTACACAAGCTTAACTGAGTCAAGAAATTAGATATCTTATCTTTCCTTTTCCTCCAAGCGCAAGGCTGAGATTGAGTATAATAGCCACCCTTCAAAGCGTAAATAAAAGGATATTATTCTACTAGACATTGGCTGACTTCCTTTTCTCTCTTAACCTAGGTTCTCAAACATCGGGCACATACTTTAAAACAGTCACTGTTGCCCGCCCAAACGCTGATCAAGAAGTTTTCCGAGTGTGTAAAATATCAGTGAAGATTTCTGACGAGTCTCCAGAGCCAGTGTGGCATACGTCTGAGAAAATCTATAAGATCTTCATTGACAAAAATAATTTGCTTTGGGCACTACAAAGAAAGCTTACAAGGTTCTCAGACTTTCCAATCCTTGACTTAGCTATGCTAATTATGTTGCTCCTCTCATATTTAGATGCACTTCAGTGGATCCAACAATCTGTACGCTGCAAAGAAATACTATGATGTTGGATCAGGAACTAGACCCGAAATTCAGGAAAACATTATACACTTGAAGGCTGAGTTAATTCGGCAACTAAACATCAAACACTCTGTTCAAGCTTTCAATAAGATTGCGATTGAGCATAAAATATCTATACATGGTCAGTCTCATGTCCCAATATTCATTAATCCAAGTCAATCTGAAATATTTCTGTAGATATCAAAGTAGCAAGTGCTTTTATACTCAAGGTTATAGACGGTCCATGCAAAGACTTTGCTTGGATTGTTGATCCTCTCCTTGACTATTAAAGCATGTGGAAGTTCTCTGGGAGTGACAAGGCCGGTAATCATAACAAGGTGTCTGATCTTGCGGGTCAGACATGCGATACATTCGCACATTTTACCCTGGCAGACTCCGAGGCCAATCTTGTAGCAGTAGATATCCAAGGTCAGTCCCATTTAATTTATTCAAAAATGCGCAAGATCCTAACTCAAGGCTCACTTATGTCAGGGATTATAATGCCAAATATTGTGGAGAACATTCAAGGAGCAAGCTTGATTACCCTATTTGATGTAATGATCCATAGGTATGTTTTTTCCGAACATATGTTTGCGCAAATACATTCTAATCTTGAATAACATCAGTAAACTGCAAACTACTGGTCTAGGTGACAACGGAATTGAAGGGATTAAGATGTTCTGCAAACAACATCAGTGCAATAAGCTTTGTAAAAGGTTTAAGCTCCCAACAACAACTGAGCCAATTAGTGCACTCTTCAACTTAAGCAAGGATTCCGAGTCAGGTAAATGCTGGCAGCTCTTTAATGTTTGTAAAAATCTCATTATGCAACTGCATTTAAACCTAATAGACAGAGAGGAGGATACGGATACAAATTACTCTGAGGCTGAAGAGTCTCAGAGCTCTGAACAGGATGCCGAAGAGGAAGGAGAAATTGCAGAGTGAGCCTGCATTAACAGGTTGAAACCACAATTGACCACAAATCTACCGGTATTTGACATTCTTAAATATATCCGAGCCTTTATATGGCATTAAATTACATTCTAAAATTGTTAAATACACACTCTCAATGATGTTATCTCAAAATTGACTTGTAATTGACACAAGCGCCCATTTCGAGAGGGTGTGCTTGACGCGGTCAGCCACAATTACGTTGCTTGGCTTTATTTACAAATTGCAGTGCACACCAGACTTTTCAATGGTTTGCGCTCACATTTCATAGTCATCGTTGGGTAACTTTAAAAACACATATAATTGTGTAGACAATTGTAATAGCTTTATATTGATATATATTTTGTATCTTAGAAGTTCATGCTCCGTGCTGCAGTCATTCTATATGGATGTCTGAGTTCTCTTGTCACGGGATCACATGTCTCTCACCTAAGGGGAAGTGCCTCAATTGGCGCACAACCTGCAGGGACTGTTGTGCACTCTGAAAACCTGTATATATGTAGTCTAGACATCCTAGATACCCACAGAAAATTGTTATTCTACTAAGATATGCACGGGGGTTGTGCAACAATATATGTATTTAGGTAGCTTACATATGCACTTGACGAAATAGGAAGGCTCGGCTAAGTTGAGAAAAAGTTGGAGCCATGCGGTTCTCGGCCACCGTAGAGGGAGGCGTGAATCGCGTAGCTTTGTTATCGTCAATTTTTTTTAAGCCGGCTAGGAAAAGAACGTGTATAGGGGACGTGCTCCGTACTGACCCGGCGAGCGAAGGATAGAGGAGGATATATGAGGTATGATTGCAAAGTCAACGGCGATAGACGAAGTCTGTACAAATTCTTATTATGAATCATGATGCGTGCGCTGGACGCCGATGAAGCGAGGGACGGGTATTTTACATGTATGTTCCAAGGATGCTATACAGTCCGAGCAATGAAAGAGATCAAGCCGAGAAGTCACAGTTGTGCTGATGCAATGTTACATTGGACGGAAGGATGAATTCGTACTGAGATAGCGGTAGTGCTGGTAATGCGTGATAGGATTATGCAGGCACTTCAGCTTGCATTGATGGCCTCAAGTTGTGCGGGTGACAACACCGACGCTGACTCGGATTCTGAATGTCCGTTGACAGAGGTGACTCGCAGCTGGATACATGTGTTAGGGCGTTGGAGGACAATAAGTCCACAAACAAAGAAGATGGCATAAGAGGAACAGTTGTGGTTGAGTCGTGTCTATTGGATGAGAACGAGTTGGTTGCGGTCGAACCTCGAATGTTGCTTTGGATGTGAATGCTTCAACCTCACGGGCCGAGTAGCCCGAATTTCCATTCCTGTCACCTACCCTAACCCTAAGAACTTAGAAGCACGAGCTGAGCAACATGAGGCTCGCAAAGTTATCCATCTCCTTCAACAGCCTTAAACCAACCTGCTATCGCAATATTTGACGTCTGCCGGTTTTATAATATCTATCTATTATATTACTTTTGGAATATATGATCATTGAAATCTTAACTGGGATCTTTACCGGATGTGTTTTACCTCACCGT
This sequence comes from Psilocybe azurescens, assembly GCA_023853785.1. NCBI lineage: Eukaryota > Fungi > Basidiomycota > Agaricomycetes > Agaricales > Agrocybaceae > Psilocybe > Psilocybe azurescens. The sequence goes on along the minus strand of JAJIRX010000786.1, from coordinate 42,290 downwards.
GCGGCGCTCTCCTCTCAGCGGAATCGATCCCGAGGAGTTAACTTGAACGGACATGGGACCCTGCCGTCGACGAATCAGAATACGACCTGCTGCTTGCAGCTCCACCCAACAGCAGCGTAAACGCGAACTGGAAGCCCAGCTCGCGCAAAAGACGAAGAAGTGTGCGTTTCCAGATCTGCGCTAGAGCCTGCCCCAAGCGAATCCTGATTCACGCCCGTTACTTCCTTTGCTCTCTCTGTGCGCCTCCTCTTCCTGCCTCCCCTTCTCGTTGTCACTGCTACCACGCTCTCCGCGTTCATTCTTCATCATAAAAACGACGCACACCAGATAACATCCCTCCTCACCACACGCACAGCCTACCTTACTCAGCTCTCCTTCCTGCAATCCCGCCTTCTGCACGCACTCGACACTCTCGATGCACAGGAACTGGAGAACGCGGAGCCGAGCAGGGAACTTGGGGATATAAGGAGGAAGGTGCGAGCGCGCGAGGAGGTGAAGGAGGGACTGCAGAGCGAGCGGAATGAGTTGAGGGAGGTTGGGATGCTTGTTGAGAGAGGTGCGCAGGTTTTCTTTGCTTTGGTTTGGTCAAAGTGATTTTTGACGATGACGCGTTTGTGTAGTGCAAGTGGAGCACGATTATAAGAAGCGCCTGTCAGTCGGATGCAGCTGTTGAGTCTCGCAGGTACAAAATATAACGCGCATACATTGTACACTGCCCGATCTCACACGCATATTCTATCGTCTCTACAGATAAAGGTCCCGGCATCACAGTGCACCAGCCAACCCCACCACATCGTGTTCACTCTCATCGCCACTGCTGCATATCCCCTCCCACCCTTCCTCAATCACCTCCAACCCATTGGAGGGGTGTTTTTGTATGGAGATGAGGGGACGTGTGGAAGGAAGCGAGAGATACAGAGACAAGAGATGAGAGGATTGGGGAGATGGAAGAAGAGCAGGTTACTGTGATGCTCGACATAACTGTTGCACACGACCGGAAGCTTGAGAACGAGATCAGGGGGCCGAGCGGGTGAGTGCTTGCCCGCTATTTTTGCATTTCTTCCTTTTATTCTCCCAGTAATTTTGCCTGTTGTTCTCGTTCTCGTTTCTACTGTGCATCTGCATTTTTGATCCCTGCGTTCTTTCCTTCCTCGTTCATTATATGCATTTTTTACTTCCCTTCCCAATATCTGCCTAGTATAACCTCGTCTTTTTTCTCTCGCTTTTTTGTACTTTTTTTGTTATTTTCATTTTGATGTTTTATTCTCTTTTCTAAATATTAAGTTGTGTTCTGCACTCTGACTTTTTCTTTATTTTTTATTTAGCTCGCTAACGCGAGGGCGTCATCTGCATCTGTGGCTGCTCTTTCATCGTCACCTGTACACGATATATGTCGACCATAACAAGCACGCCTGCACGCCCCTGCCACGGCTTTTTCCATTTTCCCAACCGAGGGGCGAGAGAGCGAGATGTGAAAGTGGATGTGGGTATAGATGCGGATAGTGCGAAGCGGCACTCGGAAGAGGCACTTGCACGTCGATCTCGACAAAGCCACCAGCACGAAGATGATGAGGGCAAGACGAGGATTAAAGCGCCTACTTTCAACAAGAGGATGGGAGCCGTGGACGGTTGACATCGCCGCTCAGTGTCTCTGTTATTGGACTTAGGCCTGGAGAGGAGGAAGAGCACAAGCGAGAGGTATGTAATATTTGTTCATTACTATCATTTTTTCGCATTTTTTCCGTCCCCATTCCTGCTGCCTTAATATTCCCTTATGTGCTCACATTCTTTTCGATAAAGCTCAACACGAAAATTTTCATATTCATGGTTTCGATTGATCTTGCTGACTCCCTCTTTTGTTTTTTCTCTCTAGATTGTGTGCGCGCAAAGGAATACAAATACGAAAACGAACACGACCGCCCTCAACGGCACTGGCTCATCAGACATTGCCATCTCCATTTCCGCCTCCGTCTCTGGAAACCCAGGCTCTGTTTCCGTTCTCATCCCTGCTCCAGATTCGGCACCTCTTCCCGTTCCTGCCCTTGCTACCGTTCATGTTCAAGATGTACCGAATCTAATGGACGACGACAACGAAAACCGAGATGGCGATGGTGAGATGTCAATGGAGCTCGTGACACCGCTGATGCCTAAAAGTGTGATCTCGATGTCTGTCCACGATTCGGAGGGGTTGGAGGAGGAAGATAGTTGTGGTGATGGAGGCGGTTAGGGGTGCGCCTGCGTCGATCATTGGATGAGGGGCAGGGTCGTGATCGGATTGAGGACTAACTGGATGACGAAGATCAGGGCGGCGATCGTGAATACCAACATGAACAGCAGGAAGAGTCTGGCGACAATGATAATGGTGATTACGAAGACGATAAGCGAGATCGAGATGTAACGATACGATCCCGTCGCCGGTGTTGTTGTTGTTAGAGCAGAATGTGAAGGAGGAGAATCATGAGGAAGGGTTGCGCGTGGCTGCGAAGTACGAGAGTTGATTCTGTTCCTGTGCCAGCGCCAGATTCTATGCAGGCACCATTTCAAGTTCTTGCTCAAGTGTCAGCTCAAATACCAGTTGCTCCCCTGATCGAGCTGGCCTGGTCTCTGTTCGTTATGTCCTCATCCTTCACATCACCCTTCCCGGCATTACCTCTCTCATACACACCAGGACCAACACCAACACGCTGCACATGCAAGGGCACGCACACCATCACCATCACCATCACCATCAACGCGTCAAAAGCGCAATCACCACCACCGGAATCCGCGCACGTTGCAATGGCGCTATTGAGCAGCGCGTTGGTTTCGCTTAGTATCCTTGACCTTGACCTTGACCTCGCTCGTGATGGCTTTACCATTGATTCAGGCTAGTAGCTTTGAGACCCCACCGGCAATAGTCATGATGTTGATAGTGAAATGGAATCGTTTGAGGCGGAGTACGCGCGGCGACTTGAGAGGTAGCAGGTCGTGTATGTGGCGCTGTTGGTGTCGATATTTGAGGCTGGGTCGGAGGCTGGGTTAGAAGAAGAGGAGGGGTGTTTGGGGAGGGCGTGGGGCAGGTCCGAGGCATTGTGCAAGCTGAAGGAGGGGTGGAGGAAGTGATGATGAACCAGTATCAGGACCTGGACAAGCATTGGGATCGGTGATATGCACTACAGCGTGTATATGGTGAGGATCAAATATAACAACCCCCAATGACACTGCAAGAGGTATCTGAGGTGCAAGTCAGGTTTCCGGGAGTGCTGTAGCTTGTACTGGTCACCTTCAGAATTCAGCTAAGATGCAGTAGAGATGCGTGGGAGAGATGTGAAACTCTAGGACAAGGTGTGGAGCTTAGGATGTGGTTCAAATTTCAGTAACATAGTGTGGATCTGTATAACAAGGTTTGATGAGGTGCAATGAGGTGCAGTATGATGCAACATCCAAGAACAAGTGGTAACAGAAATACTCTGCAAAGTATAATGAGGTTCAGTGAGGTTCAGTGAGGTTTTATGAGTTGCAACTAGGTGTGATGAGGTTCAGTATGGTTCAGTGAGTTGTGATGAGGTGCAATGAGGTTCAGTGTTATTGAACAAGGTGTGAGATGGTGCAGTGCCAATAATAAGGTGTAACAGCTATGTTCAGCAAAATATAATGAGGTTCAGTGGTACACAATGAGGTGTGGTGAGGTGAAACAAGGTTCAGTGGGATACAACAATATGTGACTAGGTGCAAGGATAATTTTCAGTGTTATGTAACAAGGTTTAAAGCTGTAGAAAGAGGTTCAGCAATGTGTGATGAAATTCATCAGTGTACAATGAGGTGTGGAGAGGTGCAACAAATTGCAATGAGGTGTGATGTTGAGAAAACAATGTAAAGACTACTTTCAGCAAAGTATAACAAGGTTCAGTGGACTATGATGATATTAAACAGTGTTTAATAAGGTTTGGTGCAATACAACAATATGCAACAAGGTGTGAAAATGAGGTTTGATGGTGTACAATGAGGTTCAGTGAGGTGCAACAAGGTGCAAAGGCAGTGCAAAGGCAAGAATGAGGATCAAAGACAAGGTTCAACGTTCAACGTTCAAGGACAAGGTTCAGAGTTTTGGAAACAGGTGCGAAGTTCACAATTTTATGTTATGAGAACTATATCCAAGGGAAGGAAACTTGTTGTAAAATATAGCTAGGTTACATACTTTTATACTACAAATCATGAATAGTAAACAAAGTGGTCAATGGATACAAATTTGGAGATGTGATGGCAATGCACTTTCTTATTTCACTCAATGCCACCCCAGACAGTGAATATACACTCACCTACATTATCATCTGCCTCATGAATGAATACCAGCACCAACACCAATATTCCCCATGCCAAGCACAAGCTTCTGAGGACCCCCAGAATGAAGCTATGGCTGTTACTGGTGCCCCCTCTCATGGTATTGCCCACATCACTTGTTTTTCATGTGGTAAGAAAGGTCATTATCAGTCCAACTGCACCAATTCTTCCAGCCCCCATCCCATCAAATCTGGATCTATAGGGCATGCTGCTCTTGCTTTGGAGGATGACTCTGATGATGATGAAGCTTCTTAGTTTCCGAGGGTGCGATTTATTTCTTTTATTTTTGTCTTATTTTCTGGTCATTTTGCCATTTGCGAGGGGTGTGTTGGAATATGGGAATCAAACAGCTCAATTCCTGTGATCCCGTGCACTGAATGTGCCACCACAATTATGTAGAATTTTTATATAAACTGAATTCTCCGTTACAGAGTAAATTTAGCTAGTATAAATTGTATTTACAGTATATATATAAAGTATTTACATTATTGTATGCTATGTGTTTACCTCCCAATCTCATGGTTTTTATCTGTTTGCTTTGGTCTTTTCAACAAGAGGTTGTGATCATGAAACTAAAGAAACTGAGAATCAAGGTGAATAAATGTCCACAAGCAAACAGAACAAGTTAGAAAGAAAAGGAAGGGAAATATCAATGTCTGCATATCATACAATAAAGCTTCACAATATATTTCAACAATGTAAAATGAGATGAAAGTCAATGATAAAAAGGGTGAAGAACATGATAGAACCTATTGAAATATATTCCAGGTGCTCTGGACCTTTGTCAGGTACATTCTAATTGCTGTATTGAGTTGCAGATGAGTTTGTTGTGTTTCAGAATAGTGTAGGACAGGTATAGCATAGCTTCACAGTTGATCCAGATGTTTCACAAGCTTCGGACTTGGCAGATTAACATCTATAACATGCGACTGGTGTCCTGGGACTTCGGGAACTTTGGAAGCATGATGGAAATATTAAGGAACATGATCCGACACAGTGCAAAATAGGTGCGAGGTTCATACAATCAAAAACTAAATTTCAGGGGGCGTAGAGCGGTCCGGCTCATTATCGGATGATGGCACTTTGTTTTTAACTGCTTGTCCTGTTTGATCGCTTCAACGCTAAGTAACATGGAGACCTCTATGTCCTCGAAGAAACTCGAGATTACTTTCTGTTGTTCTCGATATTCATTACAGGGCCAGCGATTGTCGTATTCTGCGAGGCCGTACAGTCCTATCCTGGAGACATGGCAAATTCGGTATTAGCCTTCGACTGAAATCTGTCTTTGCGCCGGCTATATGAGGGGCTGTACTATGTTGATATTTAGAGGAACAATCATACTGCACACCATCCAATCCAATTTATCACACATGCACGCACATGAGCGACAGAACCCTAATATTGGCATCAGTTGGGTATTAATTGATATACTCCCACAACACAGTAAAGTTCCACGGACATTTTCCCTTTTCATCAGCCATCACTATCATCTGCCCCAATATCGATTCTCACCTATGCCTCCCATGTTCAGTTCACACACGGTCATTACTGGGGACACTATCAACAGGTCAACAATTATTCCAAAGGTATGCCACAGCGATATATCATGCTATTCCACGTGCACATATACATATACAAAATTTTTAGGTGCATGGGATCGCCTGGTGGATGCTGCTTCACCTGCCGCCTTCCATAACTCCAGAGACCGTCGTGACCCCCGAAATGCCATCCAAATACACGAGTCGCCGTGTTGAAGCATATTATGGACTGGATCCACGGCCTTGATCCAGCAATGCAAAACGCACTGATTGTGTGGCTTTATGGTCCAGCAGGAGCAGGCAAATCGGCCATCGCACAGTCGATCGCAGAGCTATGCTACAAGGAGGGGATTCTTATAGCGAGCTACTTCTTCTCCAGATTCGATTCCACCAGAAACCACGAACGCTCTCTCATCGCAACAATTGCATATCAGACTTCGCTCTGCATTCCAAACTTCAGAGAACGTATCGAAGCTACGATCAACCACGACCCCTTGATATTCGACCGCTCGCTCACCGTCCAGATGTCGGTTCTGGTCATCCAGCCTTTGCAGGATTGCATTAGCTCCGATACTTCAGCACCAACTCGCGTCGTCATTATCGATGGCCTCGACGAGTGTGAAGACCGACAAGGCCAGATCGAAATCTTAACTACTATATCGAAGGCCCTCGAACAACATCGTTTACCCTTTATCTTCCTTATAGCGAGTCGTCCTGAGCACGACATCAGAACTGCCTTCGGCTACGAATATCTCAAGGATATCACGATGAGCGTGCCACTCGATAACGAATATCGCCCGTCCGATGATATCCGCCTGTTTCTTCAAGACAGCTTCACAGAAATCAAGAAAACCCATCTATTTCGTGCAGATATACCGGATACATGGCCAGATGGCGACATATTGGAAAGCTTGGTGAAGAAATCATCTGGTCAATTTATCTATGCATCGACCGTCATTAAATTTGTGAAATGTTGTCGTCATCGGCCGCCTCAGCGGTTGGAGATTGTACTAGGACTCCGTGCAGTTCAACGTGACATGCCATTCGCTGAGCTTGATGCTCTGTATATGCACATTTTCTCGTCCATGGAGGATCCCGAGGCAGTGTTACAGATTTTAGCTTACGAATTTCTCACATCAGGAATGCTCTTCTACGATGGAATTAATCTGGATCTATTGTCGCTTCATCCTGGAGATGTTGTTGAATTGTTCTGTGATCTTACCTCACTTGTTTCCAGTCACGGCCAGGGAAAGGAGGGAGATCAAGTTGGATATTTTTCATGCGTCTCTCGAGGACTTTCTGCTCGACCAATCGAGGTCACAACAGTTCTGGATCAATTCCAAGGTCCGGCAAGCCGAATTCGCACATCTGTATATTCATTACCTGAAAGGTCAGTGGGCGAATGGTGAGTTAACGCCCGATGCTCAAGTGAAATTGATTACAGATACACTGTCCAGTCGCATCAATCTTCAAGATACGAAGATTTTTCTTCATCATTTTTCGAATGCCACGGCTACATCAGATCTCTTGGAAGACCTCGGGAAAATCAGCATTTGGTCAGTTTTTCAGAAAATCGACTTTTGTGAATATTTTCCGCATTTTCTTGCTTCCATCGAAAAGGTGGTACGTTTTAGCTTTCTCTACTCGTCTATTGCCGAGCTTTGATTATTTACGATCCAATAGGGACACGAAAATTGGACCAAGTTATACTCTCATCAGCTCCACATTTTCAACCAATCTGCACAAGGAATTATGGAACAAATGTATACTTGCCCAAACCTGACTGCTTTGGTCGCCATTTTTAACTTGGGTATTAACATATGGCATAAAGACACGTCTGTATTATTCCGGTTAAGCAAAGGCCACAGAAAACTCGACAAGCTTTCCTTCCGGGACAATATGCACTATTTCCCGGATTACAGAAAATTTATCGGAGAGTTCCTCACGAATCCCACCCGTTGCGGTATTTATGGGTTGACAGGTAAAAGGTATGCGATAGCGGCGGAGTATTTTCTGCATTACATATGCGATCACATGGAACGCATTATGCAGTCGAATTATGCACTGCATCATTGGTGTTATCAGAGACGAAGAACCAAATTTTTGTCCCGTCGCAGATCTGCCACCCCGAACCGATTCCAAGCCAAAAAGATCAAAAAACGCGGCCTTCGGGGTGGGAACCGCATCTCCCATACCTACTACCGAGGGCATGTTCGGCCGGCTTTCGCCTTGCACTTCAGTGTCTTTCATTTGTGCTACGCCAAGCCGATAGATCAGAGGACTTGATTGCTTTAGCTCGCCAACGAATACTCTGGTCATCTCCATGCCTTTTGCCTCATGATACCAGGACTGCGAGGTGCGACGTTGTTCGATATCTGGAGAGGGTAGATGCAGGAGCAGGAGAGATATTTGTGCAAGAGAAGAAGAAGAATAGAGAACACCCCTCGGAGCAGTCCCGCCTCTTTCCCACTTCCCAATCTTATGCGTGCCCATGGGACTGTTTTAACCCCTAGTACGGGCAGAGTTACAGCTAATATATGAGTCCAAATAAGTATGACTACTACTGCTGGAATGCCAACTGGAATGACAGCAGCGAGGACATTAGTTCCGTGAATGAGACGACACACATCTGATCCTGGATGTTTGTGGAAGGGCATGCGGCGCGTGTTAAACCAACAGACCATCGAATGATCTTCCATTTCTCTGGGACATGTCTGACCAGGATTCCCCGACATAGCCGTATGCCGGTCGACATCGACAAAAACCCAATTCCCATTCGACTTCATCCAATGATTCGAAATCAAGTCACCGACCGCAAATCGATTACTAGTCATGACCATTTAACAAATTTCATACCACCATGATCGGGCTTCCCTAGTACCAATTCACGGAGTGAGAGACGACCTATGTCTTATCCCCTCCTGGCCAACAATCCATACAGGACCCGGGAATATCCCAAGGGATGTCACAAGTCGGTTTTGGCAGGTGATTTCTGCGAGCCGGCGCAAACACTCACCGAGAACAATACGCACACTAAGACTCGGATTCTGAACGTGCAGACTCCGCTGCTCAGTCGGGCGGTGTCTCACTTTTTGGGATATGCGGAAGAGATGTAAAAAATAAAATCGGTGAAAGGATACATAGTGAAACGGAGCGAGTATATAGTTTTAACGCACAATTGTGGCTATTGAATCAATGAATAATAACGAGTTGGGTTGTCCACGCGAATACGGAAGTTTCCGACACTGGCGGGTTGAGGAGAGTGAGCTCACCCTAACCCTAAGAAGCGCGAACCACAGGCATCGACATCCTGCGACTTGAATTTGCTTCAATCGACTCGAGCGCGAACCCCTCAGCAAAGTCTAACCCTCGGAAGTTGAATGGACACGGGATCCCCACCCTCAAAATTAACGTCAGTGTCAGTGATTCAGAACGTAGCTCGCTTCTCTACCCAACGACAGCAGTAGCGCAAACGCAAGCTAGAAGCGCAGCTTGTGCAGAAAGACGAAGAAGTGTGTGAATTTCCAGCGCTACGCTACCCTTGCCTGCATATAAATTCTGATTCACGGTTATTGCCTCCCTGCCCTGCCTATCTCTCCCTGTATCCCTTCCCCCCCTCCTCACTGTCACGGTCACCCCGCAAAACTCAAACATCGCAACATACCAGATAGCATCCCTCCTCAGCACGCGCACGACCTATCTTGCTAAGCTCTCCCTCTTGCACGCGCTCGACACGCTCGATGCACACGCACAGGAGAACGCGGAGCTGTGCAGAGATCTTGAGGCTATGCGCAGGAAGTTGCGGGCATGCGAGGAGGCGAGGGAGAGTGTACAGAGGGAAAGGGATGAGTCGAGGGAGCGGGTAGAGGGGCTTGTTGAGAGAGATGCGTGGGTTTTTTTGCTTTCAATGCTTTTCCTTTCTACATATTGGATGAAAAGCAAGTTTTTGATGATGATGTGTTTATGCAGTGCAAGTGGAGCACGGTTATAAGAAATGGCATGTTAATCGGATGCAGCTCTCGGGTCTCGCAGGTACGAAATAACACGCATATACTGCATACGCTGTATCATCTCAAGCGCATATCCTCTCGCATTCTACCGTTTTTACAGATGAACGTCCTGACTTTGTCATCCACCAACCAATCCCGCTACATCGCTCCCACTCGCACCGCTCCTCTTCAATCACCCTCGGCCACAACTCCACCGAATACGCACCCCGCATAACCCACATTCTCTCTACGTAGCCCTCTATCGAACAAGCAGCGCACGCACGCACGCAAGTCCGTGCGGCGGCGCTTGAGGCGATAGTCGCGAGGAGGGAGGAGGGAGGTGGAGTTCGAGGGGCCCGTTTGTATGAGGGGGACGCGTGAAGGGTACGGGCGGTATTATGGAGGGGAGGCGCGGTGATAGTGATTGGAATATGCACAGGGATAGGGATACGGACAAGAACGGGTGAGGATGAGCGGGATGAGCGGGGCAGACATGGTCTTGGTCTTGGTGACGGGGAGAGGAGCCTAAGGGAGACAGAGACAGAGAAGGAGGAAGAAACGGAGGAGGCGGAAGCAGAACAGATCATCGCGATACTCGACGTGAATGTTGCGCGGAACCGGATGCTCGAATGGGTGAGTGTTCGCCTGCTATTTTTTGCGGTTATTCTTTTGTTGTCCCTGTAGTCCTGACCGTCACTCCCATTCTCGTCCCTACTATGCATTCGTATTTTTATCCCTTCCTTCTTTCCTTTTTGCTTCCTTCCTAGTATCTATCTACCCAGTATAATATCGTCTTTGTCGCTTTCGCTTTTTCGTGCTTCTAATTTTGATTTTTCATTCTCTCTTCTAAACGTTGAGTTATGTTCTGCACTCTGACTCTTTATGTCTTTTTATTTAGCTCGCTAACGCGAGGGCGGCATCTGCATCTGTGGCTGCCTCCGCCGCTGCTTCATCATCGCCATCGACAGCCACTTCAACTCCTCGACTTTCTTCTGACAAAACTGCCATCAATACCAAGAAAGCAGTTACCTCGACATTGACTTCCGATAATCCTACTCGTGTTCGTGCATCTTCACCGTCACCACTAACTTCAGCTCCCGCTCCCGCCGCTGACGACACTCAAACTCAGCCCCAGCTCCAACCACAGACACATACGCATATATTGCAAAGCCTCGAGCGGGGGATAAACGAGCTGGGCGAGCGTGTTGATATGTTCGCTCATGAGCGGGGGAACGGGGTGCTGCTGTTGGTGTTTGTGGTGGTGGTGGTGGTGATGGTGGTGGTGGTGATGGTGGTGGTGTGAGGGGTTCTGGGTCTGCCCTCGGTCCCAGCTCTGTGGCAGGTACTGGCTCTATGGAAAACGCGGACAAGGAAAAGCACAGGAGGCCCAGAGGACGACGGGCGGGAAGGACGCAACGATGCACACTCGCGCGCGCACGTCAAAATTGAAAGATCTGAGAATTCGGGTGCGTCGTTTGGAAGCGCAGTGTGCACGGTACGTTGTCCCCTTGTTCTCTTTTCTTTCTTTCTTTCTTTCTTTCTTTCTTTCTTTCTTTCTTTCTTTCTTTCTTTCATATCACGCGCGCATCTTGGTTTTGTTCTTCTTGGGGCTCGTGGAGGTGGGAATTTTAGGATTAAAGATTTTATTTTTGGATGGAATTTCCCGTTTTCTAGTTTGAGGCGTTACGATGCTAATTTACTTGATGAATAAGTTGCTAGAGGAAGTTGAAGATATGTGTCGGTATGATGGGTCGGTGGTGCAGGATCAAGGGCAGAACCAGGGACGAGAGCGCGGGGTGAGAGAGAGAGATGTGAACATCGGTATGGGTGTGGGCGTGGGTAACGTGAGGGAGAGGAGCAAGAGGTGTGTCAGATATTCGTCTTTCGTCTTTCGTTGCTCATTTTTGTTTTGCGACTCTCTGCTTCTGTTTTGTTTGCTCGATGCTATTTTTTCTTTCTCATGCTTTCTGTTATCAATGCCATACTGCGTCATTGTTTTAAAAGCTTCTTTATACTTCACATAGGGAAGTTACATTGTAGTGAGTGACGCGGTCCATAGAACGCATACAATGTATATGATTCACTCGGTGTCAATGAATTCTATGGAAGCTGGCTGTAATTAGTATAATAGATATAATATACAATGTAGTGATTGAATAAGTACTGTGAATTCACATGTATAAGCACAGTGTTACCCAAATTCAGCTGCAGCTGCTCATATTTTAAGGTCAGCCCCGAGGATATCGGCCACATGCTGACTGAAATAGTACTGAGTATTGCATTGGGGTATTTACCAAATTAAGTAGTGCAAATAAATGGTTAAACAAATATATTGCAAATGAATATGAAGTAATTAATGGGTTTACAGCCGCATAAACTCGGCCCGGCCTGACCAATGCTACAGACCGGTCATAGCTGACCATTCAATGAGCCAAAATACAGAATATGGAGACCAAAGAATGAAACTTGACATTATAAAAAATAAATTAGAACTGGATATGAGGTGGTTAATGTCTCTGCAGTCGCATAAACTTGGCCCCGACCTGACCGATGCTACAGACCAGCCATAGCCAACCATTCAGTGAGATAAAAGACAGAATATGGAGACCAAAGCATAAAATTTAACATTAGAACAAATAAAATAGAGCTGGATATGAGGTAGTTAATGTCTCTGCAGTCGTATAAACTCGGCCCCAACCTGACCGATGCTACAGACCGGTCATAGCCGACTATTTAGTGAGCCAAAATACAGAATACGGAGACCAAAGAATGAAACTTGACATTAGAATAAATAAACTAGAGCTGGATATGATGTGGTTAATGGCTCTCCAGTCACATCTACTTACTACTACCCTGGCCAATTACACTATTTAGGAAAGACCAACTATTCAGTACAACAAAACATTTAATATTCATGTGAATGCATTTAATTTACTGCCTGAACAAATGTGTTGCAGCTGAATATAAAGTTGATAAATGCTCTGTGGTTCTCTCAGCTTTTTACCAGCCAGGATGAGAGCACAGTTTGGGCCATGTAGACTATTATTTCAGATAAAATACTCCATATTGACTTGAATGGATGCAAGTAAATGACCAAAAAAATACATTGAATCTGAATATGAACATGTAGAATATCTGGCAACCCGCCACTTGTTAGATGAATGTTTAAATTCTATTCAGACAAATCTCAATACAAAGCTCATTAACACACTTTTCTGTGCCATGAAAATTGAAAGAACAGATCTAAATTAAACTTACACATTCCTAACTAAAAATCTTACAAATTTATTCCTGACAGGACCTCTGAACAACTGAATATTTTTGAAATCATTGCTTTTGAGCCAAATTAAACCAATGCATAGTGACTATGAAATGTGTTAAAGCAGTCCAAGTTTGGATGATTTAAGGGGAGAAGTGGACAAACAATACTGCAGTAAAAACCAGTGGTGAACCTGTGTTGCTGCAAATGGCAGCTCAATTCACTATAGTTCAATGATTTAGATGAATAGATCACTTTCATCCATTCCTGTCAATATTTTGTATTTAACCTAAATGAGTGAATGGATTTTCTAAGACTGTGTAGTTGGCTAGACTGGGTACAAGCTGATGCAACTGTAAAACAATGAGCCACTTTATATTCTGCCCCAATTTATTTCTGCAGGCATTTATTGTCATCCATTCTTGTTGATATTCTGTATTTCAGGTGAATGAATGGTCAGTTTGGCCCAACCAGTCACATCAGCTAGGCAAGGGACAACCTGATGAGACTGTAAAGCCATTAATGACTTCATATTCAGCTCCAATATATTTTTCCTTCTATTCACTGATCCATTTGTCTCAATATTTAGTGTTTTATCTCAAAATTCAGTATTTTGGCAGACTGAATGGTTGGCTTGGACTGGCCTGTACCATATGCTATGCTGGAGTCAAGCTGAGGTGACCGCAGAGCCATTGATTACTACATATTCAGTTTCCATTTATTTATTCAGCTATACACTTTCATCTATTTATTTAAATATTCTGTACTTTAGCTCACTGAATGATCGGCTATGCCCAACTTGTATTATTGGGAAAGCTGAGGCAGAGTTTGAGCAACTGCAGAGAGCCATTATCCAATTCATATTCAGCTCCAATTTATGTTTTTGCTATTAAATTTCACCTATTTGTCTCAATATACAGTATTTTGTCTCACTGAATGATCAACTTTGACTGGCATGCAGCATTGGTTGGGTCGGGGGCCGAATTTATGCAACTACAGAGCCATTAACCACCTCATATGCACCCCAATTTTTTCTACAATGAACTTTTATTCATTTGTCTCAATGTTGTGTATTTTGGCTCACTCAGTGATCAGCTATGACCGGTCTGTGACATCGGATAGGCCAGGGCTGAGATTATACAACTGCGGAGCCACTATCTACTTCAAATCCAGCTCCAATTTATTTTTTTCTAGTGTTAGATTTCATCCTTTGCTTGCTATATCTTTCATTTTGTCTCACTGAATGGTTGGCTTTGGCCGGCCTGTAGCATTGATCAGTTCGGAACCAATTTTATGTGACTGGCAAGCCATTATCTATGTTGTATCCAGCTCTGATTTATGTTTTCTAGTGTTAAATTTCATTCTTTGGTCTCCATATTTTTTATTTTGTTCCACTGAATGGTTGTTACTGATTGGCCTGCATTATTGGTCAGGCCGGAGCCGAGTTTATGCGACTACAGAACAATTAACTATCTCATATCCAGCTCCGATTTATTATTTCTGATCGTAAATTGCATCCGTTTGTCTCAATATTCTGTCTTTTGGCTCATTGAATGATCGGCTATGACCGGTCTGTAGCATCGGTCAGGTAGAGGCCGAGTTTATACGACTGCAGAGACATTAACTACATCATATCCAGCTCTATTTTATTTGTTCTAATGTTAAATTTTATGCTTTGGTCTCCATATTCTGTCTTTTATCTCACTGAATGGTTGGCTATGGCTGGTCTGTAGCATCGGTCAGGTCGGGGCCGAGTTTATGCGACTGCAGAGACATTAACCACCTCATATCCAGTTCTAATTTATTTTTTATAATGTCAAGTTTCATTCTTTGGTCTCCATATTCTGTATTTTGGCTCATTGAATGGTCAGCTATGACCGGTCTGTAGCATTGGTCAGGCCGGGGCCAAGTTTATGCGGCTGCAAACCCATTAATTACTTCATATTCATTTGCAATATATTTGTTTAACCATTTATTTGCACTACTTAATTTGGTAAATACCCCAATGCAATACTCAGTACTATTTCAGTCAGCATGTGGCCGATATCCTCGGGGCTGACCTTAAAATATGAGCAGCTGCAGCTGAATTTGGGTAACACTGTGCTTATACATGTGAATTCACAGTACTTATTCAATCACTACATTGTATATTATATCTATTATACTAATTACAGCCAGCTTCCATAGAATTCATTGACACCGAGTGAATCATATACATTGTATGCGTTCTATGGACCAAGTCACTCGCTACAATGTAACTTCCCTATGTGTATACTTTTGACTTTCGTATATCTCGACATCCTTTTTTTTGTTTTTGTTTGCCTTGATTTCTCCTCTTTTTGTTTTTCTCTTTTTACTTTTTCGATCGGTCTTTCTGACCCGCTTTATCTTATTTATTTCTCTTTACAGGACGTACGGAACAACGCGAACAAGACTGCCCTCATCAGCCTCCATCTTCGTCTCTGTCCCCGGAAACGCTGGCACTGTTCATGTTCTAATCCCTGCTCCACATCCAACACCTCTTCCCGCTCCTACCCTTGCTACCGTTCATGATCCCGATGCGCCCGATTTAATAGACAAAGACAACAAAAACGGCGACGACGACGGCAAGATGTCGATGGAGCTCGCGATACCTCTGATGCCTTCCAGTGTGATCTCGATATCTGTCCATGACTCGGAGGGGTTGGAGGAGGAGGAGGAGGATGGAGCTGGTAATGGGGCTGGTTAGGGGTGCGCCTGCTTCGATCATTGGATGAGGGGCAGGGTCAAAGTTGGAATCAGGGCTCTCTGAATGATGAAGATTGGGACGACGATCGTCAATCAGAACACGAGCATGAGCATGAACAGCAGGAAGAGTCTGGCGACGATGAGGATGAGGATGGTGCCGTCGCCGGTGTTGTTACTGTTACAGCAGAATGTGGGGTATAGGGAGCAGGAGGGCGCTGAGCGTGGGCAGCGAAGTGTAGAAGCTGGTTCTGCTCCTGTGCAACCTCTAGCCACAGCTATACCTCTGGCCCAAGTGTCAGCTCAAGTGCCAGTTCCAGTCACCCCTGATCGAGCTCGCCTCGTCTCCATTCATCGTGCCCTCACCTTTACCCTTACCTTTACCAGCATTGCCTCTCACACCCACATTGGCACCAGCACCAACACGCGTGCACGCAAGGGCACTAACATCACCAACATCACCACAATTACCACCGCCGGCATCCGCACGCGCTACGGCGGCTCAGTCGGGTAGCGCTCTGCCTTCGCCTAGTGTCCTTCACCTCAACCTCGACCTCGACCGCGATGACTTCGACGTTTATTTAGATGGTGAAGAGTCCCTGGATGATGGCGAGGACGATAACCGCGATAGTGATGGCCATGATGTCGATCCCGACGACGACAGTCATGACGTCGATGGCTCAAGGGAATCATTTGAGGTGGAGTACGAGCGGCAACTTGAGAGGCGGCAGATTGCGTATGCGGTGCTGTCAGTCTCGATGTTTGGGGCTGGGTCAGGGGCTGGGCACGAGGAGGGGTGAAGGGAGAGTGAGAGGACTTGGTGAGCCCGCGAGGCGGGTTCGGAGCATCATGCAAGGTGAAGGAGGGAGGAAGCAATGAGGGATCAGGACCTGGACCTGGACGAGCATCCCTGAAGTGCGTTCACAAATCGGACTTGTTCTTTTCTTTCTAATCTGTTGAATATCAATCTGGTTGCACAATGTAAGTCATATTCCAACCTTGGGTAACGAGTATCATGCCTTCAGTCATGCTTGTGGACAACAAAAATGAGAGCAATTGAGGTAGCAGTAACTAGGCGGAGCGAGTCATAAACAGATCTACTGACACCGTCGCTTGAGCGTCTAGGTTGGAAATGCGTTACCAGTTCTCGCTATAGATACGGACAATACAACTACCAAAGGCAGTGAAGTCCTAGTTAAAACACAGAAGTCAGGCCATGCATGCATGCCGGCGCTGGATATATTCGCTGCTAGTAAGTACCTCGAACAAATGTGAAGTTGCGAGAGTAACTTTCAGCAGTGGGGTGGTCGACAAGGTCATTTCTTTCTGCGGAATTGACGCTTTGAGCGGGTCAATTTCATGCGACAGTAAAATCGCAGAGCATCCAAATATGAACCTTAAGTAGTTGTCACTGTCGAGTACTATTGCTATAAATATATTCATACCCAAATGTGAAGTTTGTACTCACCCCTCGGACACGATCTAATCCGTAAATCCGTTCTGAAACTGTAGAGAGCAATGTAGATTACTTCCATTTGGCGAATGTCTATTATCGTTGACGTTGTTCCTGAAACCTCGCACTACGTGTAGCAGTACCATGCGCTCTCAACCTGGGCATGGTGTGAAGGTGAGCAAGGCATGCTCTGTACGAAAGGAAGAATTGCCAAAGTCGAACCTTATATTGCAGCCATTGATATAACCTGTCCATGCTCTCATGTGACAACCCACAAGTCGGCGACCGCCACCTGCATTCTGGAGCGCTTTCATAGTTTCGCCGGTTATAGTTTTTGGGCTCCGTGGAGGATATGCCAATGGACGTCGATTGCTGAGAGCTCAGTTGAATATTGTGTATCAGGGGCTTGAATAATATGTAGAGGGGATTGTTTAGAAAGGCAGTACGAGCTGCCTTTCATAGTTCACCGCATGGGAAGAAAGTCAGGGATGGCGAGTTGTTATCTGCTATCTTCCGTGAGCTATGTAAAGAAGCCGCGGGTCATGACAGAGAGGATACTCTTCAGTATCTGAACCTGAAGTGACACTAAATTCTGCCCCAGTGTGTGCGGGTCTTGTCTTGGAGCATAAGCATAAGGTCTGTCCCCATGCTGCATCACCCCACTTGCTTCCTGGTATATCCAAACAGGATAATTTTAAATCTTTATAAAACTCCTTAAAATCTAGTCAAAATAAATCGAACACGGCTGTTATTAACACATTTTTGTCAACTTCTCGAATGCCCACCCTGCCGATTTATCATGAAATTTCACTAAGCTTTTTAATAGATTTCATTGCACATGGTGTGATAAAACTTTTACTTAGCCCTTCCAATAAAATTCGATTCCTGGTTGGCTAGACGCATCGTGTTGGGCACAATCCAATTCTGGAAAGAGCCCTTCAGGAGTCTGTCCTCGCGACTGCGTACAAGTCAAATGTGGGCACGGACTGCTCGGGGAACACTATCATGTTGTAACAGAATCCCCGCAATTGTCGGAGTTTCACCACGACAGGCCCGATAATCTCTTAGACCCCCGAACCCGAACGCCAAAACTGGCCTGAATGGGCCCACCTGCCTCTCCACTATTTAAGGTTCCAATTCAAAGCTCATATACTCACACACCTTCCTAAATTCAATTGTTAGATCATAAGTTCCCATACACATTAGAAGAAAGATACCAGATTCACCGGTTGGAAATGCACTAGTGTGGGCAAGTGATCTAGAATTCTGGAAGAATGTTAAGAAACGGGAAGCGCCGTGCACACACATGAAATCCAGGCCCCAGAGTTCGGTACCCATAAAGTACGGCGTACGCTCTACGGTGTGCTCAGTATAGAAATACCAGACTCCAAACAAAGCTGATATTTCGGACTATGCTATAGCTTCTGAGTTTCCAGAATGTCCGACTCCTGAGTCCGGCACTAAAACGATCGAGATCTCGAATCGCTCCACCTTTGTAGAATGAAATGGACGAACTGAGCTGGGTCGTCACCAATAGATATGAAAAAACGTTTTCTGTTGTTAATAAACCACTGTACCTTTCTAAGAGGAGCATACGGGGTAAGCAGGGTCTCCGAGATGAACATATCAAAGATGCAAAATAGATGGAAGGATCAAGTATCACGGGTACATAGCGACTTCCAGAGAACAAATCTCTGTGCTTTCAGACTACAGCTATGCTACTGTTGGTAGTATGCTCATTCAAGCTTCATACAAGCGAAACTGTTGAACCCTGAGAGCTAGTCCATGGCACATATACGCACTGGATTTTACACTCTCGATATGAAGCATATGTTCCAATGTCTAGACTGGTAGGCAATTGTTTGAAGTCGTGAGGATCACCAGAAAATAAACGAGCAAATTAGGATTGCATTCAATCTTGGGGTGCACACTCTCAGAAGAGGTCTATCAGCTATACAACTTTCTCACAATTAACCAAATTCGTGTTTCAGGTGCTAGAGAATATACCGTCTCATTATAAGCTTATATGGATCACGAGAACAAATTATTTATAAATCGCTGAGTGAACCTTTACGATTGTTTTCATTGCTACTAGCCCCTCAAAGGTGCAACGACCGAGATTTGCACATGCCAAGAAAGATGAACACGAGTCGCAAATCTCCCCAGACATGGTGTGACTTTCCTCTCCTTATCTTTTCATCTCAATCACTGGATGATATGTGTTCGTAGCCATCTTTTAATTGAACCTTTATAGCGAGGAAAGGGAGGATGGGCCACAACAACAACAAACATGACTTGTGCAACCTTCGAACCGCACAGCGCTCATTTAACCACCAGAAGAACGAGAAGCTGATGAAGAAAGTTGGAATCAGTAATTGATTATCATGATATTCAAAAATACTTCTCATGGGTTTCTTTGCCTGATCAAGCTGTATCGGTAAGTGCTATGCTTTCTAAAAGTCGTGCGTGTTATAAATGCTCGAGTCTATTAATAGGTGTATATCATAAAGGATAGACTCGACGTCGTTGGCGGTGATTTTTTGATTTACATTGCGGCTATGTACCTATTCCGTCGAATTTCAGGAGAAGGGATTGGTGGACTCTTGCAATCGAAAGACCAGAATAATCGACAGGCTCCATCACGAGAGCGATGCAGGAGATAATTTACAAGAGCGGTGATTGGAGGTGGATGCAAATGGGATGATGTGCCAAAGCTGCGCCATATGTGGTAAGAGAGGGGGCAAGAGAAAAGGCCGTGGCGTCCGTGCCACGTCCGTGCACCTGTTTCACGGACCTGCACGGACTTGCACGGACCTCACCAAGTGATGCTCTTAAATATCTAAACATATGTACTTTCAAGAGACTTACAGTAGTAATTATGTGGTTACATTCTATTAAAGCTTACCTGGGAATGACAAATGATGCTTTGAAGCGTGTTATCTGAGGACTTTTACTTACAATTGCTCCATCGGACAATCCCGAAGGCAACGGAATATTCCGACCACCTTCATGAATGAGCGCTAAATCGGCGCACAAACTGTAGTAGACAGATAAGCACCACCAAATCAATATAAAATCTTTCCTTGTTGCATATATATTCAGATAAATTAAGTATTACTACATATAATATACCAATGAACATGTTTATAACTGCCCTCAATTCATGATGACAGACCAATATCACACCCAAGTCACGGCTACTAATACCAATACTAGTCAGTCCTAATCCTTCCTACTGCCTACCGAGTATTTTTTAAAATAAAAATTTGAGTACATTTACATGCACGGACTTACTCACCTTGCACAGACTTGAGCACGGACTGCTAAAATTTCCGGCACGGCTCAGCACAGACCTGCACAGACCTGCACAGACTTTAAATATGCTGTGTTAAATTAGCACGGATCTGCACGGACACATCACGGACCTGCACAGACATGGCACGGAAATATGTGGTCATGACACGGACCTGCATGGAAGAATGTTGTGTTCCACAGGGTAAGGATCTAGCAGTATTGCCAAGCTAATATTCTAAAATTGAGCGATGCTTGATATTGGCTTGATATGGAAGTCGGAATAGGACAATTAACCGTAACACAGTCAATATTGTACGCTCTATAACAGCGCCTGCTGCCCATCCGCAGTTATAATTTATGAAGGGCAGTGATTGCTAACTGGAACAAAAGAGGGGTGTTTCATCACGCTGCATTTAAACCCCTCCGTCAAGACTTGAAAGTCGCTTTAAAAATCAACACAATTTTTTATCTGTCTCAGTACTTTCACATCAAATAACCGGTATCCATTACTATTCCTTGTCATACAAAATTCCATTTGTGCCGGGGTAGCTGGAAACGAACAATGGGGTCTAGACATAGGAAACCATCAGAATAATTGGAGTCCTTATGGCGACTTCCCGGAGGAGTGGAACGGTGGAGACCGTGCTGATATAGCGAGTGATAGTGAGCTTGAGGTGAGTGGATTATTTCTTAAACTTTCTCACTTTTTGTGGCTGATCACATCTAACTCGTTAAGCCGGGAATTAATTATGTCAACTTTCCCAAGTCAAAGCCTCCTTCTAATATACTTGTATGACCATGTCCTATGCCAAGACCTATTCCAAAGTAGAGAGTATAGTACTGTGTCCAGTTTATTATTCACAAATATTACTGCTACTTTGAACCTACTGTCATACATTGTAATATTGGACATCTAGGGTCCGACTTGTAGGCAAGCCACAGCTCATCAAATTGACTGTTTTTCAATATTTCCCGTACTACAAAACCAATGGAGACCGGATACAATCTCTACACATCCTTCAGCTAGGATTATATGATTGCACGGATCTCTCACGGAAGTCAGTGTGATCACTATAACATTGCACGGATCTCGAATTATAGTTCACGGACATAGCACGGACGTGCACGGACGCCACGGACTGCCACGGACGTGCCACGGCCTTTTCCTGTGCCCTAAGAGAGGCCGCGCCCAACTGCGCGCCTCTGACAGAAAGTTTGACGCTCCTACTGCATGAACAGAGGCCATCATTTGGATGACATCGACATCAATATCATTCGAAGCTTCGAGTTCGGCAAGACAAGGCCAACAAGTCAAATTTGAAACAAACACTGGTTGATCGTGAACACCACGAATCGTGATGATGAGCCTGAGTCGGACTCAAGGGGGAAATTATATCATGATTCAGACGGGGCTCAACCTTCAACGTTTTTGAGCTCGTGTGGGTTACGTTACGATGTACACATATATATACGTACAATAAGGTCACTGATACGCCATAATACACAGCCCATTTTAGAGTTTATCGTTACTTTTGGACAGCCAAGTAAGTGTCCTTATTTTAACCTGGGATTTAGGATAGGGAAGAATGACAGTGTGCCACTCGCTCTGGGAATAATATGTCTATAATCAGTGTTTCAAGGCTACCTGGAGAACGCGAAAACATTCAGACTTGGCTGGATATTTATGTATGTCCAACGTCCAACATGATGGGACAGATAAATTCGGTACTTGATTCGTGAATGGCAAGGATAGACTGATTTAGAGAGATGACCGAGCGAAGTACATGTCGATGCAGATGTGTGTACACGAGAACATTTCTCGGGGAATCGTTGATCATATGTCATTTATTGCCACCGTTATTGACTTCACTACTCACTATGTTCAGGTCAGACTCCACACCAACGGATCGCACGTCATAAAGATATATGTGACAGCAGAATGCAAAACGGTAGACGTTTTTTTTAAAAAAACGCAACTGCGCCTTTGTTTACTACAAACAACTAGATATGGTATGCTCCACAGAAACCATGACGCAACGGTGTCCTCGACTTTATTGCTCCACGTTCCCCCACTTCGCTTGATCTCTGGCCTCTTCCTCAATACAGTCCACTATGTCAACGCAATATATCGACTGTTGACCCTATCGTCGACGACCCCGCAAGAAAGAGCAGTCGCAATGACCACCCATCTGCTCGAAAGTTGGCCATCGTTGTAGTTACAGTGTATTACTGTAGTACGGCGCACTTACCGTAAATGGTGCCAAATAATGCTGCTTCACTCCGCTCCACTATGTCGCCGCTCTGCTCCCCAATACTGACCTCACCTGCCTAAATACAGGTATTTATACAAACAAAGGCGCAGTTGCATTTTTTTAAAAACATCTACAGTCAAAGACACCTCCTTGACACAAATCAATTTTTGGGTAAAATATTGTTGTAAATCTACCAAATTTTGTATGTATGCAGTACTAGTACGCATCCAAGTGCTTGCAAAATTCGGTGTGGTTTGATGCACTCAGTGTTTCAGAATCGTGCGATTGAGGAGGGAAAATGACCCAATTTGGGTTGATGCATAATCTCGCAACTGATTTTTGAGTCAATGAAGCAACGGTTGGGTCCCAAATTTGCACATTAGGTACAATATGGCCTGTCCCACTGATCTAGCTATTTTTTCCGATAAATCTGGACAAAATGCGTCCAAAACACAGTGTCCAAGTGTATGTCTTGTGGAAGCGTGACAAGGTGGTTACATAACACACGTTCTCTGATCAACGTGTTCTGGCCTCAATATCGGTTCTCTCATTCTAAACTTAGCCAACTTACTCAGGATGGGAGGTCTTTACCCTCACCCATATATTCTGGGTGGAGTTTGGTGACTCTTTTTTGCAGGTGTCCCAGCCATTTAGAGGTGGAGACTCCACATAGAGTCCAGCTGGAATTGACTCATCCTCCATATGGGCCAATGTGGAGGATGCGGAACTCCATGTGGACTCCATGTGGAACTTCATCTGGAGTCTCACATCCTCTATATGGATTCCATATGGATTTGACTCAAGAAGCATGTATATCAGCATTAATACACTATTTCAGGGTCAATTTCTAATGGACTCCAGGTGGAGGATAATCCCCAGATTTTATTTATATTTTATTTATATTTTATTATAATGTTAAAAAAAAAGCACCAACAGGAATTGAACTCGGCCATCCGAGAAGGCCACTCACTGACGTTAAACCAACTAAGCTATAGAGCCCTTGTAATTTATCAAATTTTGATGGCATACATACCAATATGGCTATTTACTTGGCATTTCTCGGCAAGTGACAGATAACGTCACATATGTGACTTATTGATGCCACATCGGTCCGTTTATTATTTCCACCACCCCACCTCTTCCTCCGACCACCACCACCCCGCTGCCGCCATTGTGCGTTGCCCCCCACCCTCGCCGTCGTCGGTCGGAGCCAGGCCCATGCCAACCCAACCCGACACGCATCACATCGCAACGAACCGAGACCGACGAAGAACAAACAGACACCCGCCGAACGAAGGGAGGTGAGTACGGAACGAGATGGAACGAGGCGGGTGGAGAACGAGGAACGAGGCGAGGCGAATGCGAACGAGGGGGAACGAGGCAATGCGATGCGAACGAGGAACGAGGTTGCGACCCCAGGTAAGTCGCGAATTCCGCATGCCGCCGCCATTAACCGCTCTCCCCCCCCCTCTTTTTTTGTGTAGGCTGACGACAACGACAACGACGGGTATGTACGGTACGTACAACGATGGGTACGACAGCACGCAGGACACGTACGGACGACAACACCAACACATACACAGACCATGACAACGACGTGTACAACGGCTGCGACAATGATGACAACGGCCACAACAACGACAACGACAATGCATACGACGGCCACAACAACGACAACGACGTGTATGACGGCCACAACAACGACAACGACATGTACGACAGCCACAACAACGACAACGACAACACGTACGACGGCCATGACGATGACAACGACGATGTGTACGACAGCCACAACAACAACAACAACACGTATGACAGACACAGCGGACACGACAACACAACGTACGGACACACCGGACACGTACAACGCCACCACAACATGTACCGAAGGCCACCACAGCGTGTACAACGGCCACCACCACAATGACAATGTGTACAGCTGGGCTACAAGCGACATGGCCATCCTCTCGCCCCCCTTTTTTCTTCTTTTTTTCTTTTTTTTTATCTCGTTTTCTCTTTTTTTTTTCATGTTCATGTGCTTCTATATTTATTTGAACCAACTATGTACCCTCTCGCCTCCTTTTTGTGTCTGTTTTGTATTTTTTTCTTTTATTTCTTTTGTTTTATATATTTTTATATATTTCTTTTTTTATGTTTCAGTGGTGATGAACTTTGCTAGTAGATAATATTGTAGATAATAATGTAGTATATAGTTTTTAATATATTATATATACATTTTTACATGAATTTACTCTAAGAAAATACATTCCAATTAAAATCTGGCTATAGCTGGACTTTGTGAAATTCAATAAGTCTGCTCTCTGATGGCCTAAGCTGGAATATTGTTACCAAGGTATGGAGTCCAGGTGGATTCTAATTGAACTCCACCTGGACTCCACCTAGACTCCACCTGGCCTCCACCTGGCCTCCAGTTGGATTCAAGTGGAATTGCTTGAAGTCCACCTGGAGTCCATCTGAGTCCACCTGAACTCCACCTATCAAAGATAATTTTCTGAACACTTGCATATGTTCCACATGGAGTATATGGGTGGAGGTAAAGTACACCAGGATGGTCCGTCGTGTCACACTTGTGTCAAGGAGGTGTAAACGTGACAATTTAGCTTCCAACTTTCTTTCCTCTCGTTTACAATACAATACATGGTATCTCATGATTATTTTTGGTAGATATACTCCTCAGAGTATCTAGTTATAGCCTAAAAAAATAACTGCAAAATCTTTTGTATTTGTGATGCAATATGGGCATGTCAATTTTTTGTGTCAAGGAGGTGTCTTTGACTGTACCATTTTGCATTCTGCTGGAATATAAGCCCTGTCGTGGATACAACCGGTTCAGATCCATGTCTGGCCTGCGGTTTTTACCAAATATGGTACAGTTTGGGTTTGGTTCGCCCTAATCCGGATATACCCAAGCCTAAAGTGCCTGTGGAATGCATCAAAACTTGTAGAAGCCGTAGATCCACCAATTCTTGGTCGTTTCACTTGAGTAAATATGTGTTGGAAAGCTAGAAATGAGGAAATTCAGTATCTAAACAGTGTACACTCAAAATTTTCATTTTTGGTGTTAAATTGAGTACAGAAAGACAAAACTATAAGAAAAGGCTATCTCCTGGCCTAATTGTTATTGCCAATTGCATCTTTAATTATTTGAGTCACTTCTGAGAATTTAGAAAAATTAGAGGTTTTAACCCAGGAGCCTAGAGCCATGTGAGCCTTGAATGTTTGAGAACTCATGCCATGCTGCATGAAGCTGACTTGATGATGACCAGTGGAAAATGCATGTTCAGCATCAACAGAAGTGCCTAAAAAGCATGATAAATTTCAGTAAAGATCTTTCAAGGAAGGTAAAAAGTAAAAATACCTGGTGCTGAACAGAAGTCTTGTCCCATCTTAGAAAAAAGAGGTTGGTTTGCTCTTGCCTGGAACCAATACTTCATGTAGCCACCAGCATCCTAGATTGTCAATGAGGAGAGTATATCATCCTTCAGATATGTTTCAATGTGATCTAATGGAAATTTGCTTGGGTTTTTTTGGTGGTTTTTGGAGCCCAAATTGATGGGTCCTATAACTTGAATCAATAGATAAATTAATTAAACTGTGGGAGTGAATACTGTGGATTTGTTCTTTTTTTTACAGGTACTACTTGCTCCTGATCATCCTGAGGTGCTTAATTTTCTTTCCACTGATCAATAATCATCTTCTTGATCTGCTTGATCTTCTGTGGTTTAAACTCATCACAGTTTCTAAACCATGAGAGCTTATGATCAGGACACATGACTGTTTGACTTGTTAGTCATTATCAATCAAAGAATTATCAAGAATACACCACCAATAGATATAACATATAGTTCACAGTCCCAGGTTAGGTCCAAATATTTGTTGATGAGGAGAACACTTGCGTGTGAAGCAATACAAATGACAGCCAGGGTTTCACAATCCTCAGAAAAGTCATCCTCATCATCTTCATCAAGCTCTTGGGAATTGTCATCTGCTGCAGCAACCAGGCTATCATGCAGATGAAAAAGTATTGGAAAAGCATCAACAATTAATGGGACCTCAGCCTGTGAAAAAGAAGTGTGACATCTTTGAAAAGCTGGGCAGTCCAATTAGCATTGTGCAAACTACAGAGAAACTTGACTACACCTTTACTCAGGCTGATCAAAAGTGACCAGACACCACATTTGACTACAACAGTATATTCAATTCTCTTCATTTTTGGTGGGTGAACAAATTATAAAAATAGTAGATTCCCAAAATTTTATAACATTCAGATAAAGTCTGACTGAGAAATTTGACTATTTTCTCTTCTGCAGAGGAGGGAAATTTGGAAGATTTTCTTTGAGATCTCTTCTTTTCAAATGACAAAGGCATATATATTAAAAGGATGAGACAACTTGAATTTATGTCTATATCTTCATTTCTCAATGAGATATGCAGGTCAAAAGTATGGTGTTTCTGGTCATAAATGCTATTTTCTCACAATATTTGGCATCTTTCTTGGCTCATATCACCTTAATAAAAAATGTTAGAAATAAAATTGAAATTATTCTATACTTGAATTAATATTTTCTAGATTCTGTAAAAATTTCCAGCCTTGAATAAAATTTCTTATGATTCCCCCTCATGTAAAAAGGGGCAATAATCATATTTCTCAATCAGATTTCATTGAAATGTTAGAATATTTTGGGTATACACTGTGTTCCATATTATCTTGGCACCCACCAAAAATCAGGAAAATTGAACCTGCCATTGTGGTCAAAAATGGTGTCCAGTCACTTTTGTTGACCAAAAGTATTATATTTGGCACGAAGGAAAGGAAACAAGGAAAGAAAGGATAAGGAAAGAACTTGCACCAGGTTGCGATGCATATACATGTACATATTAGTCTACATGCAGACACTTGAAATGGATGATGGGGAGGACGAGTGGGATGATAGAAGAAAGCTTGTACAAGGCTGAAGCCTGACTGTGCAGAGAAGGGCATGCCTCCTGCCCTGCACTGATGCTCAGGCTGGCAAGCAAAGGAGAGAAGAGGATATATAAAGTGTGATTGCAAAGTCAGCAACAATAGACAAAGCCTATACAAAGTGTCATCATGAATTATGATGCATGCGCTGGATGCTGATGAAGTGAGGGAACAGCATTTTGCATGTATATTTCAAGTACATTGTAGAGTCTGAGCAATGAAAAAATCAAGCTGAGAAGTCGCAGTTGGGCTGATGAGATATTAAATTGGACAGACAAGTGAGTTTGTACTGATGTAGCAATAGTATTAGGCTGGCACTTCAGCTTGCATTGATGGCTTCAAGTTGTGTGAGCAACAACACCAACACCGACTTGGATTCTGGGTGTCCATCAGCAGTGGTGGCTTGCAGCTAGATGCGTGCGTCTGGGCATTGGAGGGAGGTGTTTTTTTTTTTTTTCTTGTAAATTTATGTCTATTGGGGCTTGGCCCCATGCAGACCTAACTAATGATTACAATAGTATTTAACAGCACACTGCGTGCGACTCCTTTCCCGTGGACCCCGTGTGCACTGTCAAGGTATCGCCCTATAGGGTCGGACTATAGCGATCCCCTCCCTGAATGGCCCAACACTGAAACATTGTTTCCGGGCATCCGTGCTTTGGCAGGCGGGCTAGTACCATCAGATTTCTTCTTGGTGATTGTTTCTTTTCTAGTGTTCTTTCTGCTGGGCGCCTGAGCAATGGTCGTTCAGGCACAGGTGGATGTTTTGCTCATGTTTTGGGGTGGTGTACGGATGGGTTATCCGTGTTAGAAATAGACAATAATGCACAAATCAGTAGCTATACTGATGAGTAACAATAGAGTCAAATCTCAAATGCGCAACAATGACAAGTATGAGTGAAAATAGTAAATTGCTTCTGTAGACTCCAAATCTTGTTCTAGTGTCTTTGTTTCCTCAGACATAGTAGGAATACTGGTCTTTTACATGGCTAAGTGTCTAAAAATGGCGAGGGCGTGACTATAGGTGTCCACAATATTGCGTCAAAACACCAAACCTATAATTACGTGACAAATTATATATCACCGGAACCGTCTCAACGAGGGGATTCCGGATCAGTGATCAGAATTTGAATAACTTTACTCTACAAAAAGTTATTAACAGAACAGTGTGCAAAAACACCGAAAAGAGCGAATTCTAACTAAGTGTCCATTTGTACAAGTCCAAATATCAAGTGTAGAACATTAGAAACAAAGTGTTTAATCACAAAAACTAACACAACCCCTGATAAAACACTTCCATAATCCATAAGATGTTGAATCACATCCAAAACAACCCCCTGATGATACATCTCCTCATTCTTCCTTCCCCATCACTAATCCCATTAATTCTCGCGAACTTCTGAACCTGTGGCTTGGGTAGAGCTTTTGTTAACAAGTCGGCTGGCATATCCCTCGGTCCACAAATATAAGGGTTGCATTCTCTTCATTGCCACCTGATCTCGCAACCAGTAAAAACATAAGTCCAAGTGTTTCATCCTTCCATGATGTTCAGGATTCTTTGCAACAGACATAGATGACTGATTGTCCATATACAGCTTGGCTGGTGCAGATGGTGTGTACCCCAACTCCTTCAACAACTTTTGAATCCACCGGATTTCCATGCCAGCTGCTCCAGCAGCTATAAACTCTGCCTCTGTTGTTGACCTTGTCACAACAGGTTGCAGCTTGCTCCTCCATGAAACCACTCCTGACCCAATCTTCACCAAATAACCACCTGTTGACTTTCCACTATCCTTATCCCCTCCATGGTCTGCATCACTATATGTGGCAAACAGTTCATCTCCAAGTGAGGGGTCCAGTCCATATTCCAACCTCATCTCCTTTGTGCCCTGCAAGTACCTAAACAAGTGCTTAACAGCTTTCCAGTGTTCCATGCCAGGGTTGTGATTGAATCTTGCCAACACACTGACTGTATAAGCAATGTCAGGCCGGGTCATGGTAGCCAAATACATAAGAGATCCAACGGCAGAAATATATGGGATGTCATCCATCTCTCTCTTTTCTTCAGAACTCGAAGGACTCTGCTCT
Source organism: Psilocybe azurescens (assembly GCA_023853785.1). Lineage (NCBI taxonomy): Eukaryota > Fungi > Basidiomycota > Agaricomycetes > Agaricales > Agrocybaceae > Psilocybe > Psilocybe azurescens. Next base: position 12,389 of record JAJIRX010000786.1, on the reverse strand, counting down.
GACATTAACTTCAATCCTGGTAGCATAGGGGTACCAACGGGTTTGCAATCAGCCATTCCAAACTCCTCCAATTTGTTCACAATATATTGGCGCTGTGACAAATATAGCTTGTGCTCTTCCCTTTTTCTTGTAATCTCAACCCCCAACAAAAATTTGGTTGCACCCAGGTCCCTTAGTTTGAAATGCTTTCCAAGTTCAATAACAAAGTTGTCAAGAGCCACCTGAGACTTTGAAGCCAAAGTGATGTTGTCCACAAATATGGGCACAATGATTTTTGATATTATCTCTATCATATATATAGAGTGATGCATCACTATAAGTCTTCTGAAACCCAAGTTCAAGCAAGACCTTTCCAAGTGTTTCACTCCATAGACGTGATGACTGCTTTAACCCATAAATGGACTTGTTAAGCCTACAGACTGTGCTTTTTCCACCTTGCAAAAATCCTAGTGGCTGCTGCATATAGATCTCAACGTCAATGTCACTGTTTGTGAATGCATATGATATATCCACAGAACGGAGTTCCATATCTTCAATAGCAGCCAAAGCCAACACAACGCGCACAGTAGGATGCTGCATAGTAGATGCAAAGGTTTCAAAGTAGTCCTGGCCAGGTCGTTGGTTAAAACCTTTACCGACCACACGTGCTTTAAATCGCTCAATTGACCCATCTGCGTTATATTTTGTCTTATACACCCATTTAGACCCAATTGCCTTCTGCCCTTCAGGTAGTTCCACAATTTCCCAAGTTCCATTTTCCAAGTGCCAGTTATATTCTTCCAACATTGCAGCTTGCCACTGATCTGCCTGTTCTGAGTTCATGGCTTCTGAATAAGTTTGTGGATCAGCAGACACACTAACAGGATTAGCCATTTCTTCATCATCATCCTCAGAGTCATCCTCATCGTCAGAATCAGGAACAAGAGATTTAGGTGTTCTGACTGCCCACCATTCACCAGGAGGTCTACGGTTACGTCTCGGATACCTTGACGTTAAACCCTCTGGGTTGACCTCTGGTTCTGGTTCTGGTTCTGGCACTGGTTCAGGTTCTGGTACTGACTTGTTATTATCTGTTGCAAGACGTTTGGAACGTCGAACTGCAGCAACAGGCTTGACATGTTTATGAGGTTGAAGCTTTATACGCTTCCGTGGCTCTTCCTCTGGATCACTTTCAATAATCCTGGCATTACGTTTGGTACGTCCTGGCAATTCAGTCTCTTCCTTCTCCTCCTCTTCAATTGTGGGCTCAATCGCTTTCTGTTTCCCTTTGTCAACTTTAGGTGCTGGGTTAGGTCCAGTGGGAGGTGCAATCTCGTCTACCTCAGGCAAGACAGGTGGTAGTACTTCTTGTTCATTTTCTGACTCTGGGATAGGAATTGGTTCGGGTTCGATTGCATCATGCTGATTGGATGTCATCAATTCTCCACTATATGTGTAGCGTTCATCAAAGTCTGCTCTTTCACAGATAATGACTTTCTTAGTTTCCGGATTGTAAAACTTCCAACCCTTGTAACCATCTGGATATCCAATAAAGATGCACTTTTCCATGTGTGAACCCAATTTCTTCCTTTTGTCCTTTTGAATGTGAACATATGCAACACATCCCCAAACACGTAAATGACTGACATCAGGTTTCTTGCGATGCCAACCTTCATAAGGAGTTCTCCCAATAACAGCAGATGTAGGACAACGATTCAAGACATGCACAAGTGCAGCCAAACACTCAGCCCAAAATTTCTTGGACAGACCAGACTCTTCAAGCAATGCAACAATCCTTTCAGCAAATGTTCTATTGGCACGTTCAGCAACCCCATTTTGCTGTGGTCTGTTTCTGCAGGTATGCTCTCTCACAATTCCACATGCATCCAGGTACTCTTGGAATTCTTTTGACATATATTCACCACCTTTATCCTCCCGAAGTCGTTTGATCTTTTTGCCAGTCAAGTTCTCAGCATAAGCTTTGAGCGTCTTAAAGCAAGTGAATGTGTCGCTTTTGCGCTTCATAGGGATAAGCACTTTAAAGCGTTCAGCATCATCAATAAATGAAACCCAATAACGATAGCCAGAATGTGACAAGATACCAACATCATGCACATCTGTGTGGATCAATTCCAAGACCTCTGTAGCACGATTATCTGATGATGGGAATGGATTTGCATGCATCTTTCCTGCCAGACATGGTTCACATATAGGATCTGGTAAAGCTCTCGAGTCCAGTACTAAACCATCAACTAGATCTTTCTTTATCATGAACTTAATCCCATCATAGTTGTGGTGTCCTAACCGTTTATGCCATAAAGACAAGTCGAGAGGCAGCGTCGAAGCCAAATGTACATTTTCCATAACATCTACTGTAGAGCCATCTAAATATCCAATATTGTCTGTATCAATGGTAGCAGTAAACAAGAGTTTCTTTTGTGAAGAAAAGTCCATTTTGTCATGAGAAATATGTACATCAATGCCTTTGTACTTTGTCAAATATAAAACAGCAAGAAGATTATTACGAAGTGCAGGAACGTGAAGTACTCTAGTGAATTCTACATCTCTATATCGTTTTCCTCTAACTAATGGTCTGAACAGAACACTACCAATGCCCTCTGAATATATAACTCTATGGTCCGGCTAGTCTAATAGGCACTCTATATGGGGTATAATTGCGTATCCAGTTTCTATGCGGTGTCATATTAGAAGTGGCGCCTGTGTCTGTGTTCCAATGAAATACGTTAGAAGATGTAGAATTGACCTCGTGTTCAGCAACAGCACTTGCCTTTCCAGCAAATTCTGTCACTGCCGCTGCTTTCTCTTCTTCTGCCTTTTGGCACTCTCATTCTTTGCTTTCTTTTCTGCCAGCTCTGGACAGTTGAAAACCCAATGACCCAATTCTTTGCAGTAATTGCACCGATCCTTTGGCCCAGGTTTTCGCTTTTCCCATGGCTTCTTGCCCCCACTGCCACCTGCTTTCACTTGGTTCAACGACTCTGTTGTTTGACGTTGACGATTCAACTCTTCGCTGCGAACGCCCTGCATGATGACCGACTTGTCCAGCTTTTCCATCAACAACAGAGAAACCGCCAAGATGTCTGTAGTCATCAGGCAAGGCACGTATGAGTGCCATGCACTGAAGCTCTTCGTCAAGTGTCTCAATCTTAAAGTCGGCTGGACGCAAGTTCTGAATAGTTTGCATGGCCTTTTCAATTCGGGTTCCCAAAGTTACTAGGGATTCGTCATCCTGCTTCCTGATAGAGAACAGGTCATCATACGCATTGAATCGTGCTCCTGGCTTCTTGTTCAGGTGAGCAGCTTCAAGCAATGCCCACATCTTGATTGGATCTTCATCATGCCCTCTAAAGTGCACCCTTTGATCATTCTCCACAAGCAGGTAGATTTCACCTGCTGCCCTCTCTGCCTTCATCTCCCACTTTGCCACTACCTCTTCATTGATGAATTTATCCCCACTAGCAACTGGCTTTGCTTCTTTGCCAGATACCAATCTCCATAGTCCATTTCGCATTAACCATGCCTTCATCTCCCCAGCCCATTCAGGATAGTTTGAATTTGACAATGGTTTAACTTTAGCAACTGTGTTGTTGTCTGAAGACATTTTGCAACAAGTTCAAATGTCAAGTGTTGTTTCAAGGATCCAACTAGTCTAGTATCAGACAGCAATAGACTTAATCAATGTTTTGCCAAGTTTAAAGCCCGGGGCCCATAACCTGTTAGAAATAGACAATAATGCACAAATCAGTAGCTATACTGATGAGTAACAATAGAGTCAAATCTCAAATGCGCAACAATGACAAGTATGAGTGAAAATAGTAAATTGCTTCTGTAGACTCCAAATCTTGTTCTAGTGTCTTTGTTTCCTCAGACATAGTAGGAATACTGGTCTTTTACATGGCTAAGTGTCTAAAAATGGCGAGGGCGTGACTATAGGTGTCCACAATATTGCGTCAAAACACCAAACCTATAATTACGTGACAAATTATATATCACCGGAACCGTCTCAACGAGGGGATTCCGGATCAGTGATCAGAATTTGAATAACTTTACTCTACAAAAAGTTATTAACAGAACAGTGTGCAAAAACACCGAAAAGAGCGAATTCTAACTAAGTGTCCATTTGTACAAGTCCAAATATCAAGTGTAGAACATTAGAAACAAAGTGTTTAATCACAAAAACTAACAATCCGGGGCCGTTGAGTCAAAGGCTTGTTGGGTTTGGAGGGGTTGTGTGGGTGTGGGTATGTATTCTGTGCTGTGTTTCTTTGTGTTTTTAGTCTGCATTGTCGTTAATGATTGGGACTTCACCTGGTGTTGTTCGCAGTCATTTCATTTTCGATATGTATTTCATCAGTATCTTCATGTGTGGTTTTCCACATAATATTGTGCGTAGGCTTCTTGCATTTCTTCCCAGCTCCTGGTCCATTTTGGCTCGTTCCCATGCGTACAATGGACATTCGAATAGGAAGTGTTTTACGGTCTCCTCTACCACACCTTGGTTTGCTGTCCTGCACTTTGTGCATCGGTTGGTGTCGGCCTTGCTGAATCTATTGAGGTAGCTGTTGAGGGGTATGTGGCCAGTGCATATCTGCATATATAAGCTTGCTTTCGCTCGTGTCATGGTGTTTTGAATTTTTCTGAAGTTGGTGAAGGGGAATTCTGTGTTGATGTTTGCTGTTACGATTTCAAGTTAGAGTCACGCAGTGTGCGTAATCTAACCACCAATCGTTGTACAAGAACAAGTTCAAGTTCAGGTAGAGCAAGTAAAGCAGAGTAGATTCTCAAGAACTAGCTAAAGAATACAGTAGATGCTCCCTTGTATAAATACTATGAACTGTACAGCTAGTTGAAACGAGATTGAATGTTCATCAGCAGATGTATATAAGAATAGAAGAAACAGATCAAGTTGAAACGAGTTTGAATGTTCATCAGCAGATGTATATAAGAATAAGAGAAACAGATCAAATGTTCATCAAAAGATGTATCATAAAAGATGGAAGTGAAAGTAAAGTTCATCAGAGCGTACGATGATGTATCAATGATGTGAAAGATGACAAAGAAAAGGAAAAGAAAAAGAAAAGAAAAGAGAAAAGAAAAAGAAAAAGACTTGTCATAACATTTGCGAAGGATTGTTTTTGGTGTGAGGAGTTCCATCTCTGTGTGGCTTCGTCGTCGAGTGCAATTTGCATTTGGCTTTTGATTTGCTTTGTGCTTGGTGGCAGGTTGCCTTGTCGTAGGTAGTGTGGTAGCAGGGATCATGGCGATGTCTCTCCTGCTGCTGCCTTTTGTGCATTTTCATCAGCTGCCTCGTTTCCTGGGACTTCTTTGTGAGCAGGGATCCAGTAGATAGTGAATTTTTCACCGTGGTAAGGGGTCTGCTCATGCCCCATAAGTCCGCCCTGCCAGTTTGTTCAGTTCATCGATCAGGTAGGAGCCGCTCTTGGGTGTGTGTGCTGACGTGGCTTTGATTGTGTTCTTGCTATCTGTGTAGATGGATGAGGTGAGTCGCCCTAGGTGGCCTGAGTTACGGAGCATCCAGCATCCCAAAGTTAGTCCTACTGCCTCTGCGTCGTCATTTGTGTATTTGGTGTCGGGTCCCAGCTGATACTCGCAGTGATTGGGCTGGTTTGTTGTGGCCGGCATAGTACATGACTGCCGATGCTCCTACCATTCTGTATATGGTGGATCCGTCTGTGTATATATGTGTCTTTGCTGTGTCCGCTTTTTGTTGGTGATGGCCTTGTCTGGTGTGTCTGCTGTCTGTGTGGCATAGTCTGGCCTTTCTTCTGGGTAGTTTCGTCGAGGTTGGATTTTTTCCGTTTTTGTAGGGTCATATTTAAATATCTGGAGTAACATTTGCAGTGATGTGGCATGACTTTTGGCTTTTTCTGCATGGTACTTTGAGAGCAGGGCGGCAGCGGGATTTTCATTGGGCAGTGAGGAAAGATGCACCATTGCTCGAGGTCTTTACACTCCCCACAGGTACTGATCGGAACCGGTCGGAATCCGACCGGTTCTGACTAGAATTTTATTTGGCAGTGTCCCTGCCAAATTAGCAGTAAAATGTCTAAATTTTTCCAACCCAGTTCCGACTGGATTCCGATCAGAACCACCGGTACCGACCGGTTCCACTGTTAACAAGTCCAACCAAAATCCAACCGGAATCCAACTGGAATCCAAGTGGAATTCATCAAATTTGAAACCCAATTAGACCCAATTCCGAGTGGAATCCAAGTGGTACCAAGCGGAACTATATTATGTCAGCATACTATTTACAGCTCAGCAAGTAATAACACAAAAAGTATACATAGATCTCAACAGTTTGTGACAAATTTGGTATTGTTAGAATTGTAAAATTGAGGAGAATATGTTTATGTAATAGTTATATAAAATTAAAAAATTTCTGGTAAAGAAATACCTATTTTTCATATAAATCTGTGCTTATATAATCTAAATGTCTTGAATAAAATTAATCTTTGTATTCCATTAATTTCTATTATTGTAAAACTATTAATATATAGCTAACAGAGTGCTATTTTGTTGCAAAATGTAGTTTACAATATCTATATATATTCAAATTTACAGTATTTTGTATATTGAACATGCTGACATAGTATTCTGATGATGGTGTAATTACAGATGCATTGCTCTCAATTTTCTGATCATTTTGATATATAATATGTGGGTATAGCTTCAGAGGAAGTGCCAGAATATATTATTGGGTGTTGTAAAGAATGGTATATAATTCATAAAATGTTGATAATACCACAAGCAATAATAGTGTAGTTGGTAAAGTGTGTATAGAATTAATATATATAAAGCTGTTGGTTCAATTCCTGTTGAGTGTATTTTATAATTTCGCATTTATCTATAATACGAGCTTTATGACCCGCCGCTACGGCTGGGGATTCGCTCGCTCACCCCCTGTGCTTCACGGCAGGGTCAACAGCTTCGCTGGGGGCTGCGCCCCCAGACCCGCTTGTCGGCGCCCTGCGCCTCCTCATTGAAAAATAAATAATAGCAGTCACAATTATAATGTCTTTGGGGGGAATGAGCTTCGCTCATCCCCCCCTTTTATCAATACTTCCACACCTCATTAAAAATATATATGTAATGTTTTTGGGGGGAATGAGCGTAGCTCATTCCCCCTTCTTATCAGCACTTTGCACCTCATTAAAAATATTAATAATACCAATTGATTATATAATGTCTTGGGGAGATGAGCAAAGCTCATCTCCCCCTGCACCCTCATAAAAAATTAATTAATTTTATATAATACAAACACTTTATATATTAAATAAAAATCAGTCACTATGGTCAATAGAAAGAACTTCAGGGTAAACTATATTTTTGTTATACTTAATCCAGAACTGTCATCCCAAATAGCCTTGATGTTGTGCACAGATGTTACTCGTGAAATAGCAACATATAGTTGTCCATGTGCAAAAGGTGAAGAAATAAGGTTTAGTCCAACATGTAAAACAGATTGTCCTTGTGCTTTATTGATCGTCATAGCAAATGCCAGTCGCACAGGAAATTGTCGTCGGCAAAATTCAAATGGAACTTGTGTGTCCGTCGGTGTCAGCCCAATCCGTGGAATAAAAACTGTCTCCCCTGCTCTATCTCCTGTCAATAGTCGAACTTCCAAAACACGGTTCCCCATTCTTGTCACAATCCCTCTCGATCCATTGCACACTCCCTCACTTGCATTCAAATTCCGTAAAATCATAATAGGACAGCCAACTTTAAGTATAAGCTTGGCCAAAGGAAGACCTGAACAGTTGATTGTGTTCAGATACTCCACTGGATACATCAGAATTCCTTCATCACCATGTCCCCGATTATTCAAAATGCTATCAGCACTGTGAAACACCTTTTCTTCTCCAGGAAATTTGTTGAGAATAGTTTTGTTCAGATCATCCACATCATCATTCCTGCTGCACAGAATTGTCCGTTCAGCATAATATTTGTCATTATGCCCAGTGGTCCGCTGGATTCCAGGATATATTGTATCAATCAGAGATTCAACAGTATTATTGGCACATTTGAAATGATCAGGAAGTGTTGTGTTGTCAGATTCATCTGTATGTTTTCCCAGACCAATATCCAACTGCCATTGTGCAAATTTCCGTTCTTCATCATGTGCAGTGTTCAGACGCATATTCTCAGTCAACTTAAGTACTTTGATGTGTCCCCAAAGTTGTGACCTCTGCATGCATGCTCCAACAATTTGTGCTCTTGATCCTTTTACAACAACAGGAAGAATTTGCTTGAAGTCTCCACCAAACACAACAGTAAGTCCTCCAAATGGTTTGTCACAGTTACGGATATCCTTGAATGTGCGGTCCACAGCCTCATGAATATAACGGTTTTGCATAGGAGCTTCATCCCATATCACCAAATCAGTACGCTGAATAAGCTCTGCCAAATCAGAAGTGCGACCAATACTGCATGTAGAGTCTTCATGAATATTGATAGGAATTTTGAAGGTGGAATGTGATGTCCGACCACCAATAAGAAGTAGAGATGCAATGCCAGATGAAGCCACACAAAGCACTATTTTTCCTTCACCACGCAGAAAGTAGCACAATGTGTTGTACACATAAGTTTTCCTGTACCTCCTGGACCATGAAGGAAGAAACATTGACCACTCTTGCTTTCAACTGCTGCCACAATAGTATCAAATGCTGAACGTTGCCCATGATTGAGAGTAGGAATTCGCTGTTGAGCCAGAACAGATTGATTGTCTCTGTCATAGTTTCTCTGCTCTGCAATCAATCTATTTCCTATAGCAGCAGCCCAATCTTCTTGAGGCAATGGCATTCCTGCAAACTCTTCAAGTTTTTATTGGTAGTGCGAAGAAGTTGGTCAATGAGAAAAAGACCATAATCAAACACTTGTGCTTCAGTGGGGTCTTGTTGGATATGTTTGGAGATAAGAGCATGTCGCAGATCATCACAAATCTTGTCTCTAAATTGTTCCCAGAGTGCAGCAGGATTTGATGGTGTGCAGTCTCGAAGAATAGTCACAAAAGATTGCGAAGTTGTCGTCCACTTGCCATATATCCAGCCTCTTCCAAACACTGCTTCCACTCATTATCATCCTCTAAAAGTCCTCGATGTATGCAGGCCTCACGAAATGTTTCATATACAGTGCCATCAACTGTTCGGAGATCAACAAAGATGTAGCACCCTTGACACAGGTCAGCAGAGTTCTGAGATAAAAGCGCTCTCCTGAACTTGGATGGGCATAGTACATACGCCCTATTGCAAATTGTCGCTGTCTTGGAGCCCATTTGCGCTGTTTTCCCTTCAGACAAATTTGGCAGGAAAATCCTGATAAAGAGTATTTCTGGCTTCTTCATATTGTATATTGGCTTTGAAATAAGCAGTGAGCTTGGTGTCTTTGCCTGCATTGCGATCCAAAACCTCCTGAACATTTAGTGCCTGGTCTTCATTCCATGTAACCATTTGTTGATCAGGCAAATGAATCTGAAGGCGAACAATAGGTGGATGTTCTTGATGCATGTGGAAGTGAAAAATCGCCAAAGACCTTCACATGCAGAAACATATCGTGCATCAAGATATAGCTTGACCTCATCTTGACAGCGTCCAAACTGCATAGTAATGCGGTCATGGCCCTTATAGACATATTTGTAGATGTATTTGATGGCCTTGATAGAAGCAATAGACTCAACATTGATATGACAGCGATATTTCCAGATAAGATAACGGCAGTGAGCAACAACCCAGCGATTATCAGCCTTTTTTCCACCACCAATGTCAAACTCTTTTTCCAGTATCACGTCTCCTGAGATTTGCATAAGAGTCTTCATTGACAGTGGTCTGATCACGATGAGGCTTGGGAAAACATTTTGAACATTTTCCATTCACATGACATTGAGCAGTGGTGTCACCATTGCATGGAGTGTGGACCATGAATTTCTTGACCAATTCAAAGAGTTCTGGCTCTTCCTCTTCATCTGGAAATTCAGCTGAAATAAGGCTGTCAACATCTTCAGGTGTGCGAAGCTTGTGATCAGGATGTAAAAAATACAATCATGTGCATATGTGGGAGGCCTCGCTTTTGAAACTCAATTGTCCACACATTTGCAACTGCTCTACCCATAATGCCATTTTTACAAATATCATTGAGCATCTCTTTCATTTTTGCATGAAAGACTCTAACCACCAAATCAGGACGATCAGAAGACTGTTGTCCAGGAAGAAGTGCCTCTTTGATTTCTGGCCAGTTTGGGTTGGCAGTAGCAGTGATAAATAAATCAGCTCCATGAAAATAGCGATTGATAGCAAGAGCATCCTGGCAGTTCTGAATCATGTTTCGTGTGCTTCCAGCAAAGAAGAAGGCAAAATAGTCCTTTGGCCAACATCGGCACCTTCAGTATTAGGATCAGCTGCAACAGCATCCATAAGACCTTGACGTGTATCATTTCTGAACTTCTGCTGATTTTGTCTAACCCACGTAATCTGTTTTGCTCTGAAGCTGCCCAACAGTCTACAATGAATTCCTGAAGAAGTTTTCTGCCAAAAACAAATGTTGAGATTCATTTGTTGGTTCTCTTGGATGAAGACGATAACGGAAATATTCTGTTTGTGAGATGTATTTTTCGCTTTTTTTTGGTCGTGGAGCTTCAATAGCATCCTCATCCTGATCCTCATTAGGAGCCAGCTCAGCAGCTGGAGGATCATCATCAATTTCTGCAGCCTCATTAAAAGGAATGTTAGGATGCCAGCCTAACTGCCCAGTTGGAAAAAGAAGAACATAATGAAGTGGAAGATAAAGGGGATGCAGTTCACTGATTGTTTCCAGCCTTTCTCCAGCTCTTCGTCTCAGGACAATATCTCTGCCATTGGGATATACTTCATCGCCATCTCCAGGAAGGATTATAGCCACTTCATTAGATCCAGCTGATGGTTCATTATAGCGTCTGCGATCAGTTTCTACGTTCATAGCGAAGAGCAATTGTGCATTGCTGATCTATAGGCATATTATGTTACTTCAAATGCCTGTTTATACAGCTGTACACCTGAATGAGAACGATATAGCATGTCCTGAAGAATACTCATGGTGGTTCTATCCAGCCCAGAGTTTGCAGGATGGCATACGGAAATTGAGAGCTTCAACAGGATCAAAAATATATAGCTGAGCATATAAAGGTGTAACACCAATCTGAGGAAGAAGAGATCCAGCTCGATGTGTTAACCTTCCTTGGACTTTGAATACATAAGGTCCAGGCCTATTATTAATTGCATAGTCAACAGTGACTCCCAATGAGGTCATGGCTAAAGCATTGTTGTACTGCCGAATATGATTGCGAAAGTTTTGGATTGGGGATCATTATTCTTAAGCAATGCATCTAATTCTCGAGGGGGTTTTTTCAGCTTTGGAAGAACAATTTTCCCACTAAAGCAGCACATTCCAAATGTGATAAGATCCTTGGTTGAACTTGTAAGACACTCAATCATCCAGTGCAAAGCACCACAGTTTGTACACTTAACATCCATTTTCCCAAATTATGGACAGGCCAGTCACGGCTAAAGGGCTGTCGGGCAGCACGTAAAGAGAATGGACATTGGGAGGTGGAGGTGGAAGTGGTGCAGGAAGAACATGGTGCAGAACAGCAGGAACAATTGGAGGAGGAAGCTGAAGAGGCACAGGAAGCTCAGGAGGAGGCTGAAATGGTGCAAGAAGCACAGGAGGAGGCATCTATTTTCTCATTAATATTATGTTTAAACTTATAGAGACTTAAAATACATACAGGAAAAGGTTGGGGCATGAACCACGGCGACCACCTTGTTGTGGTGGTAAAGGGAGCTGGTGGAACAGCTACTAAAAGCTCAGCCAGATTTACTGGCAAATTATTATACTGAATCCCATTAAATATAGCAGCCTGGGGAGGAGCAGCAGGTGCAGGTGCAGGTGCAGGTGCAGGTGCAGAGTGCAGGTGCAGGTGCAGGTGCAGGTGCAAGTGCAGGTGCAGGTGCAGGACCAACACCAGCGCCTACCTACGTTGTAGTGGTAAAGGAGCTGGTGGAACAGCTGCTAAAAGCTGAGCTAAATTTGCAGGCAAATTATTATACTGAATCCCATTAAATATAGTAGGCTGGGGAAGGCAGCAGGAGCAGGAGCAGGAGCAGGAGCAGGAGCAAAAGCAGAAGGGACAGGAAAGGCAGGAGGATTAAAAGCAGGAACAGGAACAGGAACAGAACAGGAACAGGAACAGGCAGAGCAGCTAAAAAGATCAGGAATTTCAAATCTTAGTGGTTGATATGGGGCATTTGGTGCATGATGTGGAGTGCGAGCGGGCTTGAGAGCTCTCAATGCACGGGCATCACGCTCAGATCTTTGTGCAGCAATACGAACACGAC